>VZSC01019161.1:58842-72888 GCA_013398225.1 Steatornis caripensis | reverse complement strand
ACAGGCTGCCCAGAGAGGTTGTGGAGTCTCCTTCTCTGGAGATATTCAAAACCCGCCTGGATGCATTCCTGTGCAACCTGCTCTAGGCTAACCTGCTTTAGCAGGGGGGTTGGACTAGATGATCTCTAGAGGTCCCTTCCATCCCCTACCATTCTATGATTCTAGGAAGTTCTCCCTATAAAATCTCCTTTGTCTGTCAGAGGAAAGTGTTTCTGATCACTGTATCTGTAATACATATTGTATTAGAATAATCTGTCTAGCCTTGAAAAAACCAAATATCAATCTTTTGTGAGGAAAGAAATACCAGACTTGTGTGGTCAGAATGGTATTACAAATGTTGGAAGAAAAACTGAAATTCCTGCAGTGCTAAACAGGCTATTTCAGCTCTTGACAAGACTGACATATAAAGCAAGATGAGAGAACACTACAAATTTTATAGTCAATGACATGTTACCACTTGCTATAGGTATTGCTGAATTTTTAGCTCATGTTGTTAAACACTACTCTAGGGTTCATTGAACTGAGTGACAATTGTCACCATCATTATCACTATCAGCAGTAAGTATTTTTCCCTTCCAAAAGGTTGTGAAAACATCATCCAACTACCCATCCTTAACCCTTGGGAGGATCAAAGGATTATTGTTTCCTTTAAATGGACAGTAAAATTAAGACAAAATTATGTTGAACAACTTACTATGCAATTAGTATTCAAATATTTCAATATTGCAGAGGAACAGAGTTCCTTCTTTACAATATCATCAAACACTGTTATGTTCTTTTGATCGCATTTTTTGTTGAGGCACTCTCAGCTTGCAGTGGCTAAAGAAATTTTGATAGCATACCTTCTTCTGTTATTGTCCAAGTAAAAGAAGACATTTGCACTTATTGAAGAAGCTCTACTTGCAAGTATCTTCATTACTTTAAACACTTTTGAAAACTCACCACCACAATCATATTAATGCTGCACAATATGCTTTTATAATATTTGATTTTCAAAGCAAATACTCTTTTCTCACTTGTGAAACTATGTCAGAAGCTTAGCCGTCAAACACAGCCCAGCTTCAGTCATAGTGCAGAATCACAATTAAGCACAGTTAAGGAGTTTGATATAGAAATTTGTCATTGACTTTTGCTCCATGGGGTCAGTTGCTCTTGGAAATTGTGATTAGTTCCTGAACAATAGGAATCTTAAGAATGCAACCTTTGTGACAGTTTCTCACATTGGGAACACAGTGGGAAGAACTAAGATCTGACTGGAACATCGATGTACATTTCCTACACGTAGAAGCTAGTTAAACACTCAGAAGCTTATCAATAGTGAACAACACAGATAACTCCAGAGTTGTAAAAGTCCCTTCCATTCCAAAATCGGAATATCAGGAAGGTCTTGATTTTCTATTGTTTAGAATTTTGTGTAGTAATTGTGTTTTAATTTAAGTATGGTTTAAATGTACCGCAGATATTTTCAGAGGAGACTGCACATGGCTGTAATCGATGTGGCCAGTGAAAAAGCAAAGAAAAAGGTTGTTTCACCTTAATTCTAGTTCCAAAGGGCTTCCTGATTAATATTTTTTCCCCTTACACATACATGGTTTGGTATTTTGAAGAGAGAAGATTCTATTTACTGTTTCATATTCTTGTCTATTCTACAGCATATTAATATGACCACAATAAATATTAGGATTTTTTTTTTAATCTGTGCTTTGACATCTCTGGTGTTCTGAGTTAAATAAAACAAAGAGGGTTTATATCACCTAACAAACCGCTCTGGGTGTTGCCATAGGCAGTGGAAAGTAAATATACTGATGCTACCAAAAGTTATTTTGTAACTGACCAGAAACATTCAGCAAGTTCCAAGGACAAAAGCAAAATTCACAGTAGGTGTCTCTGAAAGTTTCTGGCTAGCTCCTCAGCCAATGAACATCAACATGCCTTCACCGATTTCTGGTGATCTGGCCCTTCGTTTCAGGAAATATCTGACTGTACACACAAAATCAAAAGGTGTGAATTAATGCAAAACGTTAGCTGTCAGGAAATACTCACTCTGCAAACAGTCAGCATTTAGGAGGTCTTGGCACTTCTCATGACATTTGACACCACATTCGGTGCATCTCATGCCTTGCCTGGCTATGCCCCAAAGTAGACCTTCACATTCATAACAGTATGTGGGAGTTGTAGCTGTCCAAACTTCAAAGTTATGAGGTGTAGTTGATGATATTGGATAGATCAAAGCCTGCAATGTCTTCTTGAAGACATGTATTTTCTATTGGGTAAGAAAAAAAAAAAAAACCACAAGACTTCAGTTGAAGTATTGTCTAATATATGTGAAATATATGTGAACTGGAGCTAAAGTATATGTCATTACACTTGCAATGTTACAAAATATCAGAATACACAGAGAAGTATGAACCAATTTACAAAATACTGATTTACTCATTTTGCCTTGCACTTCGAAGACAAGCCTTGGATGACCATTTTGACTGATTACAGAAACAGGAGAGTTAAGTTGGAATCAGGTCAGTCAATTAACACAGAGTCTTATATATTTTTTATATTTTGAGGCAGAAATTTAAAAATTAATTAGTGTTACTTTCACTGATGCATTTTAAGTAACTACCTAACACATTACTTCTGAATATTTAAATACTTCCTGCAGGAACTTAGACACACTGTACAAAATGTACTTTGATTTTACATACTGTGCTATCCTTTAATACTTAGTGTCTATATCAGCTCCTCATCAAATAAACACAGGCCAATTTTACGGTTCCATTTTGTCTGTATTCCTGTAATATCAAAGTCCCTACTTCCTTTTTAAGCACTAAGATGCTTTTTACCTATAAACAAGAATGATCCATACTCTCAAAAATCCACACCCATTTCTTGGACTGTTTTGGCTTAGGAACCACGACCAGTTTTAGTGGGAGAACAATGGTCAGCTATTCACTGATCAGTACAGCAAACAACCCGAATCTCTGCTCCTTGATGCTTAATAAGGTGAAAACAAAGTAGTCCCTGAAGTTTTGTATATAAAACATAGGCTTATATGTCTAGTTTGTTTATTTGAGCTTTGTTTTCAGGCCCACAGATCTTCCAAGTCAAGTTGATTTATTGGGAACAAGAAAAATTCCGCAGACTAGAGGCAGCACTTGACACCACCTTGGTTTTTTTTTTTGTCCAACTAAATACAGACATTGCTGCCATGAATGTATTAGAAGTTCTACACCTATTCACTTATATGAATAAATTATTTGTTTTACACAGAAGAAACCATATTAAAAGAGATAGTACAATGGGAAGTGAGATATTTCTGAAAGTCTGTCTATCCTGCCATCTCTTCTTCTTGTGTATATATAATGCAAGGTAGCTGTAATGTAGGCTGTGTAGCTGTAGCAAACTGGGAAACAGCATTTTGGAATTTGTGTGGTTTGTCCATACAAGCTTTAACATCACTGCCACAGTTCTGACAGTACAGAAAGCAAGGTTAACTTTTTCAGTTAAGCATTTGTTAACTTTCCCATAACTTCAATATTTAGCTGTGGTAAGTATATGTCAAATGCAAGATACTAGCCTAACAGCATGCTGATATGCTCTTGGTTTTATGTATCTGCATCTGTGCTCAAACATGTGAGATATACTGCTAGTAATAATTTGTTTAATATAATTTTTTTTATATGCATATCTGCATAATGTTGCTCAGAGTCATCAACTAAAGGACTTTTGCTACCATGGGAAAACCATTACCATGTAGCCATAAATCTACTGATTCATAGGTTTAAGTACTGCAAATAACAAAACTAAATGTTAAGAAGCTCAGGCTTCGACAGTTCTTATCGAAGTTCATAGTTACATGCTAAATACATCATCTATGCCGTGAAGCCTGGCCAAACAAATGTGGTCAGACATTTCATGGACATTCAATCCTAGCACGTCCAAGGACACTGTAGAAGAAGCTAATATAGCAGGAATGACTAAACCAGATATTGAATTGCTCTCCAGGGTGCTTTTTTAGCCTATCCTAGACAATTAGCCATCTAGCAACACCCCTGAAAGCAAGAAAATGCCTGCATTGGTTTGATTTGTCAGACCCTGAGGGACTGGTCTAGTCATGGCCACCTAACTCGGCAAACTTCACGTGTGTGCATTTCTCCACCCTCTGCCTTTCATGTTACAGCTTACCAGCTACAGAGATCAGAAGGAAAACTTCAAAAGTGATCTAAAGTGAATTTATGAAGCTTGTTGAGAAATCATGAATCTCAGAAAACACCAGATCTTTGAAGATTCCTCTGAAGATTACACCCTCTCACTCCTGAACTCTAGTAGGATCAGGACAAACCCTGCCCTTTGACCCTGTTCAGCTTCATTGTTTTTTCACAGTATAAATAATGTTAGAATTTTGCCAGTAACTTTTATCTATTTCTGAATTGTCAGTAAGTAATGAAATGGCACAGCTCAACAGGCCTTGAAAAAAACATCCGAGAGTAAAAGAAGTTTTCAGCTGAAAGAAATAATTTGTAGATTGGTTTTGCTGCTGAACATGATCTTTCCCCTGTTGTTAATAAAGCAAACTACAATTGTAAAGGAAAATTTTAATTATCTTACCGTCTAGAGGCTTTCTTTCCTAATACTCTACTCTGTTTAAATGTGTGTATTATATGCATTCACTGAGCTCTGGGCATGGCAACATTTATCACTGATAATACATAGGAGGATTATTTAGTTATCTGCTTATACTTGTAAGTGAAGTTTATTTCTGTCATTTACTACTTGAGAGACTTTTTCAATGTCATCGATGTATTATTTCCACAAACTTGCAGTTCTCTGTTCAGCAAAGCAATTAAATGAATGTTCTACTGAAAGCATACGTTTAAGTGTCACTGAAGTTAATACTTTGACACTGCTTAAAATGTCTTTGGATCACTGCCTGAAACATACACACCACTGTCATGGATGTGTTATGTCAGAAGGATAGCAACGTCGGGTGGCAAAGCTGAAATCCTTTAACCTCAGGTTTTAATTTTTGGAGTAAGTGGTGTTTGATTTTTAATAAAAGACATTAGTTTAAAGGATTTCCATACTGAATCTAAACAGCCAAATAACCTGCTTCCATCAGAGTCATTAATATTCCCTCCAGAAAAAAGTAGAGGTAGAGTGAAAACCAGAAAAAGCCTTAGTAAGAGGAATAACTTGCCCAAAGGGGATTTTCTTCCTTAACTCTCATTGGTGACTACACTTCTTCAGCGTTTTGTGGAGAGTATCTGGAGAGTTCTTTTATGCCTGAAAATGACCATTCTTTTTGTTTTCATATCTTGCATTACTCAGTTTTGATGATGCCTTAGGGCATTAAGTTTTGATGACTACTTACAGACCAAGTAGAAAACTATTACCTTTAACTTGTTTTAAATGTCTTGCAAGCAGTTTTACTGGCTGTACCATTACATTTATCCTTGAAAGAGTATCCACTTTCCTTTAGTATGTTTAGTGAGGGCTGGCATAAGACAGGCTTCTCTTGTTCACCGCTTCTCCAAATTAACTTTTTACATTTTCTCATCAAATGAACTTTTATGTATCTAATTCATATTTGTTGTCTGCCTTTGGATTTAAGTTTTTATTTAAGGATTTCTTAAGAAATATCTATTTCTGGTACACACTTTTTCATACCACCTGGTTCAAATGGAGGCCAAAGAATATAATGGCAGAAAAATACATTCAATATTTTTTTCCCTTTTCATTTCTCCCAAACCGTAGTTCATTCGTTTCTCCTGACTGACAGTGAGTGCTGGAGAAATGTTTGCATTGAGCTGTCCGCTGGGATTTGTGGTCTTCTCTTTTCCTCCGGAACAGTACCACTTAAGTCAGAATCTGTAAGCGCAGTCTAAATTATTCTTTCTTCTCCTGCATTTGTTGGCAATTAATATTATCTCAAAAATTTGCATATTTAGCTCTCCAAAGTCACAGCCTGGTAGTTTTTGCATGAGGAAAGGCATGTAAACGAATATTTAAAACTGTATTTATTGTCATAAATGCAGTAATACTTATAAAAGCTTTTATTTGTTTGTTTAGTAGACATCTTTTAGTAAAGCATATAGAGTATCTTAGGGTCTTTTACTGAACTTAGGTATTTTTCTAGCAGCTATAACCTAGATGAAAAAAGTCTTTATTTTGCACCAATTGCATGGCATATGTTTGTTTTCTATAATTTTCCATCAGCCTTTAACTTCTTTTTAAGATTCCATAGTTCTCCTTCATTCTATCAACCTTTGTTGCTATTTTGAGATAGCAGAACAAAATAACTACTGCTCCTACTGAAAGATCATTTCAAACACCAGCTGTTTCCTACCTCATCAATCCATCCCTGAGCAGTACCAAATTGTTCCTTTATGATTACCATATAAGCATAGAAAGTTCAGAATAAACCAGAGAAGAGTGATGGATGGATGTATACCTGTACTGTGTGTTCTCAGAATATGTCACATGTTCTCCTCTTCCATTCTTCTACTATGGAGTTTAACAACAATGTAAGAAAAATTCAACACTTTATTTTTTTCAATGTAGGATATGTTCTCAAAGGTTATGTTTGCACTAGCAATTTAAGGAACACAAAAGGGGCCTTTATTCCTTCAAATTAGTGCTTTTGCTTACTTCAGTCATGTAAATCTGCTTGCGTCACACTAACTATTCCTGAAAAAAATGGCAACTGTTGTGATTTAGTTTAAAATACATTTCTTTTGCAAAATGTAAGTGAAGTCAGTAACGGAAAACCACAACGTATAGATTTTACAGCTATGAGAATGTGATTTTTGAAAAGATTTTCCTGCTCACTTCTTGTGTGAATTAAATATTCCTTAATCTAGAATCACAGGTGTTATTAGCAGGAGTTACATTTACAAAATCAAGTAATGTCGCAGCCACCTATAAGGACTGGGGGAAGAAAATATCACTCAGAAACCTTCTTGCAGAGTCCTGTCATTCTAATTGTACTCATGGTGTGATGAAGTGACACATATGCTGAAAGACTACAGGTGAAGCATGCACAATTTAAAATAAAAGGATTCCCCAAGTAACTATTTTGTAATACAAAAGTTTCTTGCTTAGCCTCTTCCAGCTGTCATGCATGTGAGTCAGCAGAAGTTAACCTGGTCTTGCCACTGTGGATCAGGCAGCAAGTTCTGCTTAACATACCTGAAATTTTCTACACAATGAACAGAATGCTTATACACTTAGTTTTATCCAGTTTGGGGTGTGTAAAGCTGAAACAATTCCTAAAGACTTACCATTTCTTCATTGTTTATGGAGGTCCGGATGAGCATGGCCATGGAAATACCAGATTTTCGAGCTGCAAGTGTCTGTTTAAAGCAAATACAGAACTGTTAAAAATTGTACTAGTAACTCCAATTGTTGAATGTAATGGAAGGCAAGTTGTACTTGATTATGCTATTGGATTTAAGTAAAACTGTAGGAGTTACAAAACCTTTTAGTTAATGTTTGCAGCACAAAACTTTTAAGGTTTCAGTACATCACTCAAGCACACTTTCCATCATCATTATTGTTTCTTTCAGCAGTGCCTAGTTGAGCTGCCATTTCTAATATTAAAATCTGTTATTCAGAGGTTTATGACTCAGTTTATATAAACCACAGGCTGTCACTGTTTTTCCACTCTGCCAATCAAATTAATGTGGTACAAGGATAGGCATCCTGCCCTAATTTGGAAGCTGTCTGTGCCTGCAGCAACACGGGAGATCATTCTGCAATAGTCTTACGGTTCAAGTTGTCAGCCTGCATAATTTTTTGTAACTCACTGAGCATTTTTAAAGTGTGTTTACATATATAAAATGCTACTTGTCTTAAATAAAAAGTCTTTGGGAAACATAAAATTAATTTTTTCCTTCAAGACAATATTCATTCAATACTGTGAATAGCTATACAGAGAAATACTCTGGTTCTTGGAGGTAGAAAAAAGGCTGGAACTCTGCCTCAATCTGTCCTCTTTTGCCCACATGAAGTTAAGGGTATATGAACACCTCTGTTCTGAAGATCACATCCTTGGTTGTAAGACAATTTCATTTACTCTAGTATACTACATACAAAAGCACTCAAAACAAAGTATTTTTAATATACAATAAACAAGGAAATTTTATCTTCCTTACTGCAATATCCCTGTAATTTAAATGGGTCCTTGAGAATTAATTAGAGACTATAATGGTCAGAAGGAAATAAACCCTTGGGAAATGAGTTTCATGTCTTTTCCAAATAATATTTCAACCTGAATATCGTGTCTGCTATCAGTAGTCCTTTTGGCCTGACAGAAACAGATAAGAATTATTCCACTGTACAAAATATTAACTGTAACACTGCTACATTACTGTGTTTTATCTGCAAAATTGAGCTTGTGCATCCTTCCCCCTATTCTAAATCAGTCCAAGTATACCTGTATACTTGTGCTTTATCTATATTCTTCTGTAATCCAACATCTGCTTTGTCGTACATTGCTGTCCTCATAGTCTAGTAGTGTGAGGATGATCAATTATACCACCCACTAATCATAAGTCTGTTGTGACGATAAGCCTTAGTTGTGAGGATATAGATTTTCACCTGTGAACCGAGTCTCTGTGGTCTACTATTATAGAGCTACTACAGCAGAAGTTTCAATGAAATTTTGCATACAACATTCTTATTTTTGTGAAATACATATTGGGTCAGAAGCAATTTAGGCTTACATCAGCAAAGAAACTGCATCATTAATCTTTGGATGGAGAGACAATTCCAATTTCTTCCTGTTTAATAATTTTAAACACTGACATAATTTAAATGGATTTTTTTAACATAGAGATATTAAGACTGTTAATTCTAATTTTAAATATTTACTTTCCCCTGAGAACATACCCATTCAATTTCCAATATGTTTCCCTTGATAATAATTAAACTTGCAGATAGACAAAAAATTATTAATCTTGTGAAATCAACTATAGGGTAAGAAGTCATTCTTGGCACAGAATTATTTGATTGGATTCATTACTGTCCTATTAGAGTTAATATGACATGCAAAGAACCCCCCCTTCTTTTTCTTCTAAATTTTCAGCATTTTACCAAGCCTATGCTGAAAAATTGCTGTCAGTTTTCCCACTCTATTATTAATAAGTAAATAATTCTGTTTGCTTCTCTGTGACCATCTTTTCCTTCCATTTTGGTGAATATGGGAAATTCCATTGATGTGTGCCAGTGAGATTGACAAAGTGACAGGAAAGATTAAACAGAGGCTAGGCTTTGCTTTTTCAAACTTCTTGTGACAAAACCTAATTAGCTACAGGACCCACACATCAAAGTGAGAAATGGCAAGAAAAAATCTGTTGGGAACACTAAGAAGAAAAGAAACAATTTTCCTAATCAGTAGAGTTTGAGGTTTAAAAAGATTCATTTTAAAAGCACCCATCTTTGGATCCCTCTTGAAGCATAGGTTTCTTCTCAAAGTCTTGGAAAGCAGCCATGTACATTTACTTGCCTGCAGTATGTTAGCTTTATAGTTTTGACCTCTAATCTTCATATGTCTTACACTTAGAAAGTGATTTGATCCTTTGAGGTCTAAAATAGACAATCCTAGCCATTCCAGGATATAGCGCAATGTGGACTACTTGTCAAGGCAGCAATACAAAGAGCATAATCACATTAACCTTGAACATAGCGTAGTGAATGATACTGTGTTCTGTCCCCCAGCAATATATCAGTCAAAGCACATAAGCCAGTGGGAGAACTGCAGTTTCATGCTATCAGTACAAGTCAATAAACAGATACTATTTCCTGTGAGAAAAAGGAAAGTAGGGAAGCAATTTTGACCCTGTCACGTGTACTTGCAGCCCAGTTGTCCCAAGGGCTACTCCTGGAATCGTGTAGCTTAACCATTTTGCTCCTTAATCAGAAATGTGTCTAAATAGTACAGTGTCCTATATAAAATAACAAATAAGAAACAGATAATTAGGCTGTTCTTAATAAATGTTTGTCATGTTGGAAGGATAATATCTAGAGGGATTTGTTATAAACCAGTAAAGTTAACAGTCATTATGAAATAAACTTACAGGCATTTTGGTGAAAAAAATCACAAGGATTATTTCCATTCATGTATCACTGCCAAAATAAACTGTATCTTCAAGAGAAAGCCCACAAATACAATGTTTCTGTTCTGAAATACTGTAGTTGGTGATAACTCAACAGCTTGAAGCACTGAACAAACACAGAACAGTGTCTGCTCTTAAGGACTGAAAGAAGCAAGGAGGAGTAAGTATTTTGGGAAGAGAAAGGGAAAAATGCTGCCAGACTCATTTTCGGGAAACAAGGTGACAGGTTATGAATGTAGCAAGAAAACCTTTCCCTCTACTGCCCTTCTGTGGGATTATTAAAAACCAGTGGATTAGTGCAGCGTGTTAACTTCAACAGCATGAACCAAGCAGTCTGTTTTACAACAGCACCAAGGATTCACAAATTATTCTTGTGTTCTTACAAACAAATGATAACACTAAGTAAAAATACATTCTTGGATGATCAAAAGAAGAAATTTGCCTGATTAGAGTGATTGTACAGTATAAGTCTGTACAACAAACCTTTAAATCAAACAAAACCGGGAATTTTCTAGAGTTTTCATAACATTTGAAAAGATGACTTGCATTAACAGAAGCAAAGACTAAAGCATAGTGAGATAGAAAAATAGAGCTAGCTGCCTTTGTCTATGACTGGGCAGATCACCACACCTATTTGGCCATCATGAGTTAAGTAGTTCTAACTTCCACTGTAATAATTGCTATTCCTCTCCCTGGTTGTAGTCTCACCTACAATAAAAGCTCTAACTAGCACAAAAGAAAGAACACCTTTGTTTAAAAGCAGAAGTTACAGTGATTACATCAGCAAGTGCACTCGACTTTCTTTTTCTGGCGCGGCATTAAACATAGGCCCATTCAAGCTCTGTGTATTGTTAGTCAAACAGCTATCTATTGTTACTCCACTTCAATGATCACTTCTTTCATTGTCTTTCCATCCTATACACATACATTCTATTAGAACTCTAATAACGACCCACAGTGAAACTCACGACTGCAGCAAAGAGAACTGTTCCTGTAGATGGATTTTGACTGCCTTATCCTCTCTAATTACTCAATCCAAACCAAGCAGGGGGTGCCAATGCATTATGAAAAAACTTATCTAAGAGATTTAGGAGAAAGAGAACTAGTAAGGGTGCTGTTGAAAACCTGGTTTTTCAAAATGTGTATTTATGGAAACAAATGGGAGTTAAAGATATTATCTTAAGCATGTGTACATCATTTTAATAAACCTTTGTCACGGTTTAAAGCTGGGCTGGCTATTAAGCAAACGACACTCTTTGTTAACCCCCTCCCTCCCCGAAGTGGGGGGGGGGGGAAGAGAAAAGGGAAAGAGACTTATGCGTTAGAAAAGTTAAAACAGCTTTAATCTAACTACAATAATAATGTATAATAATAATAATGAAATATATACAAATATACAAATATGTACAAAACCGATATTGAGCTCCCCCCCACTGATGACCAATACGTCACCCAGACACTGCAGGGCACGCCCCGGGAAAGCCCCAGACTGCACTGAGCAGCAGGAGGCAGGAGCTGCATTCAGGAATGCACAGATCGGGATCGAAGGCAGAAGAATCGGACAGAGTCCTCCTTGGACGCCGGCCATAGAAGAAGAGAGCGAGACCCTCATGATCCCTCAGCTTTACACCGAGTATGATGCATGTGGGATGGAATACTCCCTTTGGTCGGTTCTGGGTTACCTGTCCGACCCGCTCCTCCCCACCGCAGGGTCGCAGGTGGGACCACTTCTCTGCTCTTTCAGTTCAGGCTCACAAGAAAGTTAGCAGAAGCAAGCATTGACCTTGGTCTCCGTAGGGATAACTGTAAGCAAGAGCCTTTCTGCATACCATTCCTACTGATGTTCCAGCACTAACTATAAACACCGAGCCTTATCACTGCTAGAAGCAGCTACTGTCTGGAAAAACATGCAGTTAATTTCAGAGAGTGCAGCTTCTAAGAAGAGACTTAACTAAAAAGCAAAGTTACTAAAAGAAAATTGGTTCTGTCCTGGCCCAAACCAGGACAACCTTATATTGAGATACCATGCTGAAAGCATGAAAACTCATGCAGAGAAACTGGAAGTGCAAAAGGACAAGGGAAAAAAGGCGGGACCTTTACAAGTGCCAAGGAGGGACCTTTACAAGTTGGTGGAAAACGAAAATATTTCCATGAGTCATTACTTTAGTTATTAGAAAAAATTATACCATAGTACCTAAAAGTCTTTGGAAAATTCACCTTTTACAAGAGAGCAAAGAATTCAGTTGATTGATACAAGAGGATTTAAAAGTAGGGAACACTTTCAATTTCTCTTTATCTAGGTATCTAAGGCTGTTCAGTTCCACAGGGGAAGCATCATGATTAGGTCCTCAATAATCTGCTTCTATCATTACAAAGAATATTTGGAATACACAGATAACTTTTTAACAAACTTTTTCTAATAATTTTGACATATATGATGCAATAGACAAGACATTCACATAAAGCACAACTTCGCTTAGGATTAAATTCTTGGTCATAAAATAGTGTTACTATTTTTCAATAAAATGTCAGCATAAAATATGACTCATAAAATCCCTAAGAGTTATTATTAACATTTTAGAATATTTATCAGTATAAAAGCACTTACCATAGCCTGAAATATCCAGTCGAGATAAGAAAGAAATTATAAAGAATATTAGTAATTTGTCAGATCTATTGCAACAAAAAGAAAGATATCAAATGATATCTATTTAGTCAGTGTTGAATCTAGTACTCATTTCTACCAATATTATTTCTATATTTCTGAAACCATCATATAAATAAATATAAAAAAATCATTTACAATGTATCAGATATTACAAGGTCTTGAGAATCAAGTTACTGATTTAAACGAGGTATTTTGGAATCAACCTATTATAAGCTCAGAGGTCACAAGAGATTTCTTAAAATACACATATCTTCAAATACAAATAATCTTTCAAAGTTTAAGATGAGCTACACTAAGTCTGAAATAAGTTCCTCTTAAATTGGTAACATTGGTTTAGGTTTACAGCTGCAGAATTGAATTATAATGTAACTTACTATTTTAAAGAAGTATATTGTTAAAGAACATATAGTTAAGAGCTATACTGTAAATCCATAATGATTAAATTCCAGAATTTAATCATTATGGAGAGAAAACTCTGCAACTTCCACTTAAAGGTAGAATTCCTTCAAGAGGAATTATCCTTCAATGACTGGACAGCAAAGTAGTAATCATCACATAGTAATCATTGACATATTAGAGTAATAAAATTAAAGTTTTATTCTACCATTCAAAATGAAAATTTTCTTTTTTGTTTCACTTTATTATGTTTTTCAAAGTGAATATTTAACATTAAGATTCTGATGTCTTAAATTATTCTGACCAACATGTGTCTATTGTAAACAATTCCAACAATTAAGAATAAAGAAAAGTGCCATATAAAATGCATAAAAGTACCATAAGGTGGCTGTAAATTATACTCGTGTAATACAACTTAAAGTGGAGTGGCTACTGTCAAAAAGATGGTTTCAATGAATGCAGGCTCTACTATCATAGAATCATGGAATGGTAGGGGTTGGAAGGGACCTCTAGAGATCATCTAGTCCAACCCCCCTGCTAAAGCAGGTTAGCCCAGAGCAGGTTGCACAGGAATGCGTCCAGGCGGGTTTTGAATACCTCCAGAGAAGGAGACTCCACAACCTCCCTGGGCAGCCTGTGCCAGGCCTCTGTTACCCTCACAGTAAAGAAGTTCCTCCTCATGCTCAGGTGGAACTGCCTGTGTTCCAGTTTGTGCCCATTGCCCCTTGTCCTGTCGCTGGGCACCACTGAGAAGAGTCTGACCCCGTCCTCTTGACATCCACCCTTTAGATATTTGTGAGCATTGATCAGATCTCCTCTCAGCCTTCTCTTTTCCAGGCTGAACAGACCCAGCTCTCTCAGCCTTTCCTCATA
>VZSC01019161.1:39527-56183 GCA_013398225.1 Steatornis caripensis | reverse complement strand
CATGACTGCATTCCAGTCATGCGAGCTGTCCCACCACGTCTCTGTGACTGCAACGAGATCGTGGCCCTGTGACCACGCACAGATCTCCAGCTCCTCCTGTTTATTCCCCATACTGCGTGCATTGGTGTACAGGCACTTCAGGGAGGTAGTCGAGCACGCAGGTTTCCCTGGAGGGGCACACAAGGATCCACTGTCGTCCTACTCATCCTTGAGGTGGTTGACTGCCTGCTTCTCATTTTGGGAGGCAGGTAAGAAACCTTTGTTGCTGCCCTGATTGTCCTTGCTTATTCCCCAGTCAATATATGTTATAGACTGCAACTTTTCATTGATTGTGGAAGGAATTCTACTCTAAAATTGTTGATGTGCTTTCTTTTTGTGACCCTTCAGATAATATGGTATATCACTGTAGAGTAACTGAACAGAGTAGCTGAGAATACATTGAGCAATAATTTGACAAAGATTAATCTTTTAGAGACAACTATAGTAATCATTTATACTTTGGCTGACTGCCTTTCTTTTCAATGAGAAATTGGTTTGGGGGATCACCACCACCAGTGACTAAATATGTATTTCATTGAATTACGAATTCTATGCTTCAGGAAAAGAAAAGGAGAAATGTGAATGGCACTTAAAATTCTTCAGAGCAGAGAGATTCTACTTAAATTTGTTTAGACTGGAAGTCAGACTAAATTTCAAAGGAACTGGCATTCTTTTAACCTTTCTGAAATTTATTTGCCTAGATTATTATTGACTACAATGACGGCTAAAATAACATACCTCATCTTGCACCAAAAGTATGCATAAATTTTAAAAATATTCATACCAAAACAGGATTGCTTTTTAAAAGGAACTTTCTTCCTCTTTCAGTATCATAATAAATCAAGTCAATCGGTATCCCAATCACTCAATAACAGCTGTCTTCATAAGCTAATTCAATATGAAAATTAGTAGTTTATTATTGCACGAAACGCACATTACTTGATTCTGCAAGTAATATCTAAATACTCAATGAGATATTCAGACTCATCTAGTACGTTGTAACAACTGCATCATTGACTTTTACTGGCCCAAATCCATTCTCTCGAGATAACTTTTTTCCATGAAACAATTGCTGACAAATGATCATTCATATGCACAATAGTAATTACAAAAATTTCTTGACAACTGACAAATGAATCAGCAGTTTCATGGCATCAAAAGTTACTTACCACATCACGAACAATGGGAAAAGATTTCTTTCTACGCAGGTCTGGCATGCTATCAATTCCATACAGCCCACGGCCCGCACTGTGGGAGATGTACAGTTAAAATCAAAATTAGCAGTTATCAACTGAAGAAGGAGAGTGTTCTAATTCTTAGAAAAAATTAACAAGAGTGTTCTTGGTGCAGCTGATTTTTTCTCCTGGCATTCATCCAAAGCAAAGAGTAGCTGAAAGGTTGCTTAATACCTCCTAAAACTTTTTACGATCAAGAAGTTATATCAGTAACTTCCCATCAAAAGGTCTTGTATATCCCGTAGTCAAGACAGAGTCCAACATTGTATTGGATATCACTGTTGTCATAAATTTGATACAAACAATAAAATATCTAAATACAGAACCACACCTTCTCATATGAGTCCACATGGATGTGGAAAACAGAACTTGTCACATTTTAAGATAATTCCATGGTGATCATCATTACTTTCTCTTGTCTGGTTTAGGCTTTTTCATTAACCACACATTTAAACCCTATATTAGGTCTCACATGCAACTTGGAAACAACAGCAATGAACAACGTGGAGTCACTTCAAAGAGTAATGCACAAAGACACTCTGAACATTGTTTCTCATATTCAGTTTAAAAGATTAAATACAATGTTTAGGATCATCTACACATTAATTTAATCTTGTAGTTCAACACACCTGCAAAGACCTTGATAAAGATGTCCTAATATTTACATTGATATACACAAGATTCAAACCTCAAAATTGATGGGTTTAACTTTAAAAAACCCTGTGGAGTTGAGACTCTTTCTCCACAAATTCAAATAGGACTGAGATTAAATTCTAAAAGCCTATGCCCAGCTCTCCCAACACCATCAACTACATAGACTCCAAAGATCTTTCCTCTGTCTCAGTAACTCAGTATTATTTTTCTTATGGTGCCAAAGTTAGATGATGAAAATGCAATGCTTTTTTCCCCCCAATAAATTATAACTATTAAAGTTTTTCCATAAATTGTATCTTCTTCCCCATCAGTTAAAAAAACCCCATATTTCACTACAATATCACAAAGCAAGTTGGTTTCACACAGCTGGTAAGAGTAAAGCTGGTAGGAGACTAACTTTTATTTCCTAGTAGGAGAATTTCTGAGCTCCTCAAGCATTGATGTTCTTCAGGGAAATCCTGTTTGACAATGAATTTTCACCCTTTCTTTTGCAAAGAAAATAGATATATTTTAACTGATAACATGGTTCAGAAATGAAGTGATGCTTTCATCCTTAGGTTGTATATTGTTATTTAAAAAAGCAGACATTTGGTGTTGGATTAAATTGCTTGATCCTGAGAGATGCTAAACCTCCTCGAACCCTTTTCTTCAAAATGGCATTCAGTATTTTGCATAAAGTCATATTTTGCATAAAGTGCATGAGACTGTGCAGGACTGAGTCACAGATCACGCTCAGAATAACGTGAAGAATAAGGGTATACATTGACTCAAAATATTGCTTTCTTAAGAGATTACAGCAAAAAAATATTCAAGATCTTTAGAAGCTGAGTAAGGTGAAAATGCATTTGGGTGTTCTTTCTCTATAATGTCTTCAAATTATGAGGTGCTTTATTTTTAATAGCTAAGCTCTTGCAGGAAGTTTCTTTGGTTGTGTGTCATTAATTGGCTTTATACATTTGGGGTGTACTGTGGTGTAATACTCTGAATACAGATAATAATTTCCTATTACAGGTGCTTAATTGAAGTTTTTTTTATGGGACATGAGTTGCTATTAAGATACTAGTTTCCAAAGCAAAAGCTTGAAATAAACATGACCTTTATATACTCCCTAGAATGTATATCACATTTAGCTAAAGGAGAAGGCGTAAGTTCTACTTTATTTTATGACTATCTATCGGCTCACTGACAGGTTCTTACTCTGCAAAAGCTGGAAGATTTTTTTTGAGATTTAAGAGAAGAGTTTACAGTTTCATTTTGATTCATATTGACCAAACCAAATTAAGGATATAACAACAGTATATGGGAAGAATGCATTCCTTGTTCTATGTTCCGAAAAAAACCCAATGTATGAAGGGAATTATTTCTAAGATTTTGAAAAACTAAAGCTTAACCTGCACTCTCTAAAAGAAAGAGATCAATCACTTCATCAGTACTAACAAAATTGCAACATTTTCTTGTTTAAAATCCTTTAACTAGACAAGAATTCAGAATCTTCTTTCATGATGGTCCTGCTCTAAATTGTTGATACTATTGCTAATACTTCTGTACAGGAACTTAGTTTTGACATTAGTCATGGTTAGTAAAAAAATATAAGTAGTTCACTAAGAAAGGAGCTAAGACTGAAATTACTTTTCTTTTTGTCATCTTGCAGTGATAGAAGGTCGTGATATTGTTTACCAGTGCCCTAAAGAATGAAGGACTACAAACGGCCTTCATATCAATTGACTTACGGTAGATTAATAATTTCTGAGTTATTCACTGCATTGGATAAAAGATACTTTAACAGCCATGACTGACCCAGTAAAGATTTCCTGTACAGCATAGAGGTCTCTTGGTCCAAAGGATATTTGTAGGCAAAATAATTCATAAGACATATAAACTTGTCACATGAGAATCATAAATTTTTCTAATTACTGCAAAAAATTTAAAAGGAATGGTTCAAATATTCCTACACTTTCTGGAACTGTCCTGTTTCAGTGAAATGACATTGCTTATCTTTTGCCCATTAGGACATTTCTTTTTCAAGTAAGAGTTCAGTGCGTGTATGATACATTATGTCTGAACTATTGTAACTGCCTGTATTGCGAACAAGCTGGCTAAGACAGCAGCAAGAAGTTTATCCCTCCAGTTGATCAATTCTGCTTCACAGTCTTGAGTAGGCTTGTATGGATCTATTTTCCTTGACACTCTTTAGATGTAGTACAGAATACAGTGACGTTTAGGTTCACAAACAAATACTTAATCAGATAAGCTGTCATCCTACACAATCAATTGACTTCACTTCATCTCCACCAGCGACTAGACAATATAAAACAATTATTCTAGAGTTTTACCAAGTCAGGACTCATCTACTGGGGAACTGATTTATTTTATTTATTTGTAACTAAACCGGGAGCTGGTAAATTCATTAGTTCAAGATGTCATCAAAAAACTACAGGATATGGTGGAGAAAAAAGCATAAATACATTTTCATTGCAAGGAGAATGCGGTTCTGCTGCAATTTTCCAGAGAGAATGATATCTGCCTTATGGTCAATTTTGGTGTCACATGACATTTTAAAATAATTTGGATTGCACCTGCCTGTACTTTAGGTATAAAGAAAAATTATTTGTAGAGGTTCCCAAATACTTGAGCTGTCAATAAATTCTGAGGAAAGTTAAAATAAGTCACATGAATAGCTTTAAAACATTACAGTAAATCATTTCCACTTAGTCACAGCAGCAACAATATTACCCTATTTAGTCTGATCCTGCTAGCATTCATCAGGCTCACATTGTTCATTCAAGTTAAATATTCTTCCTCATTTATTACAAACACAGGACTTGCAAGCAATAATCAAAACAGTAAATGATCTCTGATGAAAACAATAATATCTTCCAATAAAATTTGATTTTTTTTCTAGACTGGTAGTTTAACGTAGCAATTCAGATGCAACTCCCAATAGTAAAACATGTAATAATTTCTGTTCTGAAACTGGTAGGTAGCCTGTATGATGAAAAACATGACAGATGATGTATATGTATGCATATATGTATATACACATGTACCATTTCTTTGCAGATGAGGACTTGATCAACTACGTTTTCCTTTCAGCCGATATAAGCAGACACTTCCTCTAATAAACTATTTGAAACTTTATTTGGAAATTGTGATTCTTAGTGTCATGCACTCTGCTGTACATGTGATATATTTAACTCTCCAAAAACTTCCAGCCTTTTCCCCCCTCCAATCTTTTTCCTCCCAATTCAGTCCTCAGTTTTAGAGGACTGAATTACAAATTGAGGGTTGTGGCACTGCACATATTTCAGTAGTGTTTCTTAGAAAATTACAGTTTAAGTTATAGTAACTTTACAAATATTTTAAAATTATGATTTTATGAAAGGCATCAACCTTATGTCAGAATACCTGTATTTGATGAAAATAAATCATCACAAAAATGTTTCATTTTTTTAACGGCAAAAATACCAACATCTCACGATATACTATAAAGAGGTTTTTATTTTTTCTTCTTTTTTTCATTCCTAGGCATAAAAGATTTGGAAATAATCATAGCTGCTCTTTAAGGTCCGTGTAAATGAGTTCATTCCCAGATTAAAATAATGAGAAAAATGAAGAGATGAGGTTTCCATGTTTTCTGTTTTAAATCACTCAGTATTGAAGATCCATTTTAGGTTACTGGGATAGTTAATTTTCTTGAAGTTCTTAGGATTATATACTATTTTAGATTAGATGAGTCTGTTTTACAGTGTAATTACGCTTATGTAGTTAAATGTGATAAATAAAACACGTAGGCAGCTTTAATAGTTTATAATGCTGGTCTGATCTCATGAAAATTGAGATGAAGTTTTTGAAGATTGAACTAGGGGGTGAGGAAAAGAAGAAGAAATGTATCATTGCTGCATATTATAATCAGAAAATATAGCCAGTGGCTTTTGTAAAAACATAAAAGTGGAATCATGCAAGTTAATGAAAATAATGATGAGACAGCGACATGGTCTGAAAACCCACAAATCCACACTTGAGTAGCAATACATAATTTTTGCTGGAGTGGAAAACTGAAATTGGAGATCTAAAAATGTACATGAATACTGGGAGAAAATACCAGTATTATAAAACTAATTACAGGACTGGTTTTACAGCTTTTCCTGGTCCTTGGTATATTAAAATGCCATGAAAGAAATACCTAGCAGTTTCTCTGAAAACAAAAGTTTGATTAAAAGAGTCTTAGTATGAGCTAAAAATATTATATTAAGAAATGCAAAAAAATGAGTCAAATCCCTCCATAGAAGAAAATCTGTTAACCTGGCCAATTCAATAAGCTGTCAGAAAATTTTGGGGTAGACTAGGCTATATACTCAAATTTTGACAAGACTGTGTGCTCAAATAACTATGCATATTAATGTCATGAAAATTTTGAAATTATGTTTGTTAATCATATTTCTATAGTAAAGATATGAATTAAACACACTTTAGGATATATTGACAGATGTTCAGATTCTGGCTGAGGCAGCAAACCCGACTTTGTGAATACAGCTTTGAGCCTCTCTGCCATGTTCTAAAAACAAATGTTGAATGCTTCATCCTCTGGTGTAAGCCAAAACACACAAACACATACTCTAAATTGTGCTAAGAGGCATCCCGTGCCATCTCAGCTTTTGGAAAAAATAAAGTTGCTTGCAAAGAAGTTCTAATTTCTTTTTCCCGTCATGCTTCTTGTCACGTTGCAGGGAGATGACGCTAGCCAATTAGAATGAGTTTATGCCAGCCATGGGCAGTACGGCCTCAAAGCACCACCATTTCAACTTGTAAACATTTTTCCCTTAATTTTTTTCAATATTTTGAAAAAAACAAAAAAACCACCCCCCAACATTTAAATTATTTCCTAAGGCCTGAACAAAAAAAAGTTATTAAAAATCAAGCATCAGCAGAACACTATTAAAACTTGTTTGCTGATATTCTTGACCCTTGCACCAGAGCAAATCAGTAGCAACACTAATGACAGACTATTCACAGTGTTGCAAAAATTGTCTAGAAGGAAAATCTGGTCTCAACATTTACAGGTAAAAGAAAAATCTAAACATCCTTTGCAAAATTAAAGCTCCTTTAGCAGAACTGTTGCAACGCCATAAAACCAAGGACTCATTTTGAATCCTACCTAAAATCCTTGAAGTCTATGTAAATGGTTTCCTTAGTATCAACATGACCACAATGAAAACATACCAACACAGGAAAGAAAAAAACCCAATTTGCATAAAGCTTGTGAGAATTTATAAGGCGGAGATAGGAAGTTCTGCAAGACAAATTCATCTGCAAAAACAGGATGGAGACCTTCACAGAACTAGATGAGGTAATAACATGCTACACTTAGTTTACCTTTGACAACATGCATCTCTCTTGGTTTTGTTATCACAGCATCTAATAAAAATAAGAATATAAACCTCCTGGAGCAGAAAGAGACTAAACAGATTAAAAGTAATACTGAAACACCAGTGGCACCCTAACGAAGGTGGTGAGACTGTATCTTACAAAAAACCCTCCAAATGTAAGTGTAAATATTTAGTTAGAAGCACTATATAAAGGAAAGAAATTACAGAACTAATTAAGACAAAAAAAATCACTTCAAGGACGAAAAAATCACTTCAATAGACGAAACTATAAGGTAAAAGCACAAAAAGGGATTCATGCACGATAAGGTGAACAATATCCAGTAGACATGGAAAGGCTGACCCAACAAACTCTCTTATCTCACAGATAAACAAAAAATGTACATCTGTCTGGGAAGATCCATTTCAGTTAAAAGCAGAGAGTAGGAGAACGCACTGGAAGATCCAGTGGGAAAATACAGTTCCACTTACATATATGTGAGCTGAAAACACGTTTCAATCTTATTCTTTTCAACTGCACGTTTCATACTTTTTCTTGCTTTTTTACTAAAACAGCCTTGACTTTGGAAATATGAACTAGAAATTCTCTTATGCACAAATTCTCTGTACAAGAACAAATACAATCTTTCTAATAACATTTAAGAGGATCGTAAGTATGCAAAGATTGTTGGCTATCAGCTGGAAGTAAATATTAATACACTGATACAGATTGAGAGATCAAATTTTGTTGAAAAACAGCAGAATAGCTACATTATCAGAACGAACAAACTGGGCAATGCTGTACTGACAGTGAAATATTAGTCTTTGTGTAGAGTCTCTGGAACATTAAACACCACAGCCATAGACAAACTGTTCACGTTAAGTGAATTATACATTAAAGTCTCTACTCCACTCCAATAATAATGCAACAGCACTCCAACGGA
This sequence comes from Steatornis caripensis, assembly GCA_013398225.1. NCBI lineage: Eukaryota > Metazoa > Chordata > Aves > Caprimulgiformes > Steatornithidae > Steatornis > Steatornis caripensis. The sequence goes on along the minus strand of VZSC01019161.1, from coordinate 47,948 downwards.
GAAGATCATGAAGTTCAAGGCACACAAGTTATTATTCAAGGCAAGAAAAAACCTGTAATGTTCACTATTTTTATTGTGCTTCTGAAGATTTTCTGCATTACAAAGATCTATTTGAATTTTTCAGAGTATGCAAGAAAAATAAATTTGTTTTACCATTGAGAACATGCCACTGAAGGAAAGGAGTAACCATCTGCATGCAGCACCATCTGTGTACCATTAGTAAATTTCAGAATGGATTAGACCATGTGGTAAAATTATCGGTCTCTAACATGACTGCCATTAGGCAAGAGGTGAATTAATACAGAACAAGTCTCTGGGAAAAGTATAACAGTACCACCCCAGATTCATGCACATGATCAAAAACCCAGCTGGCCTCCACGTACTTTTAGAAAACACTGAAAGGATGAATTCTAAAGTGTCACATTTTCTATAAAATTAAGAAGAAAAATAAAACTAAGACTATATTATTTGATAGTGGCATGGAAAGAACAGGAAAGATGGAGCTTCTGTCTTTTAACAGAGAAGCAGCATGAGAAACTCCAGGAAAACTGTATTTGGTTATTGCCTTTTCTTTCTCATCCTGCCCTTTCTCTTATTTCCTGCAGCCAAGTGGAGATCATTGCAGAGAATGAAGAGTTGCAGTTTGTGCCATGGTCTTGGGATGTGCTCATGCGTGTGAGGTGGGTTCACAGCACTGTGCTATGAGAGGGAGGGAAGAGTAAGGCAGAAGAGGCAATTGAGATATTTCTATATAGATAAAACAAGGTATCAAGGGTTTTGAGGGTAAGAATCTCCCCTCACTTCAAATGGCAACACCTTTTTGGGAGAGTAAGAGGGAAAAGGAGTCATAGCTAAGTCTGCAGCCAGTCACGCTGGCAGTGAAGAGGCTAAGGGATTAGTTTTTGCATACAGGAGTGGAAAGTGTGATTAAAACAGAGCCACAAGAGTCTGAGATGTCAAGGTTCTTCAGCTGAATGAGATGTTAAATTAAAATTGCATCACTGATTTCAGGGAGACCTAGTGAAACAGAAGCTTGCACAAACGTATTGCAGACAGCAAAGACAGTAGAGGCCCAGTCTAAACTTTGTCAGCAAAAGAAGTAAGGTTTAACCTAAAAATATGAGCTAGTATTGAGCTACTGTCAGTCATTTGAAGTAGTCCCATGAAGTGGTTAAAGGATGTCTGTACAAGGGATCAACACACCTTGTTCTTAGGGGTTTCAATATTTGAATTTTCTCACCTGTGAATGGAAGAGAAGGCATATAAAAGGCAACTTTGTGTCTGTATAGCCCTTGTCAGTGGCAAAAGGTCTCCTTACTTCTATGAGATTGTTTTTAGTGTGCAACCCACAAAAAATAAGAATTCTATACACTCTTGTACACTACTTTTCTAATTAGAAAATTGTAATTAAGTAATTGGCTATGGAAAGTAGTGCATATAGCAAAACTGTACCGGTCACATGCAGCTTCCTCCATGCATAGATGTCTGTCAGTACATATACTCACAGTATTTGCTTACAAAATTCTATTCCTAAATTACACATTAAGTAGATGTTTAACTGTTTCTTTCCTGGTTTTGCAGATTGCAAGCCGTATGACAGAATGAGCTCTCTCTTATTGAGCTTACTCATATGGCGGGGTAAACAATAAAAAGTAACAGAGCAACAATAAGTAGGTTACTTAAAGAAGGTCAAATAAGAAAAAAAGAAAAATAATATTAAATTGAAAGTTTTCCTTAAGATTTCAGTTATGTTAAATATAAATTCTGTAGTTTAAGCAATGAAAGCCCAACCACATGCAGTGATCAAAACTGAGTTATCAAAACCACAGATGAAAAATCCAAGACAGTTTTGGACTAGTTTTCTTTTCAGTCTTGGATTTCTGAGTTTTCTAGAGAAAAAAACCCATTTCTTCTTATTCTAAGAACACAGCATTGAATGTAATATAAAACTCTGTACTGAACAGCACCTATAGAAGTATCTGAGAATGTCAATTTCTACACTTTATTTCAAGAATTTGAGTGCATTTTGATCTTAAATATTGTTCTTTCTAGTTCTGAAAACTATGCAGTGATCTATACACCAAACTTCTCAAAAGTATTTGTTGAAAGGTATGAACAGCTTTTTTTTTTTTTTAATCCACAACCCCCAAAGTTTTGTGCCAGGCTTACACACTAATGCTTCTGAGTGTGATCATTCTTATTTCCAGTAGACCACAGCTCAGTGTGTAGTTTTTAAGATGTCAGATTCCTGCTTCGCAGTGGTGATGTACGTTACTATTTGTGGTGCCTCAAATCATAAATTACTCGAAGTTGAGGCCATCAAAGCCTATGAGTAAAAACGAATTGATATTGCATAGCACAAAAGAGAAAAGAAGGATATACCTTCTTTCTGGATACAACAATGAATCTGAGGCAAATATCTGAAGCTGCCTCTGTGATGCCTTCTGGTTCCAATATGCATTAATTTTTTCAACAAAGAAGCCACCAAATATAAATTGTCATACATCAAATCAAAAAGTTATTGTCATAATTTGCTGGCACAGTAGCAATATTCTGATAAAAGCATTCTATGATTCCATTAGAAGAATAATGTGAACATCAGTATAGAGAGTTTTAGTAAATGATTTTGTGGTTAATACATTGCTGAAAAAGTATTCAAATCAGTAATCTAATGAAGAGAAACAAAGTTGCTTCAGATGTGGCAGTTTCATGCTGACAAACAATATAATTCAAACAGAAATGCTAATGTTTTGCATTTGGAAGTCAAGAAAGAAAATCCACAGTACTTATATTGTTCTATTTTTAAAATGTAGAGAGATACAGTACTTAGAAAATCCCATTCAAAGAAGGAGTAGTTGTTTTGGCATAGTAAGAAACAGTGCTGATGAATATACAAGGCAAAAGTTTTTATAATTTTAGTAATGAGATACTTTTGACCTTTCTGACCTTATGAGAAAACTGCAACTGATCAAGGTGAAAGTAATGTGTCATTTGCGAGCCGAGAGGTATGCCATAGTTTTATTCCAATGCTAAAGAGTAAGTTAATATAATACCCACATCAATTATCTCTTACAATATTTAAAATGTTTCCTGTTGCATTCAGCAACTAATCCTTCACAATGTCACATACGGCCTCACACTTTTACAGCAACTCTGAAGTTTCTTTGAGCTAGAAGAGGAAGAAATACAACACTTTGAGGTATGACAAACTATGTGGAAACTACCTAAGCCACTGTAAAGTTGGAGAGTGTCCTTAAATTTGTTTGTTTAAGAGCAAGTACAAATGTTACACTAACTACACCTTCCACAGCAGCATGTGAATTTTATTAAGCAAATTAATACCATTAGTACCTTTTATGGAAAAAAAACCCCAAAACATAGGAATCTAAATGGAAAAACTTCATAGTGTTTAGCTTCTGTTGCATAGCCTTTAAAATGTACAAATGAGAAGATGGAAGATAAATTAGATAATTTGATCTCATCACCTCGTCTTTGTAACAAAGCACAACTATAGGAAACAGTGCTTATATAGTACACCACCAAGAGGATAATATCCCTTTTAAATAGTTAACTACTATAACTGATAAATTTTACCAATGGCTTTCACATTTTTCCTTTCCAAACTGAACAATAAAAAAGGTATTCAAAATAGGAAGGAGAGATTTTCCTCAAAGGAAGGAATCCCTAGAACTGAATGCAAGATAACTCCATCTGCAGACAACCAAACAGAATGTACAGGTTTCTGCCACATTCACTCTCAGCAACTGGAAGATCTTTTTCCCTTAACCTTTTAGATTTCAAATATTACATGGATATATTACTACATATTTACTAAAACGAAGGTATGAAATCAAACTACAGCTTCAAAGGGGACTTATTTTGTATGCAAAGAGGTAAAAAATTTTGTCATCCGGTTGACCTAGTCTTACAAATTAAGGATGTAAAAAAATTAAAAGAAGACATACACAATGTAACTGACTATCTTGCTTTTAAAATAACTAAATTTCTTATAAGAATAACACTTAGAAAAAATACTATAACATTATGAGACTAATTTGCATATATAACAAAATTCACAGTCATCTTGGTACTTACCCACTAAATGCCTGGACTGCGTAAAGCTTGGAAGTATCCAAGGAACTTCCACTTACTATCTGAGCCTTTAATAAAGACCAAAAAATATATAGTTACTCTGTTGCTCTTACGAAGTCTTGGACAGAATTTAACGGCATCAAACATATGACACCTGATATGAAAATGCTTAGCAGGGTCAGCTCCAGGCCAAAGCTAGAGTAACTATTGCTTTGGAATACATTTTGGTAGCATTCAGCTTTTAGTGAAACACACTGGAAGAACCCATGGGAAGATAAAATATTACTTCCCAAATATTGTTGTCCTTTAAGTCCTATAGTGTATGTAGTGTAGATGATAATTCAAAGCAAAAATCCCAGATATCATGTTTGACAGTAGCAGACCCCTGTGTTGGCAATTGTGATAAGCACAACAGCGAGGGTTATCCTGTTTATAAATGCAACACATTTGCAATACACTCAAAGGAGAACAAAACTGTGGAAAGCTGGAAAAAACATGCACATTTCACAACTGAAATGAAGTAACTAAACAGGTCAAATAAGTCACAAACAAACATCAACAAAATACACGATCCCTATAGTAAATACATGATTTAAAACCTTTTCATCCACAGAAACGCTGTCTGAAAGAGAATTGGGAAAAAGGGAAATATGTTAGACAAAACAGTCTCTGAGAAAATATCTTATACTATAAAAAACTATCACTGTTTTAATCTGCTAATGCAGAGCAGAATCTAAGTAACACCTGTGCTCAGCTGTATCATTACAGCAAGACCACTGTCACTAAATTTTAAACAAGCAAAAAGATGTTTTCAGTAGATAAGAACTCCTGCCACTTATAATTTATATACTGTATCCCATCTCCACATGATTTTTAGGTTTTTTGTTTAACATATTTTTTTATTTTAATGAATATATATTTAATATAGTTGCAGTGTTCAAAAAAAAAAAGAAAAGCTTTGTTTTCAAGGAAAGTGAGTGTTTCTACTAAGGGTTTAAAAAAATACCAAAACAACCTCTCCCAAACTGCTACTGTCCCATCACAGCTATTCATATAATGACAGAAATTACCCTCCAGATGCCAACAGAACTACAATTATGAAAGTATAAGATATTTTATATAGATATAATTATAAATCGTTTAATGCAAAAATGTGATGTATTCACATTTACTATCAGACAGAAAATACTTGTTGACAGGAAAAGTTACCCATATTTTATTGTCTTGTCAATTTTAAAATACAAGTACGTTTAAAACTGATTTTATATACTATTCCACCAAGAAGTGTATCTCTTTTTAACACTTTATTGTACAGTGCATACATGAAACTGCATTGTTTTAATCATCACCTTACTGATCTTTCCATTCTTCCTCCCCAAATGGAGTACACATTCTACAGGCCCTTTAAACAGTTCAGGTATTTTTAAGATGTTTGGAGATATCCCACATGACATATATTACAAAATGATCATTTACACCTTAAACACATGCCGCATTTCATTTTTCAAATCTACAAGAAAATATCACATTCAAGCACATATATGAAAAATGTATTGGCAAATTTAAAAGTGTATACAGCATAGTACCAACAATCCAGGCAATCAAAAGGCTCTATTGCACCACTATTTTAGAGGCTACTTACGTGATCAAAGCAAAGCACCTGCACAAGAACGGGTAGAATAAAAACTGGAGAAAAATTGTTCAAAACGTGTCTTACCAGTCAGATTCTATCTGATTTATTATTATGTGAAAAGGTTAAAGAGGATTGAGCTACTAGGTTTTAGCAATGTCACAATACCAAATTTGAATCCACAGGAAATACAGCTATGCAACAGTCTTTCCTCCTTTGTGAGACCACAGAATTTGCCATTTTCTTATGCTTGACTACAGATCCTTGCTTTTCATTCACAGCTAATACGAACAATCCTTTTAGAAAAAGTATGCCTGAAATAATGAACTGTAGTTTATTGTCCCAAGGAAAACATATGCTTTGAGTTACACAGAATATTAAAATAAAACAATTACTTACAGTAAATTCCACAATTTAGTGAAAACAGAGTAAGTACATCTCTGTGCACCAAGAATATCTGCTTGCTGTGAATTAATTCTTTCTATAGTTTTTCTCCTGAATATAAATATACATGGTATCAGTTTTTATGTTTTAGAAAAATCCATTAAAATTTTTTTTCTGCTGGGCCACGAACTATTCTGATGTTCTCTCACTTCAGAACTTCTGCTCTCCCTTCAGAAATACTAGAATTTTTGTTTTGCTTCAGAAATTAATTTTTTACTAAAGTCTTTTATTTGTCAAATTACCCGCATTTGATTGAGTAGATTTATAAAAATGAGTTTAGTATTTACATTTTCTTTTTTTAAAAAAAATTATTTGTGAAATGTATTTTGCGTGACAACATCAGATACGACTGGCTACTCTTTCTCCACAAGTACGTAAGGAAGGTTTGGATGACCATGTGATCTGACTTTCCCACCCCAAAATTATTACAGCATTTTCATAAGCAGGATAAAGCAGAGCCAGGAGTAACTAGATGACTGTAAGCTGGGCTGGGCATGGAAACAAAATGGTATATGCTTTTATGAGGGCTAAAGGAAATAGCAATAGCTAAAATCAAAGTGCTGGAGCAGCATATGGACAGGTGAATGAGAGGGAAGGCAAGAGAGAATACACCAACAGGACTCTTAAGTATGAGAGAATGAGACTAAATTAATTCTCAAAATTGCAACAAAGGCAGAGTCCAAGGTGATGAGAAATTTAGGGACTGAAGGAAATTCTAGGCAGGTAGGTAAGAAACCTCACCATAATCTGTTCATGCAACCTACACCTTCTTTCTAGAATATCTGATCATAACAATATTTGTAATACTGCCATTTGAAGACACATTATTAATCCCAATATTATTTATTTGAAATGCAATTTTTAAATAGCTTGCAGGTACTTACAGCAAGGAAAGCATGATGATCAACTGTCATACCACATTTCTGCAAATAACCTCATTTTCTATGCAGAATTTTTAAGAGTCAATGATAGAACACAAAAACTTAAGGAAGTAGAGGACAACCTTAAGGAATATTTAGCAAACCATATTTTAAAATGCTCCTGCTTAGCTATAAAGTTATCTCCAGCTCTGTACCATTCTTTACAATTTATATCTAATCCTCCCTTCTTTACTGCCGCCCCCTAAGCCTCCCATAAACAGACCTAAACCTTTAGGTAAATAAGAAATTAAAAATGGTCACTAGTTAAAATTAGTCTTTAAGATTCTGTTAATAAGTTCCAGATATTTAAAGGCTGTATAACATTCAACATACATACTAAATTCTGGCTTCTGTTGAAAAAGGTTCACAAGTATCCACTGAAATAAGTTAGTCCCCAGATGGCAGGGAATGGGAGGATGGAGTCAGGGAGGCTTATTTGGCATTCTTTCAGCCCCCTCAAATAAGCCCCCAAGTTATTTTCTGTTTGCATATCAATATAAAGATTTTGAGAAGGCTAAGAAAAATTACCAGCAAATGTTTATTAATGCTGCATAATTAGTATTCAAACTCAGTCTGAAAACTAATAGATCTTATAAAAGTTGAACTTTACATTGTTATCAATTGTTTTCAAATTAACACGTGGTTTGATTTATCGATGTTTAAAAGCAATGTTGTCACCTGTAACTTACTACACAATACAGGAACTGATCATACAACATAACTAGTTGACTAGGACAAAAAAAATCTCTGAAGGATGCTGAAAAGGCCAATTCTTCCAGCATAAAAGACAAACTAGCGAGGAAGATACGGAAGTGAAGACAGGCCTTTGCTTTTGTAGCTTATGATACCATCAGAAATACAACTAGACAAGTCTCACCAGTTAGCAGAGATACTTATATCAAAGAGGTTCAGAAGATTTCTGCCTTCCCCCGCCCCGCCAATGACTGCAAAATTTTAGTTCGTCATCCCCCTGCTATAGCACAAGAACTGTAATAAGGTCATAAAATCCTAAGCTGTTAGGAAACCCTAGGATTAAAATGGTATTATGTATACTACCTTGATTTCCCACTCTTATAAAGAGTACCTAATTGCATAACACCAAATTGGAAAAAGATTTAAAGTTCATTATTCTCTCAAAGTACCATTTTAATTTTTAATTCCGCAAAAAGGTTGCAAGAATGTCAAACTGACTGATAATTGAGTCATCCCTGGAAGCAAACCCTTCAGAGATAATGCTTGCTGGAATTAGATAACAATACAGCTGTTCCATAGAAATAACCTGTGTAAAGTACCCATAATCAGAACTAGCTTGTAGTCTGAGCTGGACAATTAGTA
>VZSC01019161.1:19495-39408 GCA_013398225.1 Steatornis caripensis | reverse complement strand
ACAATTAGTATGTATTGCTAAGAAAGGGAAATAAAGGGTAAAAACCAGGGTCAAATAAAAGCAGCACATTAAAGTAGAATATTGTCTGTCCAAAACAATAACACAAATTAAGTCACGTTAAAATAATAAATGCTGTACCCAGAAGCTAATATTATTACTACAGAACAGAACATTACAGTATGTAAGCCTAGAGAATGTTGTGTTTGTTAAGAATATTCTAGGAAGATATACTGTATAACGCTTGAAAGATAATATTAAAGCTAGCACATCGTAAGAGATGAGTGATGCTTGTCTGACAAAGAGAAGGTCAAACTTGAATAAAGCTTAGTTGACAGGAGAAATAGAAGAATTGCTGCTAGCCCTTTACTGGCAGTGATGTAGAAAAATTACTAGCAGATACATTGAGAGCCAAAACAGGAGGTCAGCTTGGTGAAGATCAAAACTACATTCGTGTTTTTATTGATGAACTGGTCTGCAAATCTGAAGCAAAAGGACATGCTTTAAAAACATCTCTGGTGTTTAGAAATTGAGTCCTACTAGACTTCCAACAGATTTTTTTTCTAAAGTCTTTCAACACCTACCAGATACTTCTACCAACTTCTGAAATTTAGCTCTAAAAGAATAAATTATTGACTATCAAGAGAACTATTTGATTACAGAATGTAGTATGATATGAGTGCTTCTTCATTGTTGGTGGTCTCAAAAAGCTAGTCATCTTCAAGACCAGGCTTTCTTGACAGTCTCTGGCTTGTCAGAGTGATGGTAGAGAACAAAATGCAGAGTGCATTTTAGCCACTCTGTTCTGACCCCAGAACATGTCAGAATGGTAAAGCATACATTAACCATAAAGGACAAAGATTTGTTTTTTAGCTCTTTTGATACAAATGATAACAGTAAATGGAACCAAGTAATTAATTATAGCCTATGAAAGCAAACACATAATTGATTACTGCAATCCTTTCCATATCACACAGCCAACATTGACACAAAATATTTGACTTGGACTGCTATATCATAGTCTTACTTGCAAGCTGAGGTCCCATCATGTCTCTTCCAAAGAAATCCAAGAAAACAGCCACTTAGACACCATCTGTGAGAGCAGTCCCTCAGGACACAAACAAAAGCATGTTCCTTGGTACTTCTTTCACTTAACGTGAATATTCCACCAAGACATGCAAATTGGTTTGTGGTAACAGCATAGACAAAAGTGACAGTAGGGCAGGAATGTTAAATGGCTGCCCAGGACATAGGAATAAGATGTTGACTGTCTTGGGCAACAAAGAGTATGTGTAAAACAGCAAATAGTTTAGTGCCATAAAAGCAGATTAGTAGATCAAAGCAGTTGGTGACTGAAGACCCAAGTGTCCACACCACAAACGTTTTGAGGGCATTTACTTCATACCAGTTCTATTTTTGGCCCTGTGGACTGAACGTCCAGTAGTTGCTGAGCACATCAGGTGTGATCTTGGAGAGCAACATCTGCCTTGGTTGCATAGGTAAAATATCTAGATCACACTCAGATATTTCAGTGGTCAAACCAAATGTGGTGAATGGAGAACACTAAGAGATTTGCTTCAAAATTGTACCCCTGTTGTAGAGTAAAATGCTAGTGGTGGCAAACCTGTAACTCAAATATCTTACTGTTAAAGACCAAGAACAATACATACACCTAGGATCAAGACCAAAGCAGTAGAACATAATGCCTGGGAAACAGTCACATATTTCACAGGCTATCATGTTGATAGCTGCTGTTGGTATGAAGTTGTTTCTTCTCCTGCGGAGTTGTATCCGCTTCCTAGGTAAGATTTAAAGAACTATCTAAAATAGTCTCAAACACTTTAAAAGTTATCTTAAAAAAAACCAAATTAGGAGGTTAAAAAATTTAGATAAGTCAGACTAATTTCAAGTCTTGCAGTAGTGGAAGAAAAAAAATGAGTCAATGTATAATTACATACAGTATACAAAGACTACATCAACCAATGTTTCTTACTGAAATAACACAAAGAAATCAGCTTTTCTGCTGTTGATAAGCAAACTGGCTTAGCTGATATGAGAAGGAAAAGATCTGAAATACCAAAATGCTAATATAATTTTTGAAAATTGTTTTCCATTATATTCCCTATGTAAGCAAGATAAATACGGTAAATGTGAAATTGATAGAAAACAATGTACAGTTTTATTGTGATATTTGGGAGTAATTATTTTGGCAGAAGTATCATGTGGGGCATCAACCAATATCATACAGGTCAATTTCAGCCAATGTTCTCAGCAAGTTGAATGAAAAGAATTTCATAGAGTCGGTAGAAGACACCAATCTGAAATGGGATACAAGTATTTGAAAAGATGCAGTTAGAATTCAAAATGTTCTTCTGAATTCACTTTACTGCCTTGACACTACTGCTCTAAAAACTAGTTCTATGTTTAGAAGAAAGAATCAAAATTGGCAAAAAACCTGATTAGACAGCAGTAAAGGCTTACAGCGTATTTGAAATGGAAAGAAATGTTGATGTAATATTAGCACAAAAAAAGCTACTGTAATTCTGGAAAGTATTAGTACGTGTCATATGTGAGACAGATAACTCAGCTCTATGGGCATCTGTTAACTTCAGCTGAATTTGTCTTTCCAGTTTTTGGGATCACACTAAAAGAAAAAACAAAACAAATAGGAAGAGGAGAAGTGGAGATCCATAAAATAGCCTGTGAGGATAGACTGAAAGGATTTGGTTTCTTTTGCCTTATTGAAAGATAAAACTAAGGAAGGAGATGGTGACAGAACTTCAATGCATTAGAGAGTATAAGAGAGTAATACTTATTTTTTTCTCCATGGCTAATGATATTAGATGTCAAAAAAAAGGCAAGAACATATGCTTACTCACAATTACAACATATACAAGTAGCAATCATGTAGCGAATAAAGTTCAGCATATTTTGTTCTGTAATTTCATTACCTTTTTTTAGCTGAAACACTTCAAAAAAGTCTCAAGATAATTCTCATTAGAGACCGACCTTCTTAACAAAACATTAAAAAATGGTCATTTTTCCCACTGTTAGCTTTTATGCTATAGGTAGAAACCAAATAAGGTTACACATTGTTTGTTTCAGCTCTGCTTGAAAGTAATCATAAGTTTGAACAATTACGCATAAACACCAAATTGATGCACAGATAAGAGCTATAGACTGGTACACTGGAATTCAAAGCATGACTTTTGGTTCTATTGGACTTTTTTTCCCTGATAGACACACATAAATCCTTCTGAATTCCTTTTTAGAGTTAACAGGAAAACCCATGTCTCCTTGTCCTCTGCTTTTATTTTTTTATAAAAGACAATTTCAACCAACACGCGTTTTGAATTTCTCAAACAAAATTCCACTACTTTATGTTTGCAGTATCTTCCCTGCCTTATGGATGCAGAGAAGCATCAGCTCTATTCTGTTTGTGCTAAACGGAACAGGAAGACTTACAAGATTAAAAACTGCTTTAGCTCTTACTCATCCTTTTAATACATATTCTTCTCTCCTGGTTTATTCTGTGTTTACATGATAATAAGTTCATCGTGTCTCTCCTTATTCCATCTTGGTATATATGCAGCTGATGGATAAGAATTCCTTCAGTGAGGCTGCAATTACACTGGTGATAGAGCTAGTTTATGTATCTGTTATAGCCTTGACAAATCACTTGCTGCTGTTTGGCCTCTGATCAAGACACCCAATTTCTCAAAGAGAAGAATCATTGTTAAAAAGGGTTTTTGCCACACCAAATCTCTGAGATTCCAGTGTAACATGAACAAGCCCAACTAGTTTCAGTAGTGAACTCCAGAGAAGCTACTAGCATATCAGTCAGTAGCTTGTTCTTTACCACTACTTGTTTCATGAAAACAGATCACAGCCTTTTCTGTGTTCAAAAGGGTTGTCTTTTTTTCTAGTTAACTTGTATCTTTTTATACACCATATTCTTTATCATAATATCAAGGACATTTTTAGACAGCTCTATAAGCAACACAATTAGAAGATATGGGCCTCCTGGAAAACCTTCTCTTTCCCTAGGTTTTAATCTGAAAATTAGAAACATTTTCAGAGGAGTGAATAAGAGTTTTACATGACGCAAGTGCAGAAGAAAACTCTCACAAAAAATGGTACGTACTAAACAATATAAAAGTGCAGGCATCTGTATGTATACATCTATGTTTTTTTCTAGAATTACTTCCATATCAATCGATCCTGTCTTTATTTTCCAGTTTACCATAACGTCTGATCATGCAAGCTATCTTAAGAACACTCTCTACTGATTAAGGAGGCAAATCTCATGGTTGACAAAGTTTCATCAGCTTCAATGATAATTTTGCATCAGCAGGAACTGGAGATGTTTCAGGTATGTTCGCCTATTCAGAGATCCAGGGAGTTACAACTGGGTAGGTGCTCCACTGATCACCTGGAAAATGTGCATAAAGAAAAAGTCTGGCACCTGTCCCATGAAAGTAGTCAGAATTTTGCTTTGGCAGCAAAACAGAAATTCTTAGTTTCATATTTTATTATAATATTCTAATTCCCCTATAGATCAGAGGAAGATTTGAATATATTTATGAACTCATGTTTTCCAAGTCATTACATTTTTTAAATGCATGTCTAGGTAATTTTTCAACCAGCTACGGTAATAAGATTCCTTTTATCCTGAAGCTGCATTATCAAATGATGAAGTGTTATTTCTGCTTCTAAAATACAATGATCTAAAGAAAAGTCTTAAGTGTTGTAGAAAGAAAAACAGAAAATATTTCTTAATCTTGGTGATAAAATATTGATTTACATTCATTTTCATAGAAGAACCAGTATATACAAGTCCTTGAAACTGACATTCATGCTCCAGTTTTCTCCTCACTCTGGCAAACTTACTTTAATCTATTTAAGCACAAAAAGGGCAGGCAAATCACATTAATATTAATCAATGTACAATCAATTCTTCAGTCAGTGCAAGTAGTGTTAAATAGTCTCCCATTCTCATGAGGAGTAAAGTAGTAGAGACTTTCTTCGTTTATGAAGGAAACTAGCAGTTTTAATGAATTACTTTTCCTAAAAATGGAACTCATTCTCTAAACAGTAGTAGTTTGGGATGGTTTGTTTTGTTTTGTTTTTTGGTTTTTTGTTTGTTTGTTTTTAATAAACAGCCAAAATATGGATGATTTCTGCTAAGCCTTACTGATTGAGGATGTGGGGGCTGGGGTTTTTATGCCTTATTTGGGGATTTTTTTGAGCGGGTGACAATTAAAGACTAGGTATAGCTATTGCAGCAAAAGAGCATCTGATAACAATAGAATTTTTTTGGATTCCCAGACTGTTACACCACTGTACTTGTGACACACATTTTCCTGATGTAATGCACACTGATTCAGTAAGAGTTACTACGCTAAGTAAAATCGTTTATCCTCAATTTATTTGGTTACTATGCTTTTTTCAAAGAGATGTAGTATTATAATCTAAGATTTTTTGATAAACTCGAAGCCTGTAACTACAGAACTAAACTACAGTCATAAAAACACTATTATTTTTTTCTGAAAGAATTTAAGTATTCTTTCACTTAAGTTTTCTAAAACTTGGATTTTTTTTTAACAGATCTTGGAAAAAACCATCTTGTTAATAGGGATTTGCTTTTATTTGAATGGTGAAAGTCTCTAAGATGATGATCACTACTCTAGTCTTTTGACAGACTAAACATGTAGCAGCAGCAAGCAACTGATGCAGATCATCTTTCCATGGAGTCCTAACTTTAGAGTAGGTGAATGTAACTACTTGCTCTTTCTTCACAGACAAAAGATGGGTATATCATCTTTATCATTAACAAATTAGATTTTCTCATGTTATTTTTCTAAAGCGATCCTTCTACAATTCCATTAATCTCAAACTGAATGGACTGCCATTTTCTGTCTTAAATCTCCAATATCGCTTTTCCCCACCAAGGGACAGAAGAGAAGCGGGAAGCAAAGGGTATAAAGCTTATGCCTGACTCTAGAGTGAAACCAGTGCAATGAACAAAAATGCATAGACTCTTGTGTGCATGAAACACAAGCATATGCAAGACAGACTCAGTCAGATGATTATATATTGGTTCCTCTGCAACATTTTGCTTGAATTAATGGAGTTGTCAATAATTCTTTAGAACACTATCTTACTTCCTGTAATATTACTGGAGAATTTTCAGATGCACATAAATATATATAGGAAAAAGGATTTTCTAGCATTTTAGCTAAGCATGTTGAGTGCAGGAATATATTTTATTTATCAATTCCTACCCACGTAATCTGAAAATGTATTTTGTTTCCCCCCACTTCAGCATCTTACCCTACCAAAAAAAAAAAGTTACAGATATCCATCATTTTGTTTACCTGACCAAAAGGCAGGCACAAACATGAAGTTAGGAAAGAAAAAAAAAGACAGTCTGAAAAATTGGATCATTAAATTATGTAGCTCATTGTCATCCCCAATACATTCCTTAACTTGCAGTAACTCTTATTTCCTCAGTCCTACACATCTATTTAATTGTATTGCAAGAGTATCCATTTCTTCCCCAGCCTGTTTACATGATACATCTGTTCCATTGTTGCTGTCTTCTGATGTGAATATGGAAGGGAATTCACACTGATGAAAAGTCACTGCAATCTACCTGTTTACGTTACTTACATATGAAGAGAAGAGCAACAGATGAACCAACTTCTGTTGAAAAGTATAACGTCCCCAAATCCAGCTCTTTATATCTCATGCATTAGCTGAATATATATATATTTTTTAAACACTGCAGATAAAGAATATCAGCCACATAGCATACACAATCAGCGCGTACATTAATGAAGTCTTTTGTCACTCCAGATTAAAAAAAAATAAATCAATTAGGGATATCGTAGAATACAAACAAAATCTTGTATCACTGAATACTGTGGTTTCAATATTTTGGGTGTTGGTATTGCTGTTAACCTTTATTAACTGAAAGTGTTCCTGTCTGGGCTATTCTTTCACAGTGATGCAAAGACCAATAGCAGTATACTCATTTATCAAATTCTTTTTTTTCCCCATTAGACTATGCCTGAGATTAGAAAGATGAGAAATGCCATTGGGCTCAGTGAAGGAAAAGCATCTCAAAAGAGACCATGTTAAAAAGAGATCATGTTTTAAAAAAAAGTTTCATTATTTTGTACAAGGTGATACTAAACTCAAAGGAAATTTAAAGCGTAGCCACCACTCTGCTTCAAGCCTTCCAGTGGGGGCTTCTGGTGAATGTTTACAATGAAGTACACCTAAAGCTGTATAAAGTATGTCAAAACTATATCAAGTTAAAGCTGCATTGGCTCAAGACAATTATTCACTAAATGATAAGTATAAAGTTAAGTTTATATTTAATTTTTTAACAACAAAATACTTGAAGAAATGAGGTGGTAATGACAACACAGGGGTCTTATAGATTCCAATGAATTCCTGCAAAACGAGAAACTTATTTTCGTTACAACAACGGCAGGCTGATCAAAAATGGGAAAAGACAAACATTATCAAGAACATTTTTTATACTGTAGTATGAACACGACTAACTGGCATTAGCTGTTACTACCGGTCAATGAAGGAATTAGCAGCTGAGTTTGGCATAATACATGCAAATATACATGTCCTATTTTTATTAATTGCTGTAGAATTTTATACACTGAACTAGAATTCTGCCATACGACTAGACATCCTTCCCTTACCCAATCTGCACCAGCAGCCTGAGAAGGAAATTTAATTTTAAGTAAAAAACCTGCAAACCCAAACACAATTCTCAATATTTTAATCAGTCAATATAGTTACCTCAACCAATTAAGAAATAAGATGGGATATACATCTACTTTTCATTTCTCTTTCTACAAAGAGTGGTCCTTTCTTAAAGCCCACTTCCCAACACAGCTAATGTAGACTGAGTGTAGCAGAATTCTTTAATATTTAAAAGCTATTTGTCATATAACAGGTTTCTTATTTCCCCATTACAGTCATCACCAACAAATATGCAGTCATCATGACCAAGGTAATGTTTTTATTTATCCCGTTTTCACCTGAATGGCTGTAAAAGGAGTGATTAATTTACTAAACAATACCAGATAAATTGATTTTCATCTGGGCCACAGCACAGATCTTTTCAAGTCCAAATCCAAGATTTATATTCGCATAAGAAAACTGATACAATGCTGTTAACTATAGATATTAGTTAACAGTAACTGTGTACCTATACAAATGTATTAAAAACAAACATGATGGAGGTAAGACCTAAAGGAAACAAAAGCCTGAGTGCCACAAGACAAGGTTAGATTAACTTCTAAAGCCTGTATTCTTTGGGAAAACACAACTGACTTGGGCAGTTCCAGCAAACAGTTATTATAAAAAGACTAGAAAAGCTGTCAATGTAAGAAAATATGTACTTGTTTCAAAAAAGCATATCTTGAATAGACAAGAGTTTGAAACATGCATTATTAGTATACTTATTTTGATGACAGCTTTTCTTAATGTGAAAAAAATTACCACACTGCAAGGGGAGTGCAGTAATACATTACTGGTTCCTTTGGTTTCAAATGTTAGCATCACATATCCTCCTTCAGATATCCACATGTTAAAGAGGCAACTACCATCCATGCCACTGTATGTATACAGGGAGTAAGACAAGTTCACCCATCTCGACACCACAAACAATCAACAGGTTTCTCTGTGGCAGAAAATTCAGACCAAAGGCTTTCTAAACTCTGACCAGTCACCAAATGATCAGTAACATCTTCATCAACTAGATTAAGAAGCTAGTGCTCATAAACTACCATTCATAGAAAGAGTCTATATTTTTCATTAAAAGCAACTCCAAAGAGTGCATGCAACTCTGGAAGTTTATCCAGAGGAATAGTTTAATCAGAAGAGAGAATGATGCTTAGTCTAAGGCACCTGTAAAAGACAACAAAATAGAGAGGGAGTGAAAGAAGCCACTAAGGAAAAAGAAAGCTAGAAAATAACCAGTAAGAACTGGAACAATAAATAAAAGGGAAAGAGTTATTCTCAATTACAGCGTACCAAGAAACAAACCACTGGCTAGCATTTCTCTGATATTTTTATAAAAAGTCATCAATCTTGCCATTAATATACATGCATCATCACAATGCCTGTGTCCTTCCAGAACTTTAAATCCAAGGATTATTCAGGTACCACTCATGTCTCCTCTCATCCATATACCCTATTACTTTCACTCCCGTATGCATCCAAAAAACATGTTGTAATAAATCATACATAAGCAATCAGCCCATAGCGCATTTTTTCTCTCCAGCTAGAGACAAAGAATAGGACTATCCGATGGGGCTCTTCTGCACTAATAAATTATTTATGTACCAAAGTTTCAACAACCTTACTAGAATGAAAATAATAGCATTCTAAACCTTTCTTTTGTACTAAATTGGACAATTAACACTGCTGTATTACTTGGCTATATCTCTGGTTGGCCAGATTGTGGTCATCCTGGTCCTGCCTACATGGAGAGATGAACCAATTTATTAGACAATAGCTTATGCTTTGGTTATATAACAAAGATTAATTCAAGGAACTTGATCAGCAACTAGTACTTTTCCACTCTCAAATAAGAAATCAGAAGTTGACTGTGAATGAGTTATAGGGGTAAGAGTGAAAAAATACCCCAAATATTCATAAAAGTAATGCAAACCCTACATCGGCTATTAGTCACTTTTGTTACAGTTATTACTGTTCCTGCAAATATTGAAAGAAAGATATAATACTCCAAACTTATTGGCTTTAATCATAAATTAAGTATTCTCTGGGTATACATGAATCTACACATAAAGAAGAGGGAGCAGATTATGAAAACTGAGAGGCTACAAACTCTAGATTTTGTGCGTTTTGTAGAACTCCTTTAAGAGCTGCTTTACAAAATGTTGTTTTTATATTAAATCAAAATTGCTGTGCAATTCAAGTAAGAAGGAGAAGTTAAACATGTTTTCTCTTTGAGAACAAACTGACATTAAGTAGACATCCTTCTTCTAAGGCTGCATACAAAGTATTAAAAAAATGTATTTCCCTATCACAGAACATTTGAGGTTGGAAGGGACCTCTGGAGGCCCATCTTGTCTAACAACCATGCTCAAACAATGTCACCTAGAGCAGACTGCCCAGGACCATGTCCAGATGGCTTTTGCATATCTCCAAGGATGGAGATTCCATCTGTGGATTCCATTATCTGTCAATATACTGTCTATATTATAGATATTATCAGTCATCCAGCTCACTGAAAGTAAAATCAAGAAAGACTTGACTGCAATAATACTGCATGTCACTCAGGAGTAGCAGTTTCTTAGGTAATGTATTCTTTTAGTAGACTACTTCAGCTAGGAAATATATTTTTAAAGTTCTAAATTCTGAAGAATCGTTAGGTATTCTGCAGACATTAAAACCTAAAATATCATACTCTTCCATTAGATATAAATCATGAAAGACTGTTTGGTTAGTAAGCATTACCAGGTATGCTACAGGACCTGAAGATACATTTATAACAAGCCAGTTAGTGACTCATGAGGCAGAATCCCTGCCTTAAACACGTCCTCTCTGTTGGTGTGGAAAACAAAGTGTGAAGAGGAAACAGAACTGCTACTCAAGAGTCAATGCATACTGTTTTCAGAATAACCTGAGAAGTAGTGTTGTTACAGCAGTTCACCTGTAACTTCCCTTTAACCTCTTGCTGTATTCCCTTCTCCTTTATTTCAGTGGAAAAAAAATAGAGGACCTAATATGACATCGTATAACCATGCACACACTTTATGCCCCATAGACTACACCAAATAACAAATTTTCATAAACTGGCCTTGGAGTAAGGTGGCTTCTCTGTAAATATAGTATAAGAAATACTTCAGTAATTCAGAAGAAAAAGATGTCAACAGACTAAGAGACTGAAAGAGGTCTTTCACCTGTTGGGTTAAAGGAAGAATAAATACATTTAATTCATAGAACTGATCACATGAGATGTAACATCTAAGTTAGTTCTCATTTTCTAACAGCCCACAATATCTAATAACATATACAAATGTACATGCTTTAAATTGTGGTATCTATTTTGTGTCTTCGCTATGTGCTTTGTTTAATTTGATCCTTAGATCTTTATATTCCTATTGTACAACAATGACTAAGTAAAATGACCGTAGTCCCACCCTCCCATGCCTCATAATATCATGGAAAAGTCATGGAAATACTACCTATTGCTAGCTGTTTCTTCATACATACACCATCTAGTGTCTAACACAGTACTGTACAAAAATATATGCAAAATGCAAATCTACAATCTAGTGTCGTTATTTGAATGTAAAAATAGACTTTAAAATAAATTGTCTTATTAGCAATATTTCATGGCTTGTGTAACATACTTTCAACTTGGCTATAAGTTTATTGTAAAAGTAGTTGTCCACGTACAAAAAGCTTTATAGTAGCTCAAGTTTTGGATACTTACTACTACTAAACACAATCATTGGCTAAAGGCACAATTCTTCATTTTCAAAATGAATGTATTAGATGATTATGTTTTCAAGGCACATAAAGAAAGCAAAGATTCAGTCAAGGTGACAATTACCATCTGGGCTAGCTAATTATGTGCTATTAATTAAATGCACATGCAATATTATAACGTTAGCATTACAGAGCATGTTAATTTTGAAAATAATCATATTTGTGTATTACTAAAGGTATTAAAGTTACACATATGACTATCTGCTTTGAAGTCTATTAAGACAGAAGATAAAGACCATGAATAAATCTGTGCCAACATCCTCGGTGAGTTAAATTCCTTTCTACCACCTCTTCATACATGGATACTACCATTTACACCTCTTTTCTATTTCCTCCATATCCTTCTCTTCCCCTTTTTGGGGACTGATTACATGTTTGAGGGCTTATTGGGTGACAAGGACGGATAGAATTAAAATCAGTTTAGACTTACACTCTCACAAGTACATAACAAGTTATAAATATACAGGATGCAGAATACTGCTCACGAGGATGAATATAGAACCGACCATGCCTTGAAAACCGTTAAAGGAAGCACTGTAATATCTGAACATTCTGGATTATTCCTGTGAATACATTTAATAAAGCTATAAGAAAATAAAGAATAGCATACTGTTTAGTTTTTATAGAATTTAAATCTTGTGAAATTTAATTTTCAAGTGACTGAAATAGAAAGTAATACAATTGCTTATAAGCATGTTTGACTAAATATATTCAGACAACTCCTTCAAAAAAAAAATTTGTAAAATTTCAGCCTTTTGACTTCCATGGGACTGTTTCACCCTATGAACAAACCAGACATAACCAAAATTTTTTTTTACACCGAATTCAACGGAAGCAGGATCAGGCACCATATAGAAATTAATGTCCAATTCTAGTAAGAACAATATTTTACTTAAAGACAATATTAAAATACTATTACCTCCAGCAAGGATCTTCTCTTCCAAATCACTCATTTGTTTCTTGTAGGCTTTTAAAGCAGCTTCTTTAAACGATGGTCGTATTCTTTTTTTCTTTGGAGTTTGAGTAACTATCTCTGGGACATTCTGATTTTCATCTTCCCTTACTTCGGTGTCAACAGCCATGTCCCTTTCAACTTCCAATATCTCTTCACTGACCAAACTGTCAAACTGTGTGTCCTGTTGCTCCTCTGGTAGTATTGCATATGGAGTTTCATATAAAGGCTGCCCCAGTTCATATTCTTGGGCAAGCTCACTAGTTTCACTACTATTAGTTCTATTTTCTAGTTTAGCAAGAACTTGTTCCATTACTTCTACATAGTCTGTTTCATTCTCAGCAGGTGGTTCAATTAAGTCTTCCTCATACTCTGCTTTGTAGCAATAAGGATCAGCATAAACATCAGAATCGAGTGTTGTACTTGATTCATTTGCAGTAGACTGAGATAAAGTTCTAAACCTTCCCATGAAAGATGATCCACTGTCTTCATAACCACTTAAACTTTGTGTACTTTTATTCCAGACTACTTCTAAAGCTGACTTAGCACGTTGAAGTGTAGATCCAAATTTAGGAAAGCTGAAAGTCTTATCAGAAAGATCTATGCTTAATCGGCTATGCCACGATTTAGGGGCTGTTTCTTCAGAGTCGTCACTTGGCAGTTCACTCTGACTTCGGTACATCATCGGCATTCTGTTTTGATTCTGATAAGGGGAGACAGAATTTGTTTCCTGATAATCATCGTATTGACCAATCCACTGGCTTTGGGATTCGCTATCAAGGCCTGGACATGATGGAGAAGTACCATCAAGGGTAAAATCATAGCTTTCCGTATCATACTGGAGGTCAGAATTTTGGCACTTTCCAAAATCTGTCTGTTGATCTGAAGGGCTGCTCATGTCATACACAAAAACTTCCTGTGTGGATGAGTCTAGGCCCAAATCTGCCCCTTGATCCGACTGATTCCAGTCTTTCCATGGGGAAAGATCATCATGCAAAGAAAGCTGAGAATCACCGTAGTGGCTTCTGTCTCCAGATGCATATATTATTCCATTGCTTACTCCACTGTCAACGGTTTCTGTGTTCTCGACTTCATTTTGCTCTGGATACTGTTGCATATCTTGGACAAAAGTCTGTTCCTGGGAACTGACATACCAGTTTGTAGAATCATCTTGCCTTCGCTGCCAAAGTTCTCTATCAGAAGAAGACAATAGTGAACTGCCATTTGTTCTGCTAAAATACTGATTTTCTGAAAAATCCTCAGAGTAAGACTGACACAATTTTGAGAAATCTGACTCTGAACGGCTAAGTTTTGGTGTTGCAAAGTCATTCTGTAAATGCCACAGAGCAGTCACATCTGAATAATAGGTCTTTGATTGTTTTTCCATGTTGTCAAATTCTGGTGACTGATTGCCGTAATTTCTTCTGTTTGAAAAGGTGCTATTGTCAGCAGTTGTGTTAAGGTCTTTAGTATCTGGGGACTTAATACTCCCCTTTGTAGTGCTTGTTTTTATTTGAAGTGCTGATTTTGATATCTTTGCGTAACTGTTCTTATTTATATCTGATTCCAAGTCTTTATCACTGTCAGGTGACTCCCAGTCATGCATTTTAGTTTTCGTATCCACAGTTAAAAGCTTCATATCCATACTCTCGTATGTCTGAGAGGAAGGTAGTCCTCTTTCTTTTTTGTCTTTTACATCATGGGAAAATAAATCTGTAGAAATTCCAATGCCAGTTCCCTTAAGTTTATAAGACTTTTTTAAAATCAAATCTCTCTGTTGTGATGACTCAAAGTAAACAAGAATGGGTCTTGGCTTTGCATTTGGACAGTCTCTTTGTTGCCCCAGTCTTTGGGCAAACTCAATTTTAATAGTGCTTTGTGCCTCTGAGAACCCCATTTTATCTATTAATATTTTGTAAACTATGCTTTCAGTTTTTTCAAGTCTCTCTTCAGGCACATTTAGAAACCTAAGACTTGCTTTGTTTCCTGGATGGCCTATCTGCTTAATGTAGTCATGTATGTCCCGAGTTTCTCTTCTGGACTGTACAAATCCAGTTCGCAACTGTTCAATTTCATTTTGTACAACTTCTACACTACTAGAAATTTCATCAATCGATTGTTTCAGAGCATTAACATGCCCTCTTAATTCAGAGAGTTCTGTTTCAATTTGACTTATTCCCTGAAGCTCTTTAAAGATCATTTCCATAACATCATGGGTTTGACTAATACAACCTGTCGAACTAAACCCAGGTTCAAGAGTATTTGATTTCTGGTGACGGCCAGTTCTGTCTAGAGATTTACTTCTTAAGCCCCACGTTCTCTTCCATGTACTTAGTTCAGAGTCTGATGAGACACATTCTTGGCTCTTCTTCCATTTCCTTAGTTTTCGTAAAGCTCCCAGCTTCAGTGTGTGTAAAGTGCGCTCTCCATCAGAACTTCCATCAGATGGTGCAAGGCTGCTTAAGCTTTTTCTGTTGCGTCTCACAGGCATTGTGTGTGATAAGTATTCGTTTTTCTTGCTGTTACTTTGTACTTCACTTAATGACTCAGAATATGAACTATCATTTGAAGACAGGTCTTGAACTATGTCTTCGTTATTATTGTTTGTAACAAAAATACGCTTTTGCAGTCCATTGGCAATAGCAACCCTGTAACTGAATGTTGGAGAAAGTGAAAATTCTCTATCACTTTCTTCCTCTTCAGTTGATAAGTTACGAGCAGATGGACACTTGGCAATCTTTTTAACAGTGCTTTTTAAAGTATTAGAAAATTTTGGATTCTTTGTTTGCCCAATTTCAGTTAAGTCTTGTTCCTTTTTGCTCTGAAAACTCTCTTTCCTTTTTGTACTATTTCCCGATTTCTTTGTAAACATTCCTTTGCAAATCTTATGTATGTAAGATGAGATCAGGCTCTTTAAGAAGGCAGAAACCATGGAGTGTAATCTATATTAAGTATTTGCATCTCCAAGAGGATCATCAGCAAATATTTCGTCAACAGAGACTATAGACATATAAACTACTGATGCTCTGGTATCATCTGACAGAAAAAAAAAAAAAAAATCACACATCTGCTTGTTTGAAACCAAATCCTGAAGGGGCTTTGTGTGTCTTGCAAAATCTCACTCTGTTGCGCATAGCTTCCTGAAGTGTCTAAAAAGGAGGGAATGATATTACAATGGCTGCCAAAACAAACACCATTCAAGAATACTGATGTTATTTTAACTGGATTACAATGGAAATACACAGGAGCTAAGTATTTATTTATACTTTCCGTATAGTTGTCTGAATAGAAATTTTCATGTACAGTTGAAGCTGGAAGCAGTTCTAGGTAAATATTTTTTAACATAAATGAATAAGCTATACTTATTTACAGGCTTTTTTGTCCAGTTTAATTCTCTGACTTTAACTGAGATACTTGGTATTAACATTCTCTGCTTTCTTTCAGACTAATGACATTTCAATTTAGATTCATACAATATACAGCAGCGGTCAAAAAACCAACAGGGGAACAAGTTGTTACTAGCTAGTAAAATAGAAGTAAAAATGTCTCTCTCAGTTCATTTTTTGGAGCCAGATAGAGTTCTGTGCAACAAATCAGTATTGTATTATTGTATCCATGAAGTGCTGTTCTATCTTGAGATTGAATTATGCACGTCTATGGCTTGAGAAATAGATGCTTTCTTTTTATACCAGACTTTAACACGTTATGATAAGCCAAGACTTAAAGTGGGCATACCTTCTTCATTACTCTTCTTCAAGTGGGGAAAAAAAACAACCTACAGAAAATAACCAAAAATCATAATGACAACTGATGCAAGTCTCAACAAATATGATTTACAAGTCTCAGGACAATAAACAGGTGCCATTATAACAGGAAAGCAATTTCATGTAAAATATGGAAGAGTAAGAAGAGATTTCATGAGGTATCTGAAAGCTTCTATTCCATAAAACAAAAGCTCGTATTCCATAGCAATGCAGTAAATGCATTTTAAACATATAAATGTACTTTTTTGTATAGCATATCATTCACCAACCAGTCTCATAGCTGCAGAAAAAAAATAAGACAAATAGCTCAGAAAAATCCAACAAAGTAGTAGTTCTTCAAATGGCCATTTCAGTTTCTAAATCAGCTAAAAATTCTTTGGCAGAATAAGAAGTTTATTTAGATATAAAGTAGATGAAGGGTTAAAATTTGCTCTGTGGTGTCTTAAGAGGAATAAATGATATAAACTGTCCTTGTCTGCAAACAGCATGGCGCTGTATAAAACATTATGGTCCGCTCGCACACCTCAAAATCTGGTCTTTTCATTACAGAGTTTGTCTTCACTGACCTTACTATTTTATTCATGTTATGGTCAATAATATACACCTACTACTGATTCATACCGCAGCAGCAAAATACACTATGTTGAACAGAGCCCAAGCAAAGCTGGTAAAAGCCTGGCTGCCTTCTGGAATCCTTGAACAGAAGATATAAACAGACTTATTTCTTTTCCAGTTATAACAACTGGGATGCCGTCCAAGAACGAGCAAAACAAGAATAAACAACATTCTTCATCCTTCCCAAAGTTTCTACCTGTTACTTTGTGGGATATGAATCACATTTTTAACAATACATGCATTAGCATAGCTCTTGAGATGTCTTTTTCTTCCAGGCTTATGCCTGAAGTATGAGTATTAAAAGTGAATTAAGAGCAAGAAATGTTTGGAAACAAAAGAATGCTCAAGGAAACTGCATGCAGTTTTCAAGGCATGCAAATGGCATCTCTCAGAACATTACAAAGCTCTCACCAGAGCCAAGGCTGCCTTCTTTTCATATATTAGTAGAGGAAGGAACCCATCCTGGGACACTTTTCAATATCAAAGGCATGTTTCTAGATGTAGAAACACTTGTTAACCATTCAGATCTTACATTGAATGTTTGTAACCATTTATTGAAGAAGATTTCGAGTGTGACTGCCTTCCTCCTCTGCCCACACAACCACAGCTTAAGTGCCCTCTTACACAAACTTCACTCAGATGACTTGGACATTCTTCTTATTGAAGAGACTTCAAACCAACAATGTATAAACAAGCTAGAAGGCTGGTTTACTGGCTCAGCCTACAAAACGTCAAGAAATAAGAAAGTTATCATTGGAATCTGGAACATTTCTATCCATTGTAAATAAGGTTTAATTCTTCTCTGTAGAAGAATCTCGATTTCATAGCTAGTCCTATATATTTTATCTAAGCTATGCTTTTTATCAGAGATAATTGAAAGTATTATAAATAGCAGCAAATTCAGTACTCAATTTATTTAAACCCAGTTTCTGACAATGCCATAATAAATTAAAAGTTATACTGTTACAAACACACACAGATCTGCTAAATGGAGCAGATTTATGTTCTCTCATGCGAGTTCCATTTCATCTCGGCTATATTAATCATATGATCTGTTCAAAAGAAATTGTTAATGGGTTCCTTCTGTGAAGACACACATTTCCTTTAACTTTTTACCCAGAGTAAGTCTGAATTTAGACTTTTGTAAATAATCAACTTGACGGTGAACAGATAATTTAGATTGATTTCAAGGATACAGTTGATAACAAAGCATTGTCAAAATAGAACTTGTCAGTTGGAAGTATCACATATAAAGGATCTTATTCCCAAGTCTAAAACTAATGTACCATGTAGAAGCAGGGTGGAGTGGGCCGGGTTAAGAATTATAGCTTCTTTAGTAATGCAAGCAGTGTATTTTAGTTACATGTCTGAACACCAGATCTTCATAGATTCCCAATTTTTTTTTCCATTTTATCAAATCCAGTCCTCTTTATAAAAAGAAGGAAATTGAATCATCTTAAAAATTTTCAGTATCTAAAAAGAATAGCCAGATCACTGCTAACCTTCAGTTCAGATTCCAGTAAACAAAGCTACAGAACAGCAGCCCTCTCCATTCAGAGGTAGATTTGTGGACGCAGACTGTCCCCCCAAACAAGAAACAAGCAGAACCATAGCCCCGCTTAACATTTGCATTATTAATCAATGACAATGCATCTGTGTGTATTGGAAGGGAACAGGGAAGAAGATGAAACTAAAGTGCAGTTTCCCCTCTGTAAAAAGGCACACGGCAGTTCACGTTCACAACACCCAGACAGATGGGGAAAACAAAACAAAACCAGAAAGTCTCTTTCTGCAGCAATACCACTCTGCATTACTGCCGAAGTAGTCACTAGTGCCTATAGGCAGCAACATCTATTTGTGATATGCAAAGTGCTTCACAGAAATGAATGAATCACATGACAAACAAAATGTAAACAATCCACTTTGCAGCTGCAGAAATTGAGGCTAAGAGAGGTTCTCTTACTGTCAGCAACATAAGGAATCAATAACAGAATAACTAGAATTCAGATCTACAGATTTCTCAAGTACGGTCTTTTACTAATCTTATGGTCGCCTAGGAATAAAGTTCTCCATAATTGTACTTTCCATTAGTGTATGTCTGTTGGGTGAAATCTATGCTACCTTTCTTTAGACAAGCATAACTCTATACTCCAGATTACTTCATTAGTTTACTGTTACTGTAGCATTACATTGACAATCATCTCAGATGACCCAATCCAGAAGAACTTGATTCGGAACAATCATCTGCTTTATATTCTTCTTAAAATCTCCTTATATTTTTAAATATTGACATTTTTGATTTGTGCTATTGGTGAGTCTTTCAAGGTAAAGCGATACTCATCTTAATACTGGACATGCTACACAGATGACCTGCCTGCAGACCCTGGCAAAGACAGGGACAACAGCAAGAACATAGTTCTGCTTTCTCTTTTGGGTAATTACTTTTTGTTCCAGGAATTCCTCAGGTTTTCACCAGCAGAGTTTTGCCCTATCCTATTACTCCCTCCAGTGAGAGCGTGGAGTGTTATCGGCACTCCCTCCTTTTGGCTAGAAGGCTATTCCTGTCGTCCGTCAACATAATTTGGGAAGTTCACCGTATTTGCATATTTATCTGGTGATATCTCTTTATGGATCCTGCTTTAACGTATCTAACCAGTATTAAACACGTTGCCTTTTATTTATGAAGAATGTTACCAACACAACTAACCATCAAACTGCTGTTTCAAACTTCAGTATAAGATGACTATAATCTGCTTATTTGTTAACCCACAAGGCCTACTGCTGTCCTGAAGAGCTTGCATATACGCTCATCAAATACACAATGGAATACAATTTACTTAATAGTCATACTGCAAGACCAGTCATTCATAGTTATTTGACTTATCCGTTCTTTCAGCATACAACTTCATCAAGTTTAAGGATAACAGATGCAAGTAGCACTTTCTTAAAAACGACTTTGGCTCGTGATTTAGAACAGCATCTGAAACAGAAACCATATATAGAATCTTGTATATTAGTGAATTAACTCAGTGGTT
>VZSC01019119.1:186172-209497 GCA_013398225.1 Steatornis caripensis | reverse complement strand
TCTCCTCTCCTCTTCTCTCCTCTCCTCTCCTCTCCCCTCACAGTACAAGTTTTTTCTGTGCTTAAATGGAATTTCCTCTATTTCACTGTGGGCTCATTGCCTCTTATCCTGTCACTGGGCACCACTGTGGAGGATCTGGGCTCCATCTTCTTTGCTACTCCCATAAAGATTTTATACACATGCGTAGGACCTCCGTGAGCCTTCTCTAGGTTGAACAGTTCNGCTTAAATGGAATTTCCTCTATTTCACTGTGGGCTCATTGCCTCTTATCCTGTCACTGGGCACCACTGTGGAGGATCTGGGCTCCATCTTCTTTGCTACTCCCATAAAGATTTTATACACATGCGTAGGACCTCCGTGAGCCTTCTCTAGGTTGAACAGTTCCAGCACTTTCAGCCTCTCATGTACATCAGATGCTTTAAGCCCTTTATCATCTCCTTGGCCCTTTGCTGGACTCAGTCCTGTATGTCCACATCTCTCTTGCACTGTGGAGCCCAGAGCTGGGACCCAACACTGCACATGTGTCTCAGCAGTGCTGAGCAGAGGGGAAGGATCACCTCCCTCAGTCTGCGGGCAATGCCTCTCCTAATGCAGCCCCAGATGCTGCTGGCCACCTTTGCCGCAAGGGTACAGTGCTGCTTGATGTTCAGCTTTGTGCCCATCAGAACTCCCAGGTCCTTCTCTGCAAAGCTGCCTTCCAGCTGATTGGCCCCCAGCTTGTACTGGGAGCCTGCCCAGGTACAGAAATTTGCACTTTCTTTTGTTGAACTTCATGAGATTCCTGTTCTCCCACTTCAAAGGGAAATAGTCAACCTTCACCTTCCTTTCAAGTGGTGAAAACGGCAATCAAGGAAAAAAATCCCAAACATCTGAAATTTCATTTTTTCTGCCAAAGGAGTATTAAAAAATAAGCAAGGAAATGCAACACATCTCTTTAGCTATAATAAGATTTAGCACATGTACTTTCCTTCCTAGTGTTAGAATACGTTGAAGTAAATCCCATTCTATTTAATAAATGTACAGATTAGAGAGCCTTCTAAAAGGGATTGATCAGTATTAATTACTACAATTTTAATACCTTACGCATATGCTGAATCTGAAAATTGAATAAATACTACACATTCTTTAAAATATTTTTTTTGTGATCAGCACTGACCTCGATGTGTCTTGTTAAAAAAAAATTACCATTTTTTTCAGTGGAAGAGAAATGGAAAAAAGGTTACTGCCTACATTATTTCAAGACCTGAAAAAGAAGGCTGGGTAAATAATCCCTGTGGAGGATCAGCTAAGAAAATTATTTTGCTGTATGAAAATCTGGGTTATTATAATTTGCACAATGTCTTAAGACAAAGAGTTAGAAGAGTAGGATAAAGTTGTCAGGTTGAATTACAGGAGACGTCTTACAAGATATGGTATAGAGGACACACAGGTAAAAGTAGCTTGAATGTGTATTTTCATGTAACAAATACTGGCAGTGCAGCCTATGTAATGTATTGCTGCTGACTTACACTTCTCTTAGTAGCACCCCTACAACTCTGATGGCTTCAATAACACTTTAGATACCATTTCAGAAACATCAAACCCTTTATCTTGTTTTTTAGGTTTTTCAATTTGACATAATTCTTTCTTTGTTATACGTCCCAAGGTTGTAAATCTTTTTTTTTGGTGTACTGATCCAGCCTCACTCAAGAGAACTGATAGCACAATTTGGCCCTAGGCATTTTGTACGTTTACTCTCTCCGTGTTTCATTTGAAACTACTACTTATAGAATTTTTCTTGGTATAATGCTGGTTTATTTCAAGTGAAAATCTTACAGCTAAAATCCAAAGCAAAACTATCCAGAGAGGATGCCTTTATCAGGATCCATTGCTTGCCAAAAATTAAACAAAAAGAAGTGAGATGGAATTACAACAGTGTCCTATCCTGCAACATCATCTTTTATTCAGGAACTAGTGGACACTAAAGAGAATGCTGGCTAAAGAATACATTATGTCTTAAAATTCTTATGTCTGGCTGTCTGGAAATTGGATACAAAGAAGGCAATAGCAACCTAGGAAGATAATGTCAACTGGTATACATTGATTTAGCACTGTGGAAGCCAGTAAGAAATACAGCAAACTGAGCACGAGCCCTCTCCCCACCTCTTAACAGTGTGGCTTTCTGTTCAGGAAACTAAATTTAACACCTCGAGTGACTGCTGTATTAAAGTAGACGTGCAACCACTCATTTTGCATAAGCAAAATTCTCTGGTATTTCTCTATAAGTCTGTTATTTATAGCAAATATTAAAAAGCTTATTGGGCTGACATATCTTTAAAGTGTATGGTAACTGCCACTGTCAATTTAAAATGTAATTTTTATGAATTTACAGTGTAGTGTTCTCATTCGGAGATGTTTAGAGGGCTAGAACAGGCCAATGAGTGCATGGTGTAGAAACTGATATCCAAGCAAGGGCAATGCAAAAATGTAATAAAAATAGCGAAGCTGAATAGAGAAGCTGAAATATTGAAAAACTGAACAGAAGGCTTTATTGATGCACATGCTCAATATTGTGTCTCTAGGAAGAGCAGGCATAAAAATCTCCGCACACAATTATAATTGTTACTTAATTGGCATAGCAGAGGCTTTAGGGAATAACTTACATGACTGCGATACTGATATACAGGACTGGCTGAAGAAATTTGTAGTGATAAAAGGGGAAAAAATATATTGCTTTATGGTTAAGAATATATAGAGAAAGGGGAGACAGACATAAACAAACACCAGTAAAAGTCTCTGCTAACAATAAAAGGAGGAGAGAATGAGACAGCAGTCCTTACAGGGGTCAGCTGTGATGATAATTTTAAAGCAGTAAAGTAGTTGATTTTTTTTCTAAAACTAACATCTCTCCAAGAAGTAAAAGTTGCACATCTCTTGGTGAAAGAGCCCACTGGATATGCAGGTTGCTTCTACTCGGCTAGGGAGGAGAGGCTTCCAGATTGGGTGAGAGGCCAAATTTTTTTTGAAGTGGGCAGCTTTGAGATGGTGCAGCCCACAGCAGCAGACTGGTGAAAGAATACGTTTGAATGTTTGGACAGTTTAGTGTCTTCACACTAAACAGACTTGAAACTTATTCAAGAGTTCTTCAAGAACAAACAGAAGCAATGTCAGAGCCATTAACTATTATTCCGTAAACTTCTTCAAAAAGGATGACATTCCAGAAAGGGCAAACATATTACCTGTCTTTAAACACAGTAAAAAAGAAAAAGGAGATTACAGACCAGTCAGTTCAACTTTGATGCCTAGAATGGTTACAGAAGAAATAATGAAAAAGCTTGGAAAATAGCTAAATGGCAAATAACAACCAGAATAGATTTGGAAAAAAAAAAAAGCGACATCATCTAAATTTCTTTCTACAGAGATATATATAGAGAAAAAAACAACTGACTTCAGTAAGCTGGTTGGCTCTGTCATACCCTGTTCTAAAAAACCCTAGGCAAAACCTGTCTTGATGAAATTACTGTGACATGAAAAAACGGACTGGGGAACTGTGCTCACAAAATACATCTGAAAGTTCCTAGTCAAAGTGAGAAAATATGTCAAACTATGTTCTAAACGGATTTTCCAGTCAGTCACTACTTCCATTGATGACATCATTAAGGAGTATATTTATTCCAAGTGCAGATGGTAAACTGGAAGCAGCTGGGATAACTATGGTGAACAGTATTTAGAATTCAGGATAACTCACAAATTGAATACATTGCCTGAACAATACCAAACATGTGACTTGATGTGTATAAATCCCATAAGTCAAGGATAGAGCAATAAGAACAGAAAATGTGGCCTGTGAAGGAAGGGTTCAGAAAGCTGAGAAGAGATGGTGACATGGTAATGCTCCTCAAATATGTAAAGGAGGCTAAAGGAATTAATGGCTTCCACGTATGTTAGCATGAAGCACAGAGGTCATGGTTTTTAAATGGTAGGAAGGGAGTTTCTGGCTGTACATCAGGAAAAGAAAATCTCTAATTAGCCTTGTTAAGCAGTGAATTACTTAGTGAAGTAAATTACTAAGAAGATATTGGACACCACAACTTTTCGATGCAAACGTGTTAGAAACGGTCAGTGTCGTTAATCTTGCCTGGACATGCACCAGACAG
This sequence comes from Steatornis caripensis, assembly GCA_013398225.1. Taxonomy (NCBI): domain Eukaryota; kingdom Metazoa; phylum Chordata; class Aves; order Caprimulgiformes; family Steatornithidae; genus Steatornis; species Steatornis caripensis. The sequence continues at coordinate 205,361 of VZSC01019119.1, read as the reverse complement.
CCTCTGGAGGTCTCTTCCACATCTATTTTGCATTACAGAGCAATCATTAACTATTACCAAGTTGTAATTTAATTCTATTTGAAGGCCAATAAAAGTTCTGTAAGACATGTAAACGTTTGATTTCTTTCAGAAAATGTACAGCAGTCTTTTCTGCTTATTTTCTTCCTTAACTACAGCTAACTCAATTCCTCTGGTTTTACCTGTAGAAAATGAACAAGAGCAAAATAAAACCTGACAGGTATTTAAAATAATGCTAAAAAGATTTAAATAACTTTCCATGTATTGATACTTAGTCACTTCACCTAGGAAAACAAATGCTGTAGGTGGTACTGAAAAGAGAACTGCATTTTTGGTGGTGTAAAGCGCCTGTACCAACGTCTGTGTAATGTACCGGATGTGAAATCTCCCAGTGATCTAAGGCTAGTGGATGGAGAAATGTGTAGGCTGACTTGGAAAAGGCAGCTGCTCTGCTCAGCTGGTGAGAATATGAGGGAAGAGCATTACATGCAGGCAGAAGGTGAAGGTCACAAGGGACTGTGCATCTCCGCTCAAGGTGTGGTGGTATCAAACTCGAGAGCCCTGTCGCGGAGATCTGCTTCATTTTCATTTTGACTATACTGCCCAATAGGGCTTACAGGTAGGTATGGTGAAGGGCACGTGCTGCCCCTCCCTGCCATCATGGTGTTGTGGGGTTGCAGAGAGTGCCATCGAAGCTGTGCATGATGGAAGAAGTCAGGCAACAGCTGGGACAGCTGCAGCACTGCCGGGGAAGCTACTTAGGTTAGATAACATGGTGTTTGTGAGAATGATGTAGGGAGGAGTTTAGAATACAGAGGATAAACTGAATGACCCACAGTGCCTTTTCTGACATGATCTTCTGTAATATACTGAGTAGCAATAAAAATAACCAACCAGCAAAACTTTGCAATTACTGTTTGTGGCCAGGATTCTCCTTTGAGGTCTGCGTAGCTGATTTTGACTGACTCTGTTCCTCCTGAATATATTCAATTTTCAGCAGAGTTCACTTGTTCCAGGTAGATCGCATAGCAGAATTTGCTGTAAATGGTTTTATAGTAGGAAAACACACTAAAAGCAAAAGACGATATTTCTGGTTTGCTTTAGATCAATAAATTTAGCTTTTTTCCAAAGCTAAATGTTCTCAATGTAAAGGATTAAAAGACCCCTTCAGAGGATAAAAAAAAATATACAAATGCTCCAATATTATTTACCATGGAACAAATTTATACATGCCTTGCCTTACCTACAATTTTAAGTGTGATATCACTATGGGTAATAGATATACTTGCTATGTTTTGGTGGCTGCACTAGAATGTAGTGAACAGGGTAATATCTGGAGTCAAACTGTTCCTATTTCCACTACTACCATAATACTTCATCTTTTGTTAAGTAACGTCTGAACAAAAATCTTGTTCTTGTCTTTGTTCTTAATGGTTATTTTTGTAGTTGTGTATAAAAGCAAGTAAATAGTTTCATAAAGAAATATTCTCCTCTCTTCTAGTGACTAGGATAAAGGAGATAAAGTGAGATTGAGATAAGTGGAGATAAAATGCAGGAGTGGCAGTCACGTCTCACTAATCAATAGAGAATGATTTAGTTACTCTGTTCCTTTGAATCTTCTGATTCTTGTTATTCAGATAAATTTTACCACCTTTAGCTGCCATTGCAAATAGTAAGCTTCTGTGATAAACACCCTTTAAACATCTTTGCTTGAATCTCTGCACCAGAACACCTGTACATCTGCTGCAGACGATGAAATAAAATTAACTCAAATTACATTTCATTTCCTGCTTTGTAGGCTGCCCTGTCCAACTCAACAGCTTTGCCAGAGCCAAGGCTTAGCAAAATTCAGAGCAGCTGAGTGTATTTCAGACCTCCGTCATCTGTCACTCTATTCATATATTCTGTGCCTTTATTTACTTTCAAAGACCTTCGATCTCACTGGGTTTTTTTGGTGCAAAATTAAAAACATGGATAAGGAAATGTTTTACACATTCTACCTGAAAAGAAACATTTTGCTTGGTCCTGTCATCTGGTTTAGTCAACTGCACTAGGAACTGTGGGAAGCTTAAACATCCTAAGTGGCCAGCAGGCAGAAGATAAAATTAAATCTCTGCTTGAGGTCTCTTACTATCATGTGAAGGATGAAATGAAGTGCCTATTAAGCTCAAGAGAGTGTCAGAAGATTGAGACTAGCAGGCTCCGAGGCTGCTGGGTGCGTACACCCTCTCTGCGCATAGGAAGGAAAGAGAGGGGTGTCATGTTAGCTGTGCAAGCCTTGCATGCCGCTGCTGGTTACTTTACACGCTGACCCCTGGCTTGGAAACGCAGGTGAAGACAAGCCTGCAGCAGCCAGCAGGGTAGCAGTCAGCTGGTCACCAACCACTGACTTGTTTCTGTCAGCCCTGACTGCAGAGTCACGGCTGATGTTGTGTTAGTTAACATGTCCCCTCAAGTCGTCTTCTCGTACAGCTCATTAGGCACACTCCAGCTTTTTATATCGACTGAGATTCCTGCTGCCAAATGCATCCGCAGTTTGTAACGTGCTCATTTTTTTTTTTTGCAGGTCAGCTGTGTAAAAGGTATTTATGCCATTTCAGTGGCTTGCGCAGAGATCTTAAAATTACACTAGTACACAACTTGTGAGGTACTCCTCCACAGTGTGATACAAGTTCCTAAAATGAAAGACCAGAAATAGAACGGTTTGGAGTATTTGACCCGAAGAAATTTCTAGCCTTTTTGAAAAAAGAAAGATCTCTCCACAATCTGAGTGTTTGTCACTTCTTGCTTGGTAAGTATTTGTCTAGAAAGCTGCAAGAGCTTTTGGTGGAAGCTGACATTTTGCAAGGCAAGCAGCCGTGCTTTATTTATTACTACAGAATTTATTCAGTAAAAAACCCCATTTTCCTTTAAAATAGTCAGGATAGAAAATTTTCCACTGCTGCAACAGAGAAGAAAAAATTGGTACTGAATTCCTTGACAGATTCCTTCAAGATAACAGCCCACTCTCAAATCAGTATAAGGTGAAATAACTACAAGTATCCAGCCTGGTAAGGAATTAAATCCCTGCAGAGCTCATTTGCGTTTGGACATTATGGCTTCAGAAAACATTTTTGATAGCAAATGCCCCCTCTTTACTTTTTGTCAAAAAAATAGTCTATGATTTGATCCTGAAATCGCTTTAAAATAATACAAGTCTAAGGGTCCTTATTGTGTTGCTTTCTAGTCGATATGGTAGAGACCAATTTATTTTCTTATTTGGAACAGATAGAGAAACATTTCAGCACACTTCAGGTCTGAAAGAAAAGCAGACTTCAAAACCAAACACAATTTGAGAACACCTGCTTGGAGTTCGGTTAGTTTATGTAGAAGGTAGATCATGTTGGAAAGAATGGGTAAAAGGAGAAAGGTTGTAAGACATTTATATCTTTGGAAGAGAGACAGACAGTTACCAGGCTGTTGATGGCATTAGTGGAGGGAGGGCTCATATCGTGTGTGGTACAACTGCTAACTGCTGAGTCCGTGTTTTTTGTATCCAGTAGAGTTATGAATTTTAGCTCCCATGTTCATTTTTTGGAAGGTATGTTGTGGGTGTTCCCCAAGCCACAGGGCTGAGGATTAGAGATAGAATGATTATTCTATGAGAAATGTTCGTCGTCTAGCAACTGCCTAAGCCTTTATAGATTGCCTGGGTGAGTTCATTCGGCTGTGAAGTGTTTGCTTAGTTTCACTGAGATAATTACCCTGAGAGCATCTGATGAGCTGGCTGAAGAACATAGCATGCCTGGATGTGCAAGAGCAAGTCTGGCAGGATATTTGGGGTGGTACTTTGGGTTTACTTTTGGAAGTCAGACTCAAGGCAGAGGCATACGTCAGTTGTACGCCCACTGTCATGCAGCCTCTGCCAGCAGCAGGTATGACCTAAGGGCTGCAGTGATGGTTGTAGTCTCCCTATGGAAGAGGAATACGAACTTTTCACGAGATTTAAGGGAGACGTTGTGCTGAGTTTGCACACTGAGAGCTGCAGGGCTGAAGTTTGGCCCTCGTGGTTTAACAAGATGGCATTTCACCAGGATGCCTGAGGGCACAGGGGCTCTTTGTACTTGCCAAGTTGTCTTTGCAGACAGGATGTGTGGGACTCTCTTCCAAGCATGAATCTGATTTGTCTCCGAGAATCTCAATGTCAATCAATCACGATATAAGAGCAGGCCCTAGCCCATGGTTGCTGTGTTTTTTTTCTAAAGGACAGCCAAGGAAAGTCATGAAGAGGTCAGGTGGCCCTGGCAAAATATGACAACCACGGTAATAGGGCAAGGCCTGCCTGTAACTCCAAGACATTTTTATATTTAATATTAATGAAGAATGATCCATCAGGAGATGGAACTGTAACTAATAGCTGTTCTGCTGTTTGGGTTAATTATTTCAAGGCGACAAGTTTGTGACCATGCTAGGCAGTTTTTATTTAGAGTGTATTTTGGATAGAATTAGATATTTGTTGCCACAAAGATGTGAGAAATTAGGAACAAAGTTTATGGGGAATTAATTAAGTTTAAATTTATCATAGGCCCAAGATCTTGAAGAGGTCTTTGGCACTCATTGAGTCATTTGATCTCGGAGGGCTGTGTGTACCCTCAGAGTGCTCTGGTTACATGCATGTGTCAGGGGCAGTTATCCATCAGCTCCTGTTTTTCCAGGGAACTGCTGTGGGAGGATAAGCATGGGAGGGGAAGAAGGTTTAAAGCTGTGGCACTGTGAAATATGAACTACCACATTTCTCTGCTGCTCATGCAACGTCTCACTCTTCCTCTACAAGGCAAAGCAAAACATGCTGGGAAACATCTGCCTCTACCAGCTTGGCACTTTAGTATCTGAGTGGATCATACCAGCACCCATTGATATAGCACTGGCTGGCTTGGAAGTTGATCCTTAATTTTGTGTGGGTGGATGAATTCGAATCTGTTATTTCCTGAGTCTGTAGCATATCAGATGCCACAGACTTCATTCTGGCAATTTGCCCCAATCGTTACTATGTAGGACTTTCCTCTTCTCAGTCACAGACATCACGATCGAAGAAAGGGCCCTCAGAGGACACCTCCCTTTCTCTTTCTCAGACATGTAGATACTAAACACAGTGGACACCCAATCTGTCATCCCCAGACTCTGCATATGGGCTGAAATATCTACAGGCGGAAGGGATGTGTCCCCAATGTCCCCGATATGGAAAGTGGTGCCTCTGACAATCCCTTTCTATGGGAGAAATTACCTTGAAAATTCTAGAACAATAAACTTGTAACTGGAGCCTCTGTTTTCCTCTGGTGTGGTATCTTCAGTGACTGGGAGTCTGAGGTGCCCTGGAACTGATGAATTCCGAGCTGGATTTGCAAACTGTAGCTTTAAGAAGTGGCCTAGTAATCTCTTGAAGGAGTAAAAGGGCAAAATAGGGATTGGGATCTGAGGATGAAGAAAAGGTGTGAGGTCTATTCTCTATGTTTATATCTTTTCCAAACATGTATTGGAAAGTGTGCAATCTAGGGAAGTTTAAGTAGCAATGGGACTTGGCATACCACTCAAGAACCAGGCTGTCAAGCATGTTTGCATTGAAACTTTGGTACAAGGTGGAGTTCCTCTCTGTCTCTAAGTGCAGCAGGGCCATGTGCTTTTTCACGTACGCCCACCACGTTGTCTCAGCTGGGATCTGATTCATGGTCAGGGACTGGAAATGGGCTGATGAAGCTGGGAATACTCTATGGGGATGGATGACATTAGGAAAGTTACGGATTCAGCTATTGAAGTGCTCAGCTGACCCAACCGCAGGAAAAGCAATTACCAAGTAGACTAAGAAGCATTTTCAGAGTGATGCCATTGGCCTGTGGCCATCTACCTCACTAGCTCAAGATGTGTATGATCTTCAACTGTTTTTCACTGGGAAAACATGGCATAAAAAAGGGTATAAATTGGGTGGATACACTGGGATTGGCTTTTGATCTCCAGTACTGCAGTAAAGATCCCATGTGGGATTATGTATAGAGTATATATCAAGAAATAAAGGGAATATGAATGGAGTAGACCTATCAGTTCTGCTCACAGTTAGGAGCTGCAGTGAACTTCTGACACTTTCACATGGATGTGCTTTCTGTAGAGAAAATATGGTAAGGTGTTATTTTTCTGCAATACAGGTGATGGCACTATGTGAAAGTAACTGGCCCTAGTGGAGTAGCTCAAACTGTTCAATAGATGGAGGGGCTGAACTGAGTCCCAATATTTTTGGCAGAATAACGTTTATGAATGTCCTGTATTGTGACTAAAGGCTTCAACAATGAAAAGCATTAATCGATCCTTTGTAGGACAGGCAATATAAAAAAAAGCTACATCAACTATAGATGTTCCTGGGCGCAGGGAAGTTCAGACTGATAACATGTTCTAGGTTGTCCTATACAAAGCATTTACGTGGTTTTCCCTTGGCATACTATGTCGTCTCAGATGACGCTCCTAATGTGGTTCAAGGCCAAGAGAACCTCAATGTCTACGGAGTTTGATTTTTGGGCATGGTTAAAGGTGGGTTCTTTCAAGACAGAATATTTCAAGTCTTCAGTAGTCCTAGCATGCAGTAGTATGAATGAGTTCATCCTGACATCAATTCTTACACTGTGGACAAGATTATTTTTACCTAAAACTGTTTGGGCTTTATTACTTGAGTAGCATTTTAGAACTCTGTTTAAAGAAAAAACCCAAAGATCTCAAAGTAAAAATTTACTCCAAACTTTCTGGTTGAGTTTTTTGAGAAAACTCAAACAGAAATCATTAGAATGGATTTGTAAGACTAATATCCTAGATTCTTTGCAGAAATCAGTTGGCCAATATACATATTAAACGTTGAAGGAGAAATGTCCCTTTTAAATTTTTTTAAAAATAATAGTCATCTACTGTTATTTTTATAATCCCCTTTAAGGTTTCTGGCAACCTTCATATGCGGCACTGAGCTTTAAGTGCTTTTCCTAATTAGTTTGCAGAGGACTGACAGCTGACATGACTTCCATTAATCAGTTCTAATACTCTACATTAAATTTTCTTTTACCTTGTGTCTTAATTCAGTGCTGAGGGGCTGTCAGAAAGTGGTTGAGAATCCCTCTGAGATTGTACATTTCCTTGAAACTGAAGTGTAGGAAGATAATAAATAATGTGAATTTCTTGCACTTCTACGCCTTTGTCATTAGACTTTTAGGGGAATTAAAGCTTGACAGTTCAGCCACAGTGAGTCACTTGTTTTACTTAAAAACGAAATGCAAGGATTAGTTTCTATCAAACAGAATCTTTGTTTTTTTCCTGGATTTTCAGCTGCGTTTGTAAACAGCTCATTCCGGTGCTTCACTGATTGTTTTCTATGTCATGACAGATCTTTTAAAATCTATGCATTTTTTTTATTTTTAAGAATAATCAGAAGAATTGATAAACTATAGAAAAAGAAGAGCAATATTACTAGCTACCATTAGTGATAATTTAATATATTATCTTATTTACATAATATAAAGTCAGAATGATTATATTAAAATATTTTTGTTTGTGGGTAGAATTCCCCATAGAGTTTAAGGGAACTGAACACCTAGCTTCAGTGGGACTTACTTAGATATCTAGCTTCTTTGGAAAATTTCCTTCTTCAGTAAAAGCAGGAACTCAAAACGTGTATTGTCATGGCTTCTACCTCAGAGAGCTGATGCCAAATCTTTCCTTTCTTACCTGTTACTAAGATCTGTTCTGTGGTTTACTCAAATATATCAAGGTTTCTTTGATTGAAATATATACAAATATTTAGGTTCTGGACCTATATCCTGAATGATTTTCCCCCTCCACCTCAGTTCTTCTTACTTAGCTAAACTACTAGTTAACAATAAAGAGATCCTACTAATGGGGTTGAGATCTAGGCTCAGATAAGGTACACTACCTTTACTAGATATATACATATACAAACATGCAAAATCCAATTTTTAGATATTTAAGCACTTAAAGAAATACCTATGTTATGAATTTTTGCAATCATCAAGGTATGATAACATATACTATTTTTATAAACAATAGTAGAAGGTAAAGAGATACATTTGGTAATTCAGTTAGACTTGGATGAGAATAATTTTGTGTAGACTTAACTCCACTTTCCCACAGCTAAGCTTCTCATCCCCACTGGCCTGTAGATAGACTTTATGTTCCAGCCAGCCTACAATATACATGATTTTTTTGACAGTTATTGCACTCTGTTTTTTGCAGTTCCAGTGACTGTTACTTTTTTCCTATGTTTCAGTTGAAAAAATTCTCACATAACTTAATGTCACTTAGAATTTCCAGAATTAACTGGAAAAAACAGGTGGGGAGTACCACTTAAAATCCAAGGGAATCTGTCATTCATTGGTCCATTTAACAGAAAGGAACTTTACTAAATATTAAAGAAGAATATTTATATAGCAGCACTTCTGGTGCATACATATGTATCAACGTAATGAGGTGAGTGCCAAAATAGTACCTTATCTGGTGTTCCAAGAGCAAGTTGTGTGTATGAGTTTAGATGGAGCTCAATACAGCCCAAACGCTTTAGTGGTTCATAATCCAATATTTCTATTAAAAAAAAATCTTATTTTTTTATGATTCAGAGGACAAGATGGTTGAAATTATTAAACATTTCACGTTAACTTAATTGCTGACTAACAAAATTAAGTACTGATAGTTGAAACACCAAAAAAAATCTTTAAAAAGATCCAGCATGTTTAACATTTAATATTAATTTAAGGACTCACTGAAAAGTCAGCTGCAATGCAAATTGAACCAAGTATGGAAATTAGTTGCATTCAGTAGTTAAGAATTTGTCAGTTGCAGAAAGCTTTCATGAAGTATCAATGGCATCTATAAATATTTTATACGCATCTGAACTGCTAAAAATTTATGAGCAAATAGGAATTAATTTATACTTGTACAATGTATTAAAATGTCCTTATACAATAATATATAAATATAATGTAAAGGAACAACACCTTTTTTAGATACGTATAATCAGATATGTACATTGTTCTTGTAAAGAATAACAGATGATTAACAGCTAAGTTTACTAATTCAATCAGATATTGGGTAAGGATATGTTCGTATAGGCTCTGCCACTTTCCCAGGAGTAATTAGTTCACCACTATGTCAGTGATGTATTTGCTCTGGGTTCATAGCGTATTTGAGTAAGTTAATAGCCATGGACAGCTCTCTGGAAATTCTGCCATTGGCACGGTTAAGTGTTAACCCGAGTGAGGCAGAGTCTTTCACAAAGTTAGATCTACAGCTAGGAAGAATGAAAATAAGAACTTTTGTTTTGATTTGCATACATCTTTCTATGCGCAATGTTTTTCACAGGAAATGGAGTATTCTTTAAAATTTTCATATATTTTAGCATTGTCATAAAGAAATGATAGGAGAACCCTCCTGTGACTACTTTGAAAGTCTTAGGTTTCTTGGCTGATTAGTGAAAATGTGTAGCCTAGTAGAGTTATTCTGTACTGCCTGCGAAGAATCTTGAATATCAAAAAAACAAACCACCACCACCCCCCCACTCCCCCCCCCCCCCCCCAGCCCTGCTGCCCTATGTGCCCCACGTGCCCCCTGCGGTGCTGCCAGGGAAGGTCACCGCCACCACCTTCGCTCTGGAGAGGCCCTGCTGCGTCTTCAACGGGCACGNCCCCCCCCCCAATCCCCCCCCCCGCAGCGTGAATTGAAGAAATGTATGTTAAAAAAATGCCTGGAACATTACTTATGCAAAGAAACAATGAACAGCCACGTGGAAAACACTCACTTAGGTCCAAGTCTTGTGATTCATCCACAGAGCTGATGTTGTTGGAGCCCTATAGATCATGCCACGCTCCAGCCCTGCTCTCATGAGTTTCGTTGGACTTGATGTGGTGATGGGAAAAATGATGGGAAAAGTGTTTGAACTTTTTCTCCACCACAAGTAATTTGTTGGCATTTGTGATATTACTTAACTAAGTAACTATAACTAAGAGTGAATTAGTCAGGTGGATAAGAACATGAAAAACTGGAAATCGATTGCTTCAGTTGAAAGGGAAAGATCAACGTTATAAATAAGGTCCACCAATTTACAGAATATGATGTATTTGATAATTTAGAAAAGCTGAAGTTACTTCGTATTTTGGATGGGAGTGTTAAATGCCAAAAGTAGCTCATTAGGGCATGGTGATTTATGTGTAAAATGGAGACCAATATAACAATGGTTACTATAGCCCAATTTCAAAGCTGGTTGTAAGGCTTGATTTACATTCACACTGGTTTGTAATGGCAGGCAGACAACAGTTCATCTCACAAAGAAGATACACGTGACAATGATATGCTAATAGAATATGTATCAGGTTTGGTAGCTAAGTTTTGAGATTTATCTTAAACTAATTTTCAGCATTTGTTGCAAACTTGCCGTCTCCAGTGACTCAAAATAAAGCTTTTGACTCTCTCCTCAGGTTGAGACATTTCTAAAATCAGATAGCTAAATGTGGAAGCATCTCCCACACATAGCCAGAGAGATCTTGCTGCAACAGGGAATCCAAAGACCTTGATTTACGTGCTTTCTGAAAATGGATATCTCAGTGAAAATAATTGGCAGTGGTATAGAGGTGAATTGATAGCATTGCAGGGTTGAGGGTGAACAAATGCAATTTGGACTTAGCTGTGGTGATCTTTCTGTGGGGAGAGTAGGAATGCAGTGGATGCTTGGACTGACAGTACATCAATTTTTTGAAGAAAAAACCTGAACATTAAGATGTCAATGTTTTCGATCAGATTAATGGATGTATTAAATATGTAACTGGAAAGTTTCAACAACATTTGTTTCAGATATTTCTGGAGCCTTCAAAACAAAGTTTCAGCTTGTTAATAAATTGTTAGTAATAATTCCAACCACCACAGTTCTAAGAAGCTTTCTGCTTTGGACTAATGGAACTGCTTTGTATTGTTAGGCAGCCAAAAAGATATAAATTCTTCAAGCTGATAACACAGAGTTGAGCTGTGGTGCCCAAGAAGAGGTCTGTTGACTTCATTTGGCCTCTGGGCTTTCCATGGTAGGATCATAACTGCAGAATCAGGAGCTGATGAATGGAAACATCATCTCTAGGGATGCTAAAAACATCTGAGGCAACAAAAATCGAAATACACAAATTCCGTCCATAAAGAAATGGTTGTTGTGTTTATTTTCCCCTCAATGCCTGTTCTAATTTTTACTGTCATGACTGGTTATGTTATCTATTTTTTGATTTTCCATTTTACATCTTTAAATTTTAAATTCTAAATGTGACATTTTATTGAAATTGCAATTGTTTATAGAAGCATTAAGTGATATAATGATGTGTAGTGGCATTGAATTATGTCTGTGGATTTAGAAATGTGTATTACACACACATTTCCTAAGGTAAAAAAAAATTCTAGAATTATTTTCCTTTTAAACATATACATTACTGACTGTGTTAATGTTAATTATGCCAGTTCTACTGTAGTTTGGGAAATCTGGATCCTGCAAGAGAGATCCTTTGATCAAACCTGATTAAACTTTTCCATCGACTTTCTCAGCCTACAGAAGAGAATTCTGAATGCCTGGTGAGACTGAACTTCTCTTCAAAACCTTTTGGAACATAATCTGATTCAGTAAGCGCCACCTCCATAATTCTCTACAAAAATAAGTCCAAAGTGCTTGGAAAGGAGTGAAGTTTAACTTTGCTGCAGAGTCAGTTGGGGAGACATAGGCAAGATATGCTTTCCAAAGAAGTATTGTAAAGAACAGAACAGTTAGTGTACATTGTTTTTCCACAAAACTCAAATATTATTCTTTTGAAATAGTCAACATAAAAGTTGAAATAGCAAAATGATGTCTGAAAATATTTTTTTTCCGTGTACACTCAAGAATTTCTGCGTAACTGGTCATCTGGGAGAAGTGTATAAGAAAAAATGTTTTGAAAGATTTTCTTAAACACTGTCTTTTTCTTAAATGAATGTATTTTCTGTAAGTTGCCAGACTGATGATGCTTTCTGTATTAGTACTTCTATGTACTCAAAGGTAGTTCACTCCAGGACAGAAACTAAACAAATAGTTGGGGGATGTGAGCACACTTTTTCTTCTGGTCATTTAATCTGTGATGCCTCTGAAGACTGTGAGCAAGAGTGGTGTATGGGAGGTTTGTATATACGAGATATTGTTAAACACATATTGGAATATGTCATGTGAGGAATAATCTCCTAGAACCTACACATATTTTATCACCCTAAAATGGCCAGCAGTTTTATCTGTCTCCTAGCAGGTGATAAATGAGAAAATGCTAACTGTGATGGGTGTAAGCAGCTGTTTTTCAGGACAAGAGGGATGAACATACTGCAAACTTGGGTACAGTAACTAGAAACAATTACCAAACATAGAATTTTCCTAAATGTGTTTGCGATTTACCGTGATAAACCAGCAGTCATCAAATTTCAGACTTTAAAAATTTCTCCTTCTCACAAGCTGCGGAGTGTGGCTCATCGAGGCTCTTCAATTCAGCTGCAAAAAAGGGAGGTAAAACAGGGATGGAGACTAGCCTGGCGTTCTGCCAAGGATGAAGAATCACAGAATGGTTGAAGGTGGAAGGCACCTCTGGAGGTGTTGAGGGAGCTGGCAGATGTTATTGCCAAACCACGCTCCATCATCTCTCGTTTTTAGTTATTTGAGCATTTATATGATTTTCTTACAAGAAGACAACTCTATTCATAAAGGACATTTTGATGAGAACTTGTTGCACTTTTAAATAGAGACAAGGCTGTGCAGGTGGTGTAATCTCCTGCAGAAAGCACGAGCTGCCTGCAGGCCCCCCTGTTACAGTGTGCTGGCTGAGCTCATCCTGCAGCCAAGGATTGGTGCAGCACAAATCTGAAGTCCATGCTTGACACACAGCACAGAGCACCACAGCCCTGTGCCTTCTCCGGTTAACTGTTATGTGGGTCACTACGTCCTTGATATACAGTGTTCTCTTGCTCTGGATCAACACACGACCTTCTCTATTGTATTAGGGTGCAGGAGGAAAATGAAAGACAGAGGATAGAGAAATTGCGACCTAGAATTGTGTAGCATGAGAATGTGAGGCTGACTTAATGGCAGCATAGGAAACCTAATTAGAATTTGTAATCCAATTAAAAACATGATTTGCTTGCAAGAAGATATTTAAAGATTAATATTTACATATTCTAAAAATTATATTATGTGCTCATTATTTCTATGTCTCTGCATTCTCTGAAAAGATGAGACTGATGATAGAAATGGTGGTGAGAAGACTAGCTGTAACTACCTTGAAAGAAGACTTATGCTAACCGCCCATTTAAAAAAATCCCTTTCAGAAGCTGGTTTCCTGTGTAGTCTCCTTCAACTAGCATGAAACATAACGGAGATACAATTATACTTCATTAGGGATCCATGAATCCAGGAAATGAAACAATCCATTCTCTTTCGACTCTGCAGACAGTGACAAGAGATTTGCTTTGTGGATCTAATCCGTTTTCCTTATGTCCCTGCATAAATTGCAGCAGTTGTTACAAAGCTTGTCTAATGGTTTGTTTTAGCCATATTTTCTATTTACATGGAAATGACTCCACTGCTCAAATTTTTTTTTTTATTAAAATGTAAATATTCTATAGGAAGGTGAGATTAGTGTTTATTAGTTAATTAGTGTTATAGGAAGTCAACAATTACAGTGGCAAAAGCCATCAGTAAAGTTTTGATTTATGAAATTCTCAGGATAAAAAGCAAAAGAATTTGACTTATGCTCAGCTTTCAGCGGATTGAGAAAGCCACAGACTAGCTGGCAGCAAGCAAAGCTTGGAAGTAGCTCACAAAATTTGAACAGATTGTTCTAAATATTTTGCTTTTCTGCATTCATGAAGGCCTAGTGCTTCTTTGTTTAAAAAGAAACAAATTTATTCTCAGAAACTGAGTCATTTAAATGAATTTTCAATGGCGTATTCAGACCCTAGTGCTTCAGAATAATGTCTTTAATTAATGACTTCTGGAAGGCAGACAAAGCAGAATGAAATTAGAGACATTCAAGACACTGACAGTAATAGTTTGCTTAACTTAGGAAGTCAACTGATACAGGGTTTCTAAATAGCTCATGGGAAAAGAGAAACTTCTGTAGAAACTATCGCTTTCAAAAAATCTTGAATGCTTCTGTGGAAACTAAGAGACTTGTTTGCACATGACTGTACAAACAAGTGGCAGGTATATTGTTTAGCCTGTGTCATGTCCACGTTTATGGAATTTGTAGGCAGTAGTTGAATTTTCAAGCTGGAGATGTCAGGCAAGCAGTATGTATTTGGTGCAGTACATATTGCTAATGGGGAGTTTTCAGACTTGCATAACCGTTGTGGCCAGTAACACAATACCAGGATTTGGCACAAGAAAGTAGGATGAAGGGAAAAAAATTCAGGCTGTTTTTTCTCAGATTGAGACTGATTTCTCAATCTCATGCTTCCTAAGTGAGAGACTTGACTATGGCAATCCAGCTAGTATCTTGATCGTAGTATCACTGCCCATATGTTGGCAATATTAATTAGGCCAACTAGGGACAGTGTAGCTGCTCATCCAGCATTGATGTTCATGTCCTTGGTGTGGGCTACATGGAACTGGAGGCTTGCATCTTGGTCCCCTCTGTTCCAGACAACTAGTTTTAGAAAAAGTTTCTCTGTGAGGAGCAGGCTGGTTTTGTGTCTCCCATTTCAAACGCTTTGGCTTTGCTAAAGAGAGTAATTTTTTTTTGAATCCTGAAATTCCCATTGAAAAAAGAAACCGCCTGCTCCCCCAGGTGCAATGGTTCCATCTTGCCAAGAGACACCTGCTACTGCCCTGGTCGAAAGCTGTGCATGAGTTCTTAGCACATCCACAGAAGGAAAGGACCTAGAAGAAAAAAACGTATACGGTGAGAAATTTGATGTGGCACTGTGTTACAGAAATGAAAATTTTTTTTTCATTGCTCTGCTGGGAAAAATTATGCTTTTTTTTTTCCAGTGGAAGAAAACTACAAGGAAAAATAGCTATGCTGGGCTAAATCAGCGTTTCAATAAAGAGTAACGGTGGAGCCAGTGACGTAACACTGGTGTAAGTGAGATTAAAAACTGGAGAATGGAATTAAGCTCTAACAAAAAAATACAGTCCATTATTTTCCCCACACTGCTGTTCAAGCGGACTCACTCGAACCTGTTCCTCTCAATAGTTTTGTTTAGTTTTCATTAGTTTTGCATTAGTTTTTTTCTGTAAAAGGAAAGCAGGTTGTTGTCCTAATGCTGCCTCATTTCAACATGAGCAGAGTTTTACAGCAGCAATATATGTGTTTCAGTTCCCTCAAAAAAGGAAAAAGAAAGAATTTATTGAGAAAAAAACTGAACCTGACAGCTGCTTCCCAGCAGAGCAACAACATCTCTGTTTTGTGTGGTATCTTTGCATTGTACTCCCACTGTGCAACAATATAGTAACAAATTTAATGAAATGCAATAGAGGGAAATATGTTCTCAAATGAGATGTGAAAACAGATGTGTTCTTTAGTTCTGAAGAAAATGAGGGCATCACACGCAGTAATTTTGGGCTACGACGACATACAGTTTACCACTGCTTTTTAATGAAGTCCTTGTTCCGTTGTTTGCAAGACTATTCCCTTCTAAATTCTATTTCATGTTACTTTCAAACCCAGATTTTAAAAATTAGTCAGAAAACATTTCAAGAATTACTCTGAAAGATAAATATTTTTCTAGAGAAAAAAAAGAAAATTTTTATGTTATTACTATTTCTTTCAGACACCTGTGAAAACAAGTACAAAGATGACATCTGCCAAAATTGTCTTAATACTATCAATACTATCTCAATCTCTCAAGCAAGTGGGATTGTTAAAAAAATATTAAGAAAAGGAAAGCTGGTGGGAGGATCAGACAGTTCTGGATAGACATGGGCATGCTGAGAAAAGGACCGGGAGATGGTCTTTATGCAACTGTTTGTCTTGTTGCAGTAGATTATCTAGCTCATATTTAAAAACCTGAAGCTTGAAAGACAGTTTTGGGATGACTTTTGCAGTCAGAATTTGAGTTTTGTGTCTTGCCACACAGACCCGGAAATAGTAATGGATTATGGAGAAAATGGTGCTCAAGATATATGGTGATTCATCTTCTAGAAACTCAGTCTTGATAAAGCTGAAGTCTCTATATAAACATAGGAGGAAGCAGTGATTTTTTGGTTCACGATGGAAATCTGTCTGCCTTTAGGGTCCAGGGCTGGCTGTTCTTTGAAGATACATAGAACAGAACAGAAGTGAACAGATGGGAGGATGTACATTTAGTCTGAACTTTGGGCAGAGATTTATGATTGCTTTGCAAGAAAACTTTAGGCTGGGGGCCTACAGTGGTTTTGAATTGCACGTGATTTCCCTTCTTTCAAATATTGTATGAATTGTGAAGATATAAAATCTGTTTTCTCTGAACTGGTAATTTTCATGCTTCTAATTGTTTGTGTTTGCTTGGGTTTTTTTGGCTGCTGCATTCTTTGGTAAGCATATCATAGGATCATTTTGATTNCTGCCAAAATTGTCTTAATACTATCAATACTATCTCAATCTCTCAAGCAAGTGGGATTGTTAAAAAAATATTAAGAAAAGGAAAGCTGGTGGGAGGATCAGACAGTTCTGGATAGACATGGGCATGCTGAGAAAAGGACCGGGAGATGGTCTTTATGCAACTGTTTGTCTTGTTGCAGTAGATTATCTAGCTCATATTTAAAAACCTGAAGCTTGAAAGACAGTTTTGGGATGACTTTTGCAGTCAGAATTTGAGTTTTGTGTCTTGCCACACAGACCCGGAAATAGTAATGGATTATGGAGAAAATGGTGCTCAAGATATATGGTGATTCATCTTCTAGAAACTCAGTCTTGATAAAGCTGAAGTCTCTATATAAACATAGGAGGAAGCAGTGATTTTTTGGTTCACGATGGAAATCTGTCTGCCTTTAGGGTCCAGGGCTGGCTGTTCTTTGAAGATACATAGAACAGAACAGAAGTGAACAGATGGGAGGATGTACATTTAGTCTGAACTTTGGGCAGAGATTTATGATTGCTTTGCAAGAAAACTTTAGGCTGGGGGCCTACAGTGGTTTTGAATTGCACGTGATTTCCCTTCTTTCAAATATTGTATGAATTGTGAAGATATAAAATCTGTTTTCTCTGAACTGGTAATTTTCATGCTTCTAATTGTTTGTGTTTGCTTGGGTTTTTTTGGCTGCTGCATTCTTTGGTAAGCATATCATAGGATCATTTTGATTGGAAAAGACCTTTAAGATCATTGAGTCTAACCATTAACCTAGCACTACCAAGTCCACCACTAATTATTTCCCTAACCACCACATCTACACGTCTTTTAAATACCTCCAGGGTTGGTGACTCAATCACTTCCCTGGGCAGCCTGTTCCAATGCTTGACAACCCTTTCGGTGAAGACGTTTTTACTAATATTCAATCTAAACCTCCCCTGGCACAATGTGAGGCCATTTCCTCTTCTCCTACACGCACCTCGCTACAACCTCCTTTCAGGCAGTTGTAGAGAGCGATGAGGTCTCCCCTGAGCCACCTTTTCTCCAGGCTAAACAACCCCAGTTCCCTCAGCCGCTCCTCATAAGATTTGTGCACTAGAACCTTCACCAGCATTATTGCCCTTCTTTGGACATGATCCAGCACCTCAGTGTCTTTCTTGTAGCAAGGGGCTCAAAACTGAACACAGTATTTAAAGCACGGCATCACCAGAGCCAAGTACAGGGGGAAAATATCTTCACTTTGATATTCAGCTACCCAATTTTACTGTAAATATGGCTTTCAAAAGTCAATGTTGTTCAGTGTCATCCTTAGTAAAGGAAAATAGTGAAGAAGCCTGGATGGAATATACTTTAAAACTAATTACTAATTTTTAATTAAGGACTCTGTCAGGTGGCAAATTTCTGCATTTATCTCAGAATTCTTAAAAAGTTTCGTGTTTTACTCTTTACAAGTAGTACTAATCTAACTTGGAACAAACTGGTATGTGCATTTCATCACAGAGAAATAGAAATGTTTAAAAGGAAGGTTTTGTATGGTGAAGCTGTTCAGAATTTAGTCTGCTTAAGTACACTGGTGAATATGCCTTGCCTACAGGAGAAAAAAACGTGAAGAAACTTCTCAAAAATCAGATGAATACAAACATTTCTAAAGGCTGCCAATATTTTTGAAAGGGTAATAGTTATTCTTAATAATCTACCAAACACACTGTTCAGGTTACATTTCAGAGCCAAATTGTAGCAAGAATTTTAGCTAATGAACTTCTCTCATGGTCTATGTATTGATCAAAATCAAGTATACTTCGAGTTGATAGCAAGAAAAAAATCATAGGCACCTTATTTGTTTTCTGAGTTTAACTGGCAAAGATGAATGTTGATCCATGTCTTTCTATCCACTACTTCTACAGCACAGCAATAAAAAAATCTGAATTTATATAACTGACATTGAGACATATTTTTCATTACCATGGAGAAATACACATGATGACTGGATCAAAAGTAGATGATTACTGAACAATAATACTGCAAAACGAAGCTGTTATAGAAGTATTAGTCTTCTTTATTGGAAGAAAGGAAATCAGCTACATTAGAAAAGATCTTGAAATTTTTAACACTTAAAGTTTAGCACTACTTTTGATTGTGCTAAGTAGTATGACTTGTGCACTTTGGGAGATGAAAACATTGCCCTTAATGCCAAAGACTACTTCTGAATCAACAAAATTTCAATAGGCTGTATGTCGTGGGGGAGAGTGGTTAAGGTTTAACGGTCGCTCAAAGAATCACCACCAAAGATATGAGGGAAAGGTGATTTTTAATATGAGTTTGTAAAAAGGTGCTACTTTACAGAATTCGATGGCAAGATTCACTCTATTACTTACTGTGTGAAGGGATTGTGAAAGGGAATTGGGTCAGAGTGGTGCTTAGGTGCAACTGTCACAGTGAATGGCGGGGGGGGGCACAGAGAGAAGTGATTTTTTTACAGTGGTCGGATAGGGGAAACTGAGTCAGGGTCGAGTTGGATTGATGTATACAGGGTTTAGGGAAAAGGGTATAAGGAGTGCCCTCC
>VZSC01019119.1:128710-167416 GCA_013398225.1 Steatornis caripensis | reverse complement strand
ATGGTATTCAGCCAATCAACATAAAATGAAAAGAGTTGTCATTCCCTTAGTGGTTTGCAATCATGTATTATAAAGAAGAAATCCCTACAGTTTGAGATAAGAACTTCTTGCTCTTTTGAGCCTGATCAATACCACAATAGCTGCCTTACACAGTGGGATAGTGCCCATAGTAAGCACTTTATCCCACACAAAGAAGAGCTGCCTTCAATTTTATTGTCAGGCAAATCTCTACAAGTCTTACCATTTTGCTGAAGGTAGAAGCAATTCTGTAGATGCAGACCTGCCTTGAGTAGATTAATCAGTGGAAAAGCATAACAGTGAATCCCTGTGGGAGCTTTTCAACACTCAGGTGTCCTTTTTAGGTAGCTCAAGGGGAGAACAGCATATCCCCCTTTCCTCTGTAAAACAAGAATGTTGATACCAATTTCAGTGATGGACTGTGAGAATTAATGTATTAATGCTTAGAGTCCTTAGATGTAAGATTCTGGATAAGAATGAATCATTATTATCATTAATATTAAAACAATTATGAGGAACTATGGCCATTTTCTATCTATTTCCATGTTAGTGTTTTGATATATCTCATTGATTTTGTTGTGACTTCTTATGGAGAAAGATGTAGTAAGTAATACCATAGTGCTGAAGAGGGGCAGATTAACATCTTCCTCCCCTTTCATTTCTGGCATTTTTTGTGAACTAGTCTTTGTTAATTTTTTTTTTCCCACTCTCAGTTTGATCCTGTATCTCCTCAGGATTTTTCAACAGATGTAAAAAGAAGGTGCCAAAACACATATGTTCACATCTGAAGGATATGTTACTGTGTATCCTTATGCACTGAAAGTCCTTCAAAACAATTATTCTTCAAGCTTGCGGCCTTTGGACAAAAGATTACGTATGTTAGATATATATTTGTTCTCACGTGGATTGGCACGAGGAAATCTCATTAAAGTTAATGGGAGGTAGAAGAGCATATGTGAAGAAGGCAACATCCCTGAGGAGGTAATAAAGATGTTCCATTTTCTGCCTACATAAAATGTCAGAGCCATCTAGGACTAATCTTGCTCATTATTAAGAAAAAAAAGCTTAAAAACTGCTCGGGAGTGAAAATGCAAGACTTTGTCTGTATGCTTAAGTTTAATTAGAGAATAAAACTAAAATGTAAATGTTGTTTAATCCACAGTTGGTACATGGATATACAAAACTGAGATCATAAATGCCACAAACATACTGTTATGGAAAACTAGGCATTATGCAGAGTAGCTGTGTTTGAGGAACAAGTGAGGCAATGCAGCTACTCCCATTCATCACGGGAATCCATCTATGTTTCTACTCATTCCCGCAGTATCAGCCGCTCTAGTTCTTTTATTCTGAACATGGATATAAGATGGATGTTCATTTAATGAGTATTTCATTATAAATGAGCAAACTTTTCAGCCTGGTCACAGACACACAATGCTTTTGGATTATTCTGTGTGTCACTGACACTTTAATGCAGGGCTGAAAAGCTTTTATATTAGTCATGTTCCTTTCTTGGGAGATGGATTTGCAGTGGTAATGATATTTTATCTTTCATTCTTTCAGTAAAATAGCATGGGCGTCAGGCTGTCTCAACCAATTAAATATCAATTCATTTGAATCTTACACATGCCTAGCAAGATCACTTTTAGACCAATATAATTTTAATAGGTATCTCAGCAAAGATGCAGCAGAAACAGTAATGTACACGGAATGCCTTGAAATCGATTGCACTGTTTCCCTGATGGGGAAACTGGCATTCTAATGTCTTGAATCTTAAATAAATGTCAGAGCTTACAAAATACAGTTTTGCTTTCTTCACCTCAGATAAGACTGTGGACAGTCCCTATCTGTGCATGAACTGGACGTAGAAGTGGAGAGGAAATGAAGAGCATCATACACACACTCTATCCCAGAGGCTGGTTAGGACTGCTGTTTGAGGAAGGACAAGAAATTACAGTAGCTGTATTTTCCCTATCAGGAGCTTTGAAAAGGAGGCAAGAGGCACTCTGCCACACATAAACAAATTACTCCACCCCCTAAACTATCTTCAGACTACTAGTTACATGAAACATGTGCAAACCATATTTCACCATTGAAGAAATGGTATCTTGTCACTTAAGTTTTCTTCCTATTCAATAACGTTTATGTCTCCTGTGCAGCCACCCTCCGGAACATTTTTAGTGAGGGTGTATAACTGGTTGGCAAGTCCCGTGAAGAATTCTGCCCAAGAATACCTTCCTGTTTGTCAGCATCCAGTTCTCTGAAGCTAATTTCATGTGGTTTCCCTGCCTTCCTTTTTCTTTTCTTTCCAAAGCTTATATTAAGGTTAAAGTGCTACCGGTTCCCATTGACTTACATGTATTCTTTGTCAATCAACATCTCTGGTGTACGTTGTCATGTTATTAAACTAGTGATACATTTGAGGCTCAGCAATTCTCTGTGAATCTATTTACTTTAATGAATTTGTTAATTTAAAATTTAGTTGCAAATATTTTGCACCTGCTGGATTCATATAGAAATTTTGAAAAATATTTCAGAAGCTATGTTTGAATCTGAGGCTAGCATGAGTTCAAGTGGGTGATACCATTCTATGAGTGTTCTAGTTGCCTGACTTCCCAAGCTGACCATGTGTACTTGCATGTCAGCAAAAGCAACGTGGGCTGATTTTTCTTATGCAGTAAATCACTCTGTTATTGCATCCTTTTCCTGATTTGATTAGAAAAAAACAGCCTATGTTTTAATTTTTCAAGTTTTCTTGCAATTGATGTCTTGTGAGCAATCCTGATACACTACTAGAGAGAACTCTACCTGAATGATCCGATTAATGTAACAACTGACTATTGTAGTGTTATTAGTCCAGTTCAAGAAGTGCATTGATTATAAAACAGTGAGGACATACCGTATTTCAGCTTTAATATATGTCAAAGAGAAATGGGGCAATATTAGAATCATGACAGATTATTTTTGACTCTTCAAATATTCTGCTCCCTTCTCTTGCTTACATCTTACTGACAAAAATTTTAAAGACACTTCCTACTTCGGAATATAACAAGAGAGAATTTATGTGGTTTATCTATACTTCAAATGAGAACGGCAGTAACTTCTCCCAAATTTGACAAAAAAGCAATATGAAATGTCCATAAGCAAATCAGCCTGAAGGTATACTTGCACGTCAGAAATAACAACAAATAAGATTAATGTGTTTTATTGACACAACAAAATCACCATTCTAATAAAATAACATTTCCAGCAGTTTGTTGTGGTTCTAACAGACTCTTTGACTTGGAGAAACAAACAAAATAATAATAGTTACGGATTTGAGAAGACAGCTCCAATAAAAAAACTTTATTTACCTTCCTCAGTCAAGTTCTCCCATCGCAAGCTCACATTTGCTTGTGAGCTATGTGCAGTTGTCTGTCCCATAATCTATTTAAGATCCGTACTTGTGTTTGTTAATATCAGATTTACATCACTTTAACATTAACCGGAGCTTTATGAGTATTTAACATTGCAAGCACCTCATTGTTTTTTAATGTCAACCAAACCAAGCTTCAAATTTATGTTCTGAGGACTTAAAGTGCTAAAAGAGCTCCATTATCTGTTCTTCATTTTAATCTAATGAATCAATGCATTGAAAGTTTTGTTATTTCATCAACAAAACCATTTGACCTCTTCTATGTCAAAGGTAAACCATTACATATTATCCTACTTCTATTTCTATTATATAAAAGGCAAACTTCTTCAACAGCTCACTTCCTGTTTATGTTACGAGAAGTGTTAACGCAGGCAACAATGTTTTATTTACTCATCATTTCTTTGTATTTATATTATGAAAATGCCTATGAGGGGTAGTCAGAGCTCTTTTGCCACATAGACGTTGCCTTCTCTTTAATGATCTAATAGACGTTTGCAAACATATATTAATTAACCATCAGAAGGCCCCTTTGAGGGTGACATGGTAAGTAGCATTATACTTGTTACACAAATAATAAAGAGGTTTCAACTTGCTGGAATTCACACAGCAATTTAGTTCTAGACGTGGAATTAGAAATGAATCGCCCTGTGTTCTAATGATTCTTTCACTAGTCATTTTTTCAAGTATGATAGTGACAATAAATAACAAACTAAATACACAATGGATAGTGGAGATGATAGAACAATCTGATTTTTAATATCTGTCCTTGGCTGCTTCATAGCAGAGAGGCTAATTCAAATGTGGTGCTTTGGGTAACAAATACCAATAAGGGATATGTTCTCTTCTCAGTATGTGTTTGTGAGTCTCATTAATGGTAACGGCAGTTATGTGCCTGCAGGAGAATGAAAGGAGAATGCATCTATCATGTCAATGATCCGTGAAGTCAGAAGAAATTATATAGCCTACTATAAAGGCATTGAAGAAGTCATTATAGCCTATTAGGTAAATAATGTGTTTTTAAAAAGTTTCTGCATAGAATATGCATGTAGCTAATAAACTATAAAGCTCAGATGGACCCATTGTATTATTATTGATTACTGTGTTTTAAGATAGTGATCTCCAGCTGAATATCCAGGTGATATTTTCAGGAGAAGGATGAACAGTTTATTGCAGATTTCTGATGGCTGCGGAACGGGCCTGCGTGTTGGAGTATGCCTGTAGCAATCTGCATGGGGACAGGTGACAGCAGCCATACAACAACTTCTGTGTGTTGACTTACAGATCTTTTGACAGACTCAGTAAGTGGCTTGATACAAAAATTCACATTCAGGAAGTCAGTTAAGCTTTAAAAAGCAGACAAATATTTTGTTGAACTAATACGGTATCGAGACTGTAAACCACTCTCAGCTGTCAGCAGAGAGGCACCAGAAGCAGAGTATGCTACTTAGGATGTAACTAAAGGAGAGATTTTGGGCACTTCTCTATGGAGCCTGCAGCTTATGTTTTGTAATACTTAGCAGTGAGATACCTGGTCTCAGCAAGTTGACATGAAGTGCATAGGTTATGGTGTGTAGCTTCCCTAACGGAGAAAGTTAAATGTCTTTGAAGCTCTGTGTCTGAAGTCATTATGTGGAGCAGTAAGCTGCTTCACAGCTAGCCAAGAGGAAATAGGAAGTCTAGAAGTGTGACTAAATTTCCCTTGTCCAAAAGTAACAGCACTCTTCTGGGTGTGTGTATGGCACAGGTGATTTTTCTTTCTAGCAACTCAGAATCTCAGCCCTTTAGAATATCTGCAAAACAGCCAAGACAGATGGAACGTGTCACAAGTTGTGAAGTAACTTGCCTGAAATCAAGCAGCTGAGTAAAGAGTAGCAGAGTCTTTCAGTATCTGGTTCGTTGTTCCATCTCATAGATCCCGGTGCTTTTTAGTTCCTGAAGATTGTTCCTATGTCATGTTATCTCCAAATGAAAACTATTCTTCTTTTACTGCGCCTCATTTATTCTGTGTGTGAAATAGCACAGTAACCGCAGATACATTACAGAGAATAATTTTATCTGTGCCTTTTTAATATGCTAACGACTGCAAAACTGTAATGGTTGCACCTTCTTTTAGATACATCATTGAGATTCAGCATAATTGTATATGGGACAAGTCTTACCTCTAGGGGGAAAGAGTACATATCCATCTAGATCTTCAAAAGCTAATGTCTTTGCAACATGAAAAAATGTGATAGTGGAAATAGGTTATTTCTCACCAGTTGGCACAGAAGTTGTGAATAACAACAAAAAAGCTGTTTTTCCACATGTTGTCTCTATCTCCAGCTGAAAGAAAAAAAAGAAGAGGGGAGGGGAAAGAGTTGTTTAGCCACTCCCTGCTTATTTGGCATGGAACTCATTGTTTTAAGTCAGTTGAAATACCCATGTTAGTGACTGCTATTGAAGAACACTCTTTCCATCATCTGGAAGTCCATGCTATTCATTATATACTTTTATTTCCATCATGTCTGGCTGCCAGTTTGCTTCTGTCAGCTGGCTGAAATTAAGTAAATGTTGCTGTTTGTGCATTTGTAAATTGGGAGAAAATATGGAGGCAGAAACTTTTACAAAGTTGGTGTGTGGGCCACTTACACATTTCTGATGTAGTTTGGGTAATGTTTAATTTTATTGTAAGAAATTGTCAATAGAATAAATGTGTGGGATTGACTTTCATCAAAACTCGTGCCAGTATACTAAATGGTGGTCTAGTCCTGCTGTGCAATTAAAGCTTTATCAGTACTAAGTACAAAACCAAAGGTTTTGCAGCCAAAAATCTCACTTGGATTCATCTGCTCTGGCAAAATAGCTAATTGCTGCAATAAATTAAAAGAGATGCTGATTAATTCTGTCATCTATGCTCTTCAACATTTGAAATTTGAAACGTATTCTTGTCTCATTAAATTTTGGAGAAGATTTGGCATTAGCTTCAGCCAGAGAGGATCAAACCTTTAGGTAGTGTATTTCTGATTTGAGACTGGGAAGATACTGTTCTGTTAATATAATAGACTTCACCTTATGAAATCTGCATTTCTTTTTCTCATTTCGGGTGAGATTTAGGCAGTTTTGCCATATGAGGCTCATCAGATCAATAATGAAACACATGGAGTCTTGGTAATGACTTACCTAAATAGGTGTTATGGCCCCATCATTCCAGGTTAATAGATTTCCCATAACAAAGTGACTTCAGAAGTACCTATAAATGCGATGTACTATCTGAGAAAAATTTTTAGATTCAAACTGACATGATGAGAGGAGAAATGGAGGGCAGGCAAGGAGACTAGAATTGTATCAGCATGGAGGAAGGAAGGAGGATAGAAGGAAGGTGATAAGGAGACAAAAGTAGATAACCAATGACATGAAAGAACTAATGAAGCTTGACAAGAAAGAGGCTTAGACTGAAAATAATGTATCAGAATACTTTCAGAATTTAATTCCTTTTTCTAGTCTTCTGTTTAGTAAAACTTACATTTAGGACTCTACCTGAGGTCTGTAGCAGCAACTGAGGCAGTGGCTGGAGATGAAGTTGTAGCTGCTTCTACAGAGAGATCCCAGAGTCCTCTTTGGCCAATATAAGGGTGATATCAAGAACTCTGACACTTGAGGAAAGACTGTGGATTAACTTTTAAGAAAAAAAAATCAATTATTTGTGAAATAAGACTTCAAAACAATAGTCCCAAACATGTTATGTAAGACTTCTGATGGAGGGATATTACTATGCATATATTATTTATGATAATTCAGTATTAACAGATTTCCCCATTTAGGCATTCATATTGTGGCCAGGAGAAGAAATAAGGATTTGCGTGTGCAGCCAGTAGCCTGGCTTAAAGTGAGCTGTCAACCTTTTGCAAAAAAACCCTGAGATTTTGTGGGCCCATGACTTGGAATTCTTGAACTGATGTACTATTTAATGGTACACTTGTATGGGGGACATGGCAAATGCATTGCTGTAGTCTATAGGTTGCCCGTTAATTAGGACTGAAGCACTGTCTGACCAATCAACTGTTAGTTTTAATCCAATCTATTTTATGAAGTTGGACCTTTACAGATGAAATTACATTGACATAACTTCAATGTAAAAGTTTAGTAATGTTTAGATAAAATGCAATGCAAACAGAATGCTTGTCAGCTAGTCTTTATTGGAATGCTTGTCATTGTGCCTTGATTAGTGGTTTGTTTCAAAGTACAGAACAACCATTCATAAAACTTCATATTTTTAAAAGTAGAGATTAAAATGACAAGCAAAATATACCTGCCAATATTCTACATAGAAATCAACTCAAGAACAAAAAATAATGCATTTATGAATTTACATCTTCCTGACAGTCTTCAGCTGCATATCAGTCATGATAACACATGTCATATCTCACTGAATCCCAATTATGCATTTGGAAATTGCTTTATCAAAGCTGCAACACAACTCAAGTTTTGGCAATAAACGAGGTTTAAGGGGATCTAATCTCTATTCATAGCATGTTTTATTCAGCATCAACTGAAGATTGTGATTTTTGCTTATTAATACTGCAGTTTTCAGAAGGCAAAGAAGAAATTAGCTGAATATCAATTGAGAAGTTTACCTGTGGTTTGGCACTACATGAAGTTTTCTTTTGCCTTCCCTTCTCCTGCCTGAAATGGCAGTGACCCAGTAGCCTATATTTCCTACCAATCATAGCAAAACACCTGCCCCAGTGAATCACTGCATATTTGAGAAAAGATGACAAATACAGTTTCATTAAAGTAATGCATATGCTCCCAAAACATCAGATTTGAAGAAAACTTGATCTCTTCAATATTATGATCTAAATTTTCAGAAGTGGCCAATATCTTTGGATGATGTTATTCTTTACCTTGGTCATTCTTTTTTAATGCGTCATTTAAATAATTTATTTTAAAAAAGCACTATGTGATAGTACAAAAGTAGCAGTTTCCTCAAGTGATCCATTTAGATCATACAATGGAGTTGGGAAAGAGTTGCCTTATTTTGGAAAAATTACATGAATAAGAGAGCTTTCTTAGCTACCCTATTTTTAAAAAGGGTACCTGGGCTAACCTAAAATCAACATAAATGAGTAAAAATTGCAAAGAGACAGGGAGTTGCTCAGACTGTTGTAGGGGTTTTTTTGCACATACGAAACTGTATTTTATGCTTGTTTTTTTGCTTGCAGTTGTATTTGCTAATATAGTTTAAATATTTTGTTTTGACAATGTACCCCTTTTGTATTTTATTTTCTCTCAGGTTCAGTCCTGTGTATATACCTTAACTTTTCTAAAGAAAGAGACTTCGTCAGTATTTGCTCTGATAGGTGCAAAGTGAATCATATTGATAAATTATTACCAGGATCTATTCCATTTAATTCCATACCACTGCAACCAGATGATGGATTTCCTTAGTGTCCTTCACTACCACTACAGAGTAGTAACTAATTTAATCTGCCACTAGGTGTCATTCCTTTTTCATGCAAACATGAAAAATGTGAATTTCTACTTAAAAATTTCAGTTAAAAACGTAGATTTTAAAAGCAAAGAATTGATTTGCTGTATTCATACCTAAAAAAAAATGTATTTCTCTTCATTGTTTTAATGTATGAACAGGATGCTGTAAACTTACTGGGGACTTTCAGCAGATCCATCTGTGCTTAAAGGCAGATACGAAAGTGTTTCATATGCTCAAGCAGCATGTTGTTGCTCTGTTTTGATAATTAATGATTCAGTGTGGCAGGGGTTGATCCTGTTAGGTGAAATTCATGGCAGTATCGGAGATTCAGTGACATCTATTTCTATATTTGTTCAGCCCCAAATGCTAGTTCACTGAAACACAGAACTGCTTTTGCTTAGTGTACGTTGCCTGTCTGCTCAGAACCGGTTTCCTTGCTGTTTTTTCTCACAGCCTCTCTGATCTTTTCAGATTTCCTTTCATGGCTATCTAAACTTTGCAAAGCAAAAGGCAATGAAATTCTTCAACCTTTTTGTGCCTTACAGGGGGTTTCATTCTGGATAGTGACAGGTGCCTGTAAAGGCCTTTATTCTTTTGATTATCCGTGCCCATTAAAAAGTGTAGCTGTTTCTTTCTTTTTTTTTGAGTTGAAGATTTTGGAAAAATCCAAAGAGTCTCTGTAGTAGGAAAGTCTCTGTCACATTTTATCTTGAATACAGATTTACTTTGTAAAGCACATTTTTTGGTTTTGGGGGGAAAAAAAAGATTTCTGCAACATTATTTTTATTTAATTATTTTCTTAGCTGCGTTTAAACATTAAGCTGAACGTACGCTACAATGATAATTAAAAAAAAAAGTGTTGCAATCTTTATGCCAAAAACTGGATAGCCTTTAGCATATATTTCACTGATCTAGTCACAGCATTTCATTAAAGGTTCTGGGCAAGGGTACAGCACCAATTTTTCAAGTCTGCTCTGCAACCATTTAAATAATTTTACAAGTAATAAAAATGTAATCAATGAAGCATGACAATCTACATCCTCTATTTTCTGTAATCTATGATCACAGCAGGGACAATGATCTGGTCCTCTATGAAAGTAAGATGCATTTGAAATGAGAAATATAGTAATAGTTTTAATACGTGCTGACATGTTTTGAACTGTCATAACCTTTTAGGTGAAAAACAATTTACTGTAACAATATTCTACTAAAATATTAAGATGCTATGTTGCTGGTATACTAATGCCCTAACACTTCTGTTTCATATCAAATATTAGTAAGTCTCCTTTAAATTTCACCTCATCTTATTTCCATCTTCTTTATCAGGCTGGAGGTCTTTTTGTTGAAAAGTACACATCTCTGACATATTTGTATATCATATTATTAGAAATTCCTTTCCTTGAGCCAGATTACTCAATACAAGATCCATAATGCATCAAATTTAGTTATAATACCAAAAATTAGATGTCTGTCATATGATACAAAGATTAATATTTAAATATTTCAGAGTCTTTATAGAAAATTTCTGCTATTGTATCTTGAAATATGTTTGTCCTTTTATTTTTTTTTCCCCTAGCATGGAAGAATTGCTGTTTCATTGCTGGGAAACATCTGTAAGCACCACAGAAATTGAGTTTCCTTGAGAAAAGAGAGATATGATGAATCTGAAATTTGAGAGTTGGGAAAACCCAATTCCTTCATGGATTCTTTCCCTAATCACTAGACCTGGTATTTTGGATTCTACTCCTTGCAAAATACCCTCATGGATCAGTGTTCCATTGTTTCAGTTAGATATATGTTCTATTAGTAGAGTATTGATAGAAGGTGCTCTGGGTCACTGCCTGTGGTTTGGCTCCTATTTCCCTACCACAATGAACTCTTTCATTGAATATTTTCCACTGTAGTAGTAGAAAATATTTAATAATCTGTAGAAGTGCCAAATAAATAATGGTAGTGTAGAAGAAGTCGTGGCATGATCAGAAGTATAACCTCTTATTGAAACATTCCATTTAAACGCAATTTCTTTTTTTCTCTACACTAGAGGTGATAGACGTTTTGTGAGTCACTCACTTATTCTCTAATTTGATTTGAGTACAGACTTTTACATGAAACTTATCTTGTGCTGTATCAGCTAGATCAATAGTCCATAAACATTCAAAACCCTTGGCTGGTGTTGTCAATTACCCAGAGAAAGGAATCAGTCCTCTGATGGCAGGTACCAGGTGCTTTTGCTTATTTCTTCCCTGTTAGTTGCATTACGGCACAGTCTTAAAGACTCTGGCGCTAAGACTCCTTCTGGGTTCCAGGAGTACCAATTTTATCACTTTCTTCCTCTTAAACATTAACACTGCCAGCATATGTCTGATGTCATCTCATTTCCTAAGATCAGGATATTGGCATTTAAAATAGTTCTTGTTAAGTACCTTACTATTTAAAGAAATTCTCTCCATACTCCCTCAGTATGTGTTAGCTTTCAAATGCCTGCTCTGTGACCATGAATTAGCATTCTTTCTGTTTAGTAGTAAATGTCCTCTCAATTAATATGTGTCACACAGAGGCATTTAATAACTCATAGTACTAGTCCCTGAATGTTTCAGGAGATTTTCTATTATCATTTGGGGTAGCAGGATCTGGTCTGAAATATTTCTTAGTTTGTGCATGCAGTTAAAACAAAATATCTTCTACTGATTTATAGTTGTTGTGGTTTAACCCCAGCTGGCAACTAAGCACCACAAAGCCGCTTACTCATTCCCCTCTCAGTGGGATGACGGGAAGAGAACTGGAAGGGTAAAAGTGAGAAAACTCATGGGTTGAGATAAGAACAGTTTAATAATTGAAATATAATAATAATTAATAATAACAACAACAATAATAATAATGAAAAGAAAAATAACAAGGAGAGAGAAATAAAAGCTAAGAAGGACAAGTGATGCAAATGAAAACTATTGCTTACTAACTGATGCTCAGCCAGTCCTCAAAGAGTGGCCCCCTGCGCTAACCTTCCCCCTAGTTTTATATGCTGAGTGTGACGTCATACGGTATGGGATATCCCTTTGGTCAGTTGGGGTCAGCTGTCCCGGCTGTGTCTCCTTCCAACCTCTTGCTCACCCCCAGCCTCCTCGCTGGTGGGGTGGTGTGAGAAGCAGAAAAGGCCTTGGCTCTGTGTAAGCACTGCTCAGCAATAAGGAAAACATCTCTGTGCTATCATCAACACTGTTTCCAGCACAAATCCAAAATGTAAACCCATACTAGCTACTATGAAGAAAATTAACTCTATTCCAGCCCAAACCAGCACAATAGTACAGAAGACAAATTACCCAGCATAGCTGAAGCAAAAGATGGATTTGGATAATTCCCTAAAATGCTAATCCAGTTCCTCAGTCATGGCAAATTCGTCTTTCTCTCTCGCAACTCATATTGAAGTGGTAGGATTCCAATATCTGCAAAGAAAGATATAAAAAGTAGGCTTCATTCTGTCATTACATAAAAATATATTTGGTTCATGTGGAGGAAAAGACTCATACAAGCAAAGTATAATGATATGTAGCCCCTAAACACTTTTTGTTTTCCAATGGTTTCTCATTTCTTCTTGGAACTATGGTATAGTTGGATAAACCTATCCTTAAGGTTTTGCTTTAGTTTTCCCAAGATTTCAGTTGTTTTACAAGTTTATTTTAATTCTAAATTAAAAAAATGCAAACTGATATATGATTTTCTGACTGACTAAGTGGAATCAGAGATATAACCTAGTCTTCACGTTTTTCATCCCTGTGCATGCTTATTTTCATCTGTAGTCAACACATTCCAGAAGAAATTTATGGCCGCATTCAGCCAATTGTTATCATGCCTCCTGAGGCACCTGTGTCTAATAGAGCAGTGAGTGATTCAGGCTGCCTCCAGTCAAGTGGGACTGTGGTACTTAAAGGGGGTGGTAGGCATGAGACCAAAGCAATGGTCTCACTGGATGTCTTCTGAATGTGATCTTTCTTCATTCAGAGTTGTCCAAGGAAGGGAAACCCGGGATACAGACTGTGTTTCTCAGGAAATACTAATCGAGGCATTAAGATTTAAGCACCAGTGACTTCCAAGAATTGCATATTCTCTTTTTAACAATAAAGTTATTGTAGTCTAAAAAAAAAAAAAGTTTCACTGAGCTACGTGCCAGGTATTCTGTCTATCAGTCATCAACCCTATTCCTGCAGTGACCAAACAGAGGAATACAGTACTGCATGTATTTTCTCCAAAAACATTAGGAAGTGCATCATTTACAAAGGCTGACAAAAATGTGTAAAGGACCTGACAGTCTGTCTAAGAGGGCAATGTAAACTGCTAATCTCTGTTCTGAATGTGCATGCTGTAGTGGGAGCCAGCATCCAACCTAGGTGCTGTGGTGGCTGGTCCGAATGAGACCATTAGATACTGAGTGCTGAACTGTGTATGTCCATGGATGAGTGCAGACCTTCCCGACTGCTGTGCTCTGAGCTGGCTGGATGCAAGCCAGGTCTGTGCAGAAACAGCATAGTCTCATTAGAATAGTGCTGAGTTGGAACTAACAAGCCTTGGTAAATCTGAATGCGTTTCATACTCCTAGGTCCCTAACTCATTCTTAAAAATAGGATTTTTACCCTGGATCAACATACTTGCTTAACAGTTATGAAGGCCATTTTGTATATTACGATGCTTTCAAAATTATTTTTTAAAAAAGGACAGAAGAATAAATGACTTACAGCAATATAATTAACTCTTGATCCTGAATAGTAATGGGAGTTTGGAAAATAGCTCTGTAATTAACATTATTGGATTAATACAGTTCATTTAAGTTCTTAGAAATACTGAGCATCACATTCCTAATAAATCTAACAGTATTGGCTTTAGCCAGATACATTAGTCATGAAAAATATATCTATGAGATTTAGGAAAACTCATTCCTCTGCAGTTCTGAAACAGAACAGTGATTTTTCCTCCAATCAATAAATACAGGTAGCAGACATTATTAGCATTGCTTTGAAACTGCACACTCTTTATTTTAACTGGAGGTCTTGCACAAGCTTGTTTTATTTAATAAAACCAGATGAGATAGTTTTTAAAATATAGACAAGCTAAACCTGATGTGAAATGACTGTCTCAGTTTGGCAGGTAGACTTGAATTATGAAGATGTTAGTACACAAAGGAAGTACTGTAGTTAATTTTAACAGTTTTTAAAGCAAGTCAAGTTTATGATAACACCAGGGAGATGAAAACGAGAGTTTCTTGAGCAGAATGCCATATCAGCATGCTTTTTATCTTTGGTGTAGGCCCTTGACTGTAAAATCATCAATCTCAGATAGCATTTATAGTCAATATGTTCACGAAATTAAAAACATTCCAGTTTAGAGAAGTAATGTGTAGATTACCTGAACAGATGAAATGCTACAGTTGTGATTTATTTATGTCTTTTACAGTTTCACTTCTACTTCTTGCAAGGCACTAAATATTGCTTCAAAGTATACTGCTATCATAAGCACAAATATTTTGTAGTCTGTAAAAGATCGGTTATTACGTTGTAACTCGCTACAAATCAGCAGTTTTTATGCATATTGCATACTACCCGGTTGTTACCTGTTCTTCGCTGAAGCAGACTTGTAGGGTGGTTTCAGCCAGTATCTTCACTGGCATGATCATATTAAGCAAGTAATTTTTTTTTTATTTATTTCAGAAGTTATCTGAAGGAAACCCCATCAACTCCTGTAGTTATAGGTGACCTTCTAGATTTTTCAGATACAATTATTACAACGTTTGCTGTGTTGCAAAGTCCTATCGTATACAACAGCAATGTGAAGGCAAGTTTGAACCAAATTCAGTTACAGTCTGCAAAAAGATTTTCTGGGAGGATTTAATTTCATCTGACTTTTGATGTGTATAGTGTGCATGTGTATATCTGAACTATTCATCCTAAGCTTCTTTTACAGTTGATGAAAAGAAAGAGGCACCTCCAGGTGTGATTCACATAACTATTTTTAGATATCTACTTTGGCATGAGATAAACTGCCATCAGAGTGTCTATTTATGTTCATTAACTGTGAAGGCAGCAAAATCAGTAGCTCAGATGCAGACATCTGCATTTGCTTTCTGTGGCTCCAGTGGGCTTTGGATTAGGTCTTAAAAATGTGCCAGCTCTTTCCATAGTGCTCAAAAGCAAAACCGTCTCAGCATACTGATACTACAGACAGCAAGAACACCTAGTGACCCACAAGTTCTTCAGAAATTTCTGTGCGAAAAGCTACATGTTTTGTTTGATGCTGAGTTAGATGATTATAATGGGTCTTTTTGACATTAATATTTGTAAATCTGAAAAGATCTCTTGTAGACAATTATGAGAATTTTCTTTCTAGGCTCCTTTGCAGCAACATGTGACAGAAATGGTCCTTTGTGAATCGTTTGTGAATTGCATGGGATGTTAGCAGCACTGCTGCCAGCAGCTGTTCTCATGTAATGAGGTCTTTGTATTCCTCTGACTGAATTCTTTGTGTGGGAAGGTACCTTTAAGGAAAACTTTTAGTTCTGTCCACAAGTGCATATCCTTTGCCTTAGTGGAGCATGGGTGCTTTCTGCCCCAACTTTAAATAGAATAAGGTGCTGGAAAACAAAAAGGGGAAGGGAAGGAAACATCATAAAGTTTCTTGTGCTTTCCACTTCACAAAGTAGATAACAGCCTTAGAGTCTCAGTCAGTAAGAAGCATGGCGTGTGTGCAATAACTGCTTTTTCACTCGTCACTTAACTTTTTATTTTTTTTCAATAGTTTAAACCTCAGCCCTTCCATAACTGACAGAACTTGTCAGAGGCTACATTGCTGCCACTGAAGCCTGTAGTACAACTACTATACATTAAAGGCACATAAGGCAGTGCAGAACTAAGACCAGAAGGAAATCAAAGGAATTTGCTTATTGAGGTTTTCTCTTTCAAGTCTGTTTAAAATAAGTCTTTGATAACTCCATATTTAGGTATACAAAATTTTTTAATCAGCTCACATAATTATTTTTCTAAGTAGTTAAGAATAGAAGCTATTATACTTCTCTATGTAGAGAATATTTATTATGCAGCAACCATATGTACACTATCTCTTTGAGAAAGATATTGTAGTCTAGAAAACAAAGATAATGTTTACTTAATTCAATTCCTAATCCTTTAACTTTGCTTTATTCTGAACAAAATTGGCATGCAATATTTCTATCTTAGTGCAGTAGTTTTTCATAGCATTTTAAATTAATATTATCATAACTAAATCCCACCTTTCCACCTTGCAGAGAAATAGTTGGTATACAAAAAGAAGACAATACAAGCTCCAGAGCTTTTTCCACATGACAACTAAAGTACATGGTGCACTGGTTGTAATTCCAATCTGGAAGAAATGTTAGATGAAGAATTAGGGTCCCATTTACCTAGAATGTCAGGCCTAGCAAATCAACAGATATTTCCTAGGTATTGTTGAGAGTAGGTTTATTCATGACAATATCAGATAATAGTGCCAAAATTCTTCCTTCTTCTCTCTGTAGCTATTGATAATTATCTCATGATACATGACAATATCTATTGCAAAGCACATATTATTCCATTGTTATTCCATTGTTATGCCATTCATACTGTTATTCCATCCTTTCTTTATAGATTATGGAACTCTAAAGTGCAAGTAAAACAATAAAAGTTGCAAAAATTTAAGAATTTCTGGAGGATTCAAATTCCCTCAGACATGAGTAATTTTGTAAATAGTAATGTTAAAGGTCAAAACAGCCAATAAACAATATTGCTTGAAAAGCACTGAGTTAGTTCAGAGGTCCTAGGAGTATATTGTATGATGTGTAACTTTTTCAGTGGTTTACAATAAGTCTGCAAAGTGAGTAAC
Organism: Steatornis caripensis; assembly: GCA_013398225.1. Classification (NCBI taxonomy): domain Eukaryota; kingdom Metazoa; phylum Chordata; class Aves; order Caprimulgiformes; family Steatornithidae; genus Steatornis; species Steatornis caripensis. The sequence goes on along the minus strand of VZSC01019119.1, from coordinate 150,632 downwards.
CAAAATATGGCATAAATAAAATTGATTAGGTGCTGGTTTTCTGTGGCACAGATCACAGGCTTGTGTCATTGATAGCCTTCTTCATTTTTGTGTGCTACAGCGGTAAGGAAGAAAACAAGCATAGACCAAAAAGAATAGGAGTAAAGAATGAACTTGCATTTTCTGAAGAAGTGGTGTTAATATTTACAGATCATGTTTAAAAAGAATAGATATTGGAAAAGATAATAGATACCAAGACATTAAACTTTCATTTCAACAAGGACTTCTATTTAGTCCACAGGAAAGTTTTTTGTACACTCCCTCTGGCTTACCTGACACAAAGAAACATATCAAAAAAAGTGGGAAGTCATATTTTAGTTTATAGTGTAAGTCTTCTGCAATCTTAGGTGGCAGGAGAGCATGAAATCTGTCAGATAGTTCCAGAAGAATATACATTTCTGAATTCATTGAGAATTGTACTTCAAAATGTGGTCCTTTAAATACCAGAGAGAGAGATATAACAACAAATTGTCTAGTATATTCTCAACTGCCTGTGACATTTAGGGTAATTCAAGTTCATGCTTAATTTTTATTTTCAATTTCAGAAAATCAGGAAGTTTTCTTCATCTGAGTATGAAAGCAGAATAGGAAATACTTCCCATTACAAAATCTTGCCTGTACAACATTAAAAGTCAAAATGTAGCTACTAAACTGGCTCTAGGCTAGACCTATAAAGGAAATCAGGGAAGGAAGTTTGTCAGATTCACATCTTCTCTACAGTGATCAGTTGCCAGATGCTGAGAGGTATTATTGATCTCACCTAACTTGAGCCATGTAAATGTTAGCCATATAGCACTTTTCCTGGCTTTCTCTATATTCTGAGAAGAGATGCTGGTCCTTCAGGAGGACAATCCATCCGATTCTGACTTAGATATCTGCTTGGGTGTCAATATTCATGACATCCCTGACAACCTTCCATCTGAACTGTTGAGCTGACTGTCACAAAAGAAGGGCATTACCTATTCTTCTCCAAGTACATTTCAATAGGGAGAATGGCCAGACTTCCAGTGCAACTGATGAAATGGGCTTTCTTAATGTTTTGAAAAATAAAAGGTGATTCTTTTGAACTTACAGTATATACTCTTCACTAGGCAAATTCCAGATTCAGTTAAGATTGAAATGCAGGGACCTGGGAGTGAAATTGCATAGTAAAAACACACTAGGGCAAGCAAAAACCTACATTAAGAGAAAGTACAAAGTGTGAAACCTACCTTAAGAGAAATTTTAGTTTCCTTATTTTCTAGCACTGGGGGTTCTACTTTTTATTGGATGTAGGTAGAACATTCAACTTAAGTAAATTTTCCGTTTTTGAGGCCTAAGTGAATAAAAAGATGACTCTGCAAAGTAGCACAAGAAGTCTTTTTTTTTACAGTTTCACACTAGTGTCTGTGAATGTTATACGTTGGGACTAGTAATTTCTCCTTTTCCTTCACTTCAGCAGTAACAGTGACAATAAAAATAATCTTGAAATTTCAAAATCCCATTTATCCACTCTGAAAATAATTCTTAAGCTTTTGAATTACTCAGGCATGTCTAAAAATATCAGCCTTCCTTCTCACACTTTTTTGTTCTCTTTGGTTACTCAGAATCCTCTAATTGTTAAAAAAATGCACATTGCAGTATAGTATATAGATTTTTTTTACTCTTTTTGCAATTCCCAGTTGTCAAACTGAGATATGGATAAATACAGTGCATGGATATATACAGTGTATAGATACATACATACTCATAAATTTAGTTACTGGAAGAAAAGTATTCAGCCTAGTTCCACTAGATACTGAAACAGTACATATTAAAGAGGACAGAAATTAAAATCTAAATTCACAGCTCAGTGGAGACCATGCATGTGTTCAACAGATAAATTTAAAGTACCCAATTAAGATTCCTAAATGCTTTGTATTTATCCAAAATAAAGGTCCTAGTGGGTCTAGGGCAGAGAGTTTATTGTTCCAGAAGGAGATATATCAGGAGATATTGGCTAGCTGAAGCGGTGCATTGGCACTAGCACATTGGCACAAACACTCACTTGTTTGATGGGCAGGTTCCATAGCATGTTAAGACAGCTTTTTCTGGTCTTAAAGATCCTCTTATGAATTGTCTGGCTGTTCATTGGTGGTAAGGTTAAAGAGAGACAGTACTCGTCAACTTGTGAATTGCTTTGACAGTGTACATCAGTTTATTCCCTGATAGCCACCAAAGAATCTTTAAGATGACACCATCACTAGAAAATAATAATCACAAATGCATATTTTATGTTCATGCTTTGATATTCAACAGAAAGGCACTATGACATTTACAATCTGTCCACAGTTACACAAAGCCAGGAGAGTTTATTGCTGTTTTAGGACCTGAGAATCTTGAGGTGTAGACAACTCAAAAAAGGAGCCACAACAGTCCAAACAGATTTGTAACAAATTTGAGAGATGAAAATAAAATATGTCCCCACAATAAAATCACGTAGCTCATAGCTGATTTTAACATATGATGTTATCTCACATTTTCACCGTTCCAAAGGAAGAGACTGGTGCTGTCACTAGGGTTTTGGCTTTTATGATAACAGGACATTCTTTGATGGCTTTAACCTGTTAGGGAGGAATGGGATTCACCTGTCTAGAAGAGGCAAGGGAATCTTTGGCAGCAGCCTGGCCAACTTGGTGATGCAGGCTTTAAACTGAATGATTCAGGGGGTAGGGGTCCAAAATGGCAATGCGTAGGCCATCGCAACCAACTGGGAAACAAGCCAGGACAACCAGGGCAGCGACAAATTTTTCTTACCTGCCTCGCAAGATGAGAACCAGAAGGCCAACCACCTCAAGGGTGTGTATGGCTATAGTGGATCATCTTGCAACCCCCCTGGGGAAACCTGTGTGCTCAATTACCTCTTTGAAATGCCTGTACATGAACGCATGCAGCATGGAGAATAAACAGGAAGAGCTAGAGACCTGTGAGCAGATGCAAGGCCATGATGTCATTGCAATGACAGAGATGTGGTGGGACATTTCACAAGACTGGAATGTGATTGTGGATGGCTATGTACTTTTTAAGAAAGACAGGTCAACAAAGTGTGGTGGTGGAGCTGCTTTTTACATGACAGAAAAACTGGAATGTATCGAACTCTGCCTAGGGATGGATGAAGGAGTCGAGAGCCTACAGGTAAGAATTAAGGGCCATGCTAATATGGATGATACTGTTGTGGGTGTTTACTAGAGGCCACCTGATCAGGAAGAGGAAGTTGACAAGGCATTCTACAGACAACTTAAATTTGCTTCACAGTCGCAGGCCCTGGTTCTCGTGGGGGACTTCAACCACCCTGATATTTGCTGGAAAGACAACACAACTAGGCATGCAGTCCAGGAGGTTCCTGCAGAGTATTGATGATAACTTTTGACACAGGTGGTGGAGGAGCCAACGAGGAGAGGAGCGATCCTGGACCTGATGCTAACAAACCAAGAAGGACTGTTTGGGGAAGCTTGCGGGCAGCCTTGGCTGCAGTGACCGTGAGCTGGTGGAGTTCAGGATCCTTCATGGAGGAAGCAGGGCAACAAGTAGGATTAGAACCCTGGACTTCAGGAGAGCTAACTTTGGCCTCTTCAAAGACCTGCTTGGAGGAATCCCACAGGTTAGGGTTCTAGAAGGCAGGGAGGCCCGAGAGTTGGTTAATATTCAAGGACCACGTCCTCCAAACTCAAGATCTATGCATCCTTATCAGTAAGAAGTCAAGCAAAGGAGGCAGGAGACCTGCATGGGTGAGCAAAGAGCTTGTAGAAAAACTGAAAGGGAAGAAAGAAGTTTACAGACTGTGGAAAAAGGGACTGGCCACTTGGGAGGAATATAGCAATGTTGTCAGAGCATGCAAGGATACAGTGAGGAAGGCTAAGGCCCACTTGGAATTAAATCTGGCAAGGGAGGTCAGGGACAACAGGAAGGGCATCTTCAATTCCATAAGTAGACAAAGGAAGTCTAGGGAAAATGTGGGCCTGCTGCTGAAAGAGGTGGGTGCCTTGGTGATGGAGGGTACAGAGAAGGCGGAGTTACTGAATGGCTTCTTCACTTCATCTTTTACTGCTAAGGCTGACCCTCAGGAGGTAAGAGACAAAGTCTGGAGAAAGGAAGACTTTTCATTGGTTGAGGAGGATTGTGTTAGAGATCATTTAGGCAAACTGGACACCCACAAATCCATGGACCCCTGTGGGATGCACCCATGAGTGCTGAGGGAGCTGGCAGATGTTGGTGCTAAGCCACTCTCCATCATCTTTGAAAGGTCGTGAAGAACGGGAGAGGTGCATGAGGACTGGAGGAAAGCCAATGTTACTCCAAACTTCAAAAAGGACAAGAAGGAGGACCCGGGAAACGACAGGCCAGGCAGCCTCACCTCCATCCCTGGAAAAGTGATGGAACAGCTCATTCTGGAAGTCATCTGTAAGCATGTGGAGGAAAAGAAGGCTATCAGGAGTAGTCAACATGGATTCACCTAGGCGAAATCCTGCTTGAGCAATCTGATAGCCTCCTAGTATGGCCAGCAGTTTGAGGGAGGTGATCCTCNCAGGGACAACAGGAAGGGCATCTTCAATTCCATAAGTAGACAAAGGAAGTCTAGGGAAAATGTGGGCCTGCTGCTGAAAGAGGTGGGTGCCTTGGTGATGGAGGGTACAGAGAAGGCGGAGTTACTGAATGGCTTCTTCACTTCATCTTTTACTGCTAAGGCTGACCCTCAGGAGGTAAGAGACAAAGTCTGGAGAAAGGAAGACTTTTCATTGGTTGAGGAGGATTGTGTTAGAGATCATTTAGGCAAACTGGACACCCACAAATCCATGGACCCCTGTGGGATGCACCCATGAGTGCTGAGGGAGCTGGCAGATGTTGGTGCTAAGCCACTCTCCATCATCTTTGAAAGGTCGTGAAGAACGGGAGAGGTGCATGAGGACTGGAGGAAAGCCAATGTTACTCCAAACTTCAAAAAGGACAAGAAGGAGGACCCGGGAAACGACAGGCCAGGCAGCCTCACCTCCATCCCTGGAAAAGTGATGGAACAGCTCATTCTGGAAGTCATCTGTAAGCATGTGGAGGAAAAGAAGGCTATCAGGAGTAGTCAACATGGATTCACCTAGGCGAAATCCTGCTTGAGCAATCTGATAGCCTCCTAGTATGGCCAGCAGTTTGAGGGAGGTGATCCTCTCCCTCTACTCTGCCCTGATGAGGCTACGTCTGGAGTACTGTGTCCAGTTCTGGGCTCCCTAGTTCAAGAGAGACAGGGAACTACTGGAGAGAGTCCAGCAGAGGGCTACAAAGGTGATTAGGGGACTGGAGCATCTCTCTTATGAGGAAAAGGATGAGAGACTTGGGTCTGGAGAAATGAAGACTGAGAGGGGATCTGATCAATGCTTATAAACATGTAAAAGGCGAGTGTCAAGAGGATGGGGCCAGACTCTTCTCAGTGATGCCCAGCGACAGGACAAGGGGCAATGGGCACAAACTGGAACACAAGAAATTCCATCTGAACATGAGGAAAAAATTCCTTACTGTGAGGGTGACAGAGCACTGGAACAGGCTGCCCAGGGAGGTTGTGGAGTCTCCTTCTCTGGAGATACTCAAAATCTGCTTGGACGTGGTCCTCTGCAACCTGCTCTAGGCTAACCTTCTTTAGCAGGGGGGTTGGACTAGATGATCTCTAGAGGTCCCTTCCAACCCCTACCATTCTGTGGTTCTGCGATTCTGTGAGGCTAGTCTCTGTGGGGTGATGAGAGAAAAAATGATGAATGATGGCATCATAGTCTTTTTCCAACTTCTGTGAGGACACATGTCCACGCAGCTTAGGGTGTCTTTCTCAGTCTGTTGGTACAACTGTGTCAACATATGTGAAGAAGGCAACCAGTCATCCACTCATCTTCTTTTCCTCTCTAGTCCCCCTTCCACTAATCCTTCTAGCTGCACATGCTTTCCAGTTTGCGCTGGTGCTTGCTTTAAGGCAACTAGCACAAGAATTTAAAGAAGTTGTTTGTGCCTACTGTTTTGTTGTTGTTTTTATCTGTTCCATCATCTTTAATTGATTTTTTTTTTCCTGGGAACAGAACAAATTAATCTGAAAGAAATGCCCCGGTGAAGCTGGGCTAAGGAGAAGTATTATCCCCTAATGGTCCTTAATGTAGCATAGCTTAGTACTAATTACTCGTTACTCAGGAGCCTGGACTGCATTCAGTGCACACATTAATTCCCATTACTTGTGTTCTCTGAAGGCACAACACTGCAGGCATTAAGATTTAAAATATTTTTTCTCTTCTCCTGTTTTGTCTTTTCATGGACTTATAAAAGGACCAATAGATTTAATGAGTTACAATCCATTGGAAATAATCACAGCATTTGTTCTACACTTACTCTCCTTCTGAATAAAGTTGATTTTGGGACACTAGCCACTTTCATTAGAACCCAGGCATCACTTTAGCTCACCATTTTATTCTGTGAAATCATAAGTACCTTCAGATGTGACTTTTTCTGACTGACTTTTTAGGTGTATGAGTTTCTGATAGTCATTTTCTGACAAGCATATAAAGAACCTTACTTTGAAGACTTCAATCTGTGTTAAATTTGGATAAAGTTGGCCAATAAATTTGGAAGTTGCTAATAACTTCCTGAGAAGTTGATGTGGCAGACCTGTAAATAAAGAAACTGCGAAAGCCTCCACTCCTTAAACATGGGATGATGACAATTTGTCAAATCCAGTTAATATTAAATGCAGTGTTGGCTTAATATAAATGTAATTCTTGATTTACAGATTCATTACATATCAAAGCTAAGAGAATGAAGGAATTAATTAATTTATAGATATACTTGAAAAGGAACTGAAAGATCAGTTGACAGTTTGGTGGTGCTGCTATTAGAAAACCTGATTTTTGAGAGTTTTATAAGGACTTCACGATAATGAGTAACTAGAGAATGAAAATGGTACATAGAACTCAGTGTAAATGAGTATAAAAACTGTGAAAGAGCTCTTAAATGTCTAGATACAATACTAGACCATGAACTAAATATTTCCATTTAGGAAAAAGAACTAGAATATTTCAATGGAAATATGTATTGTGTTGGGGTCTTTGTGGCGGGGCTTTGGTAGCAGGGGAAGGGACTACATGAGCAGGTGGCCTCTATCAGAAGCTGCTCAAAGCTCCCCCAGCTCCAAGTTGGGCCCGCCTTGGGCTGAGGTCAGGCCATTTAGAGACAAAAGATGTGCCTCTGCAATAACGTATTTAAGAAGGGGACAGGACAAAGAAATGCTGTGGACAACTGCAGCAGACGGAGGAGGAAAATACTGATGCAGATACATAGAGTCAGTGAGGAAGGAGGGGGAGGAGGCGGACAGAGCAGAGATTCCCCTGCAGCGCGTGGGAGAGGGCAGGCTGTGCCCCTGCAGTCCACAGGGGATCATGGTGGAGCAGCCCATGAAGGACCATGGCAAGGCAGAGATGGACCTGCAGCCCATGGAGGACCATGGTGGAGCAGAGAGGGACCTGCAGGTTGTGGATGGCCCCATGCCAGGGGAGGTGCCTGCTCCTGAAGCAGACCGCGACTCTGTGGGCAGCCCGTGCTGGGTCAGTGCGTTCCTGATGGACTGCATCACGCAGGAAGGACTCACATCAGAGGGGTTCATGAGGGACTGTCTGCCATGGGAGGGACTCTGCGCTGGAGCAGGGGAAGCATGTGAGGAGCCCTCCCCACCTGAGAAGGAAGGAGCAGCAGAGACAATCTTTGGTGAACTGACTGCACCTCCCATTCCCTGTCCCACTGCGCCGCTGAGCAGGGAGGAGGGAGAGACATCGGGAGCGAGGAGACTCGAGGCTGGGAAGGAGGGAGAGGTGGAGGGAGAAGGTGTTTGGTTTTTTTAAGATCTGACTTTTTATATCTCCTTATCCTACTCTGCTTTGATTGATGACTGATTAAATTGATTTTTTTGCCTAAGTTGAGTCTGTTTTCTGCCTGTGTCCATAACTGCTGAGTGAACTCTCCCTGTCCGTGCCTTGACCCACCAGGTTCCATTACATTTTCTCCACAGCCTACTGGGGAGGGAGGAGTGAGCGAGCAGCCATGAAGTTCTTTGTTGCTGGCTGGGCTTAAACCATGGCAAAGGACCAGCAAATTAAACTGAATCAGAAAAAGTGAAGAGAAAATAAACCAGAAAATGGCATTCTAGCACTGTAGAAAAGGAATGTCTACATCTTGGGTACTGTTTGCACTACTGCAAAGGATGGCAAGGGCGGTCAGACAGACAGACTGGCTTCAATGTGAGGAGTGGCTAAGGGTATTACAGCATTTAACCTGGATAAAATGGTTGCAGAGAGAATATGAGAAAAATCTGTCAAATCCTAAGGAATACCGAAAAAGCTAAACAGAAATTTTTAGCTATCTTTTCATAAACCAGAAAGAATGTCTATGAAATTAAGCTGATACAGGACAAATTTGTATGAAATATAGCTGTGAAACTTTAACATATTACACTGAGGATGCTAACATTTTTATGTGGATTGTGAAAGTAGTTGAATGAACTCATCAAATAAAAATTTCTCACCAGCTAATAATGTAAAGATTGCCACCTCTAGGTTAGGATTCCTGAACTTTAATTACTAGAGGCTATATTGGGAAAGTATCACTACTGCTTGTCATGTTCTTTTATCTGTCTCTGATATCTGCCGTTGTCTACTATCGTAGACAGAGTCTATGGATAGACTAACATTTTTTCTGATCCAGCTTGATCATTTTTATGTTCTCTTCTTTCATCTTCTTAAAAAATGCTGCTTTAACTCTCCATGAGCTTAGTCCTTTTTAGTCTGTTGACATCTCTAGGACAGCTTTTTTTAATCCAAAAATTACTAACAAAAGCATAAAATTTAAACAAGTCTCTTCCCAGCACCACGAGAACAATTTTAATGATTACTTTGTTATGCACCATAAATATTTATATATTAATAATCACATAGATCTCAACCAAGGTGGCGCCAATTCTAGCTGACAAAAAGTATATAATTTTGATCTGAAGCTTTTGAGATACATGGATTCAGTTCTTGGTTTCCCAGGGAGTCCGGTGGTATTTAGTGATATTTAAGGGACTGAGGGATACTTTCCCTAGCTAATATTTGGCCTTTAACTGAGTATGAGAAGCTAATCTCTCTATGGATACTTTACAGTTGATGAAATTATTTGTCAAGCAGAGTTTTAATTTAGTTGCTCTTACAATGTGTCTAACCAATAGGGCAGGTGCACTGCATGGTATGCCCCATAGCCCTGCTTCCCAGATCATTCTGATAAGGAAAGCTTCTGGAAAGTGTTTTTACTTCTGTCCTGCCTAAGTATCACATTTTTTGCCATTGGAAGTTGGCTGAAGTGGGGCCAGGGGAAACATGAACACTTTGACCACAGTTTGGATGTATGTCAAAATGACACCTGCATGCACACCGAAGTCAGGATCTCTAAGGCCCTCCCATGTCCCATATGTGTATATATGTAGCCTGATTTAATATGACTCCTCAAAGGCGCTAAATTTTTTTTTGAGGGCTGTGTTGAGTGGCCTTATCCTAACTCATTCAGCTAAGATGGTTGTTCAAACAGGTGTAATATGATAATCCTCCTCCTAGCGTCTGATCCAAAGCCTAAAATAGAAAGAAAAAAAAAAGAGAGGGAAAAAATTGACATCAGGGCCAAAGATAATTGCTTTTTCCAGGATTAGTATGTTTTCCAGGCTGATAACTTGAATAAAAAGGAAGATGGGGATAACTGTTCTTCATGGGTCAGAATAAACCATTACTTACAGACTGTTTTCTTAGGAAACTCTTCAAATAGAGACGACTAAGTCAGAAGTAACATTTCATTCGTTCACACCCTATGCATCATCTTATTTCTTTCCTGTGGTGTTTTTCCTGAAACTAGGCAAAGAATATCTTGCAGACCTCAAGGTGATTTCAGATCCATAAAAAATGAAAGAGCTGGAACTTCAGAGCACAGGAGATAATCCTTTGGTAAAGAAACCAGAAAACAGTCCCACCCACAACATCTCCTTGTTTTCAGAAAGATGTGATATGTTCAGGTATTTTGCAACAAATATAAAATTCCTTTTACATCTTATTGACACTTCTATAAGCTCAATTCTGCATACTGATTGTAAATAAATTATTATTTTCTATAAAAGAAGACAGACAGTAGATCTCTCCTTCACTTCAAAAGCCTTTTCACTTCATTGTATTTATAAAACCAACACTGAGCTGTGACTGAAATCTACGGGAGCTTTACCATTTACTTAAAAGAAAGCAGGATTAGGTCCTTATTGATTCAGTGTGATTAATACGTATGAGTTAGTGTAGCTTCTTTAGACTTGTTTTTATAGCTGACTGCAGGAATAGAGAAACAAAGATCTGCATTTCTTTGCATACCACTCAACAAACATTGCATCCATCAAGTTTTCCTTTTCCATTGTCAGATCTAAACAGACCTCTTTTGATATGAGATTACTGATGCTGACATTAGCTGATCATTTATAAAAAACCCCTCAATATCTTGAATCCATCTTTCAAGAAAGAAAAGAGTACATAGCTTCAATTCGGAATATAAAAGTAATCATTTGGTTTATCTGTGTGCCAGAAATCACAATTCCAATATGCTTTCACAGAGGGGAATTTGGTGATGTGTGTTACTGCCCTGAGGTCTATTTTCACATACTGTACAGCTCTGACTATGAAATGTTGTACAAAAATATTTAGTTTTGCAGTGACTTAAGGGACTTACATTTAATGGAGTCAGTAGGGAATGTTCTGTATTTCTCCATAAAAAAAGGCACAGTTTTTCTGAGTTTATAAATAGCTGTGGATCTCTTTTATTAAATGTTACATTTACCATAGAAACATGAATTTCTATGGTTTGGTAATTGTTTCAGGTTTAGATACTCATGATGCATCCAGTCCTATGGTATCTCTCTGTATCATACTTTTGTGTGATTATTAATTACATTCCACTGTTATTAAAGTAGTATAGAAGAAAGCATATAGTTTGATTCAGAATTATCAAAGATGACACTGATTTTAGAATTTTTAAACCAGCTAGCTTTTACTTCATTATTTCATGCATTTTGCCCTGAAAATGAAACTATCCTGGACCTAAAAGTACACAGCATTTTAATCCTTGAACATACTCTTTAGCTCTCCTGGGATTGAACCGGAGACTTCTCAGGTGTGGTCTCCAAAACCACTTCTGGTGCTGCATCCTTACAGGTTATAACAGAGTTCTTGCAAGAAGGGGTCTTGGTTCTATTTTGCTACTTCCAAATCTGATTTGATGAAGTTACATAAATACACGAGGTTTAAAAACAATTCAGCTAAAATCAGGTAAATACAGCTTTTTATAGCACAAGCGGAAGTTGGTACGATCATGGTGCTCAATACTATTATTTGTTATTACAGAAGCCTCGTCTTCATTGTGTCATTCTTGTCTTTTACGAAAATAACCTCTGAAACCAACACAGACAAGTCTCTTAGTGTCATTAGGTAAAGTCATGTGGTGTAAGGGAATGCAGAATAACATCTAGTTCTACGATGATCTGCAGACCCATTGTATCCTGCTAGGTTTTCATCTCACATTGATTCTAGTCTAATTGCTTTTGCAGATAAAGCAATGACCCCATTTGATTTCAGGTTGTGTTTACTCATGACTTTTACCACGCAGAAATTCCAGTGTCACTGAATCAAGCTACAGACCCTACAAGATGCCTGCAAGTAAAGAGGGATTTGATTCCTAACATTTTTCATTAAAATTTACTCTGATAATATTGACTATAGTTATTAGCTAAACTTCTGGGTAGTGTGAACAGGTGGTGTCCTCAATCTGCTCCAAATATATTCTAACACACCATGGACCAGATTGCAATGCTCTCACCCACACTGAGAGCACGTTTTTTTTCTACACATGCTCTTTATCCACTGGGAATTGTGGAGTAACATGCCATAGTGTTTCATAAGCCTGGGTATAGAATGGCTAGGCCTGTATGAGGTATTGGTATTTGGCTTTTGGCTAGCTCTGTGAATAATTATATCTTTTTCTGCCATATTTCTCTAAATTTGTCACTACCCCTTTTTCCCTGCCTCATTCTTAATAGTAGATGAAAATAAGGAGCTTTAAACAGGATTATAATGGTTGCTTAGAGGCTGAGCAACTCTGCACACCTATCATTTAAGGGCTGATATATATGCTACCCATTTATAGGTATATTCCACTTACTACCGTAGAGTGCTTCAAACTTTGCATTCTTTTTTTCCCCTTCTTTTCCTTTTGACTTATTTCCTTGAACCCTCTTCTCCCAGACAGTATTTGTATAATTTTCAGTTTCATTTTTTCAGTTTCTCAGGCTCACATTCTGGTTTTTTTTGATGTATAGGAATAATAGTAGGTTGTTAGTAGAGTATTTCAGGCTTATTAATATTATGATGCTTTTTCTTACCTTTCTTTTTCAGTTCTCTGAAATTTACTTTTGTAGTTACATTTTGGCAGGCAAAGAAAGGGATGGCATCATTACCAAAATTTTGGATTAGAAGCAGAGAGTAGGGGAGAATGTTAATGTGGAAAATTCAAGTGTAGAGTCACAAAATCTGAAAGAGAAAGGGGAAATAATATTGGAAAAACCATTAAATGTCTGTTGATCTTTGCTAGTGATACTGGAATAAAATATGAAACATATAAGGGAATTTGAGAAACTGAGCTATGAAAGATGCTACTAAACAACTGTTAGGGGAAAATGGCTTGTAATTTTGAGACTGGAGAAAACTTCAGAATGCAGCATTATGAGATGGAGAACATAATACTGAAAGTACAACTTTTCTCCTCTGAGAAAATAAAGATTAAGGAACTGACATAAGCAAGATGGGGAAGTGTGGTGAATCTGTCTCATCAACAGAAGGATTATGAGACTAACAGGTAGACTTTATTTCCCATGACAAGGCATAGAGCACAGTACAAAATAACGTATTCTGAGCTGAGGAAGATATATTACTTGGACAGGTAAAATTTAGACTGTGATCTTGACCTTACTTGCTGTGATTACAAAAACCTTAAAAGCATTTTATTCTGTATGGATATCACAGATGTAAAGCAGGGACCTAAGCATGAAAATGATGTGCTAGGATTACATACACTGAAATAGAATGCTTAGATAAACAGAGAAAATACTATACAATTTATACTGGCTTTGTAAATTACAGTATAGGCTGATTAATCTCCACTTGTGCCAAATAAATAAACTTTAGTGTTATTAGGAATTAGCTTCTAAGTGACAGTAAGGCTGCATTCCTGAATCTAAAAGTAAAGATCGACAAAACATTGAATTCAGAAAATTTGAGGCATGGAAAAAAGTTGTTAGTCTCAAGTGGTGTATCAATAACCATAATGAAAATCTGGAGTAATCCAAATTGATGAACTTTGCTAATATTATACTTCTACCAGAAATGTTAAAATCAAACACCGAATCTCTAACAATGTTGCTGTTTTTAATCCAGCTTTATTAATAAGGGTTTACTTGGATCATAGTCAAAACCACTGCAGTTATAAATGCAAAAGTACTAAATAGTTTTTTTTAAAAAGAAATTATTTAGTAGTATTTGCAACTAGTGCAGTCTATAGTTTAACAATATTCTAGAAAAAAAGAACATGTTTAGTTAAAAATGAAAGTTTTCTGTAAAAGAGTGGGAGGTCTTTGTAAAGATCTCTGGAGGCAGTTGCATATTCCTATTTGTATGTTTGTCATAAGGCTGGAAATTATTACTAATATCAGGGTAGATATAAATGATGTACTGAATTCTCTGCCAGGATATGAGCTGGCATGCTGACTTTGGTTATGACTGTCTTTGGTGGGTTGACCACAGACAGCAACTAAGTACCCACCAGCTGCTTGCTCAGTCCCACCCACCCCCCAGCAAGATGAGTAACAATAATAAGAGTAAACTTGAGAAAAACTCGTGAGTTGACCTAAAGACAGTTTAATAAGTGAAGGAAAGAGAGAGAAAAAAATAAGCGATGCAAAGGCAATCACTCATCACATCCCACAAATACACCAATGTCCAGCCAATCTCTGAGCAATGATTAGTTTGGAAAAACCAAATCCCCAATTTCTTTGTTACTGAGAATGGTGTTATATGGCTTGTAATATTCTTTTGGCCAATTTGGATCATCTGTCTTGAATGTGTCCCCTCCCAGTCTGCTGCCCACTTCCAGCCTACTTGCTGGTAGAGGGGCAGAGAAACAGACAAAACTTTGACGCAATTGCTCTGCAATAGCTAAAACATTGCTCTGTATCAACACTGTTTAGTCACAGATTCAAAACAGCATTGTACAGGCTGCTGTGAGGTTAACCTCATCCCAGCCAGACTCACTATACTGTCTCATCACTTTGAAATGTGTGGTGGCAGTGATGTTCATCTGAGCCATAAAAGGCACGGACACCAATGGAAGTTATTGCTGATAACAGTCATTACCACACAAAATATATTCTCAAAATATTTAATGCTAAATGGCAACTCTTAGGAGAACTGGATACTAAAAGAGCTATAAACATATCCCTTTGAGTGTTTTTAATATTCTGCTCAAATTTCATTTTGTCTCTTTCTTCCTTGGAAGATATGTCTTACCGACGTAAGTAGTCTTATGTGCGACGTGCAGGAAGAGAATGGATTAACATGGGAGATCTAAACAATCTTCCAGAAATACCTATCCTTGACTGCCTGCTTCTTCCTCCTGCTGGAGCTTACTGCTCCCTGAGGAAGGGAGATGGAACAAGGTACCTGCTTGTGCCTTAGCCGTAGCGTGCAGAGTCTGTCATTTATCTTAAAACCATCTCTGCATGCCACTTAAGTTAAGCTGCAGGATGCTGTACAGACACACCTGAAGCGCAAGCACAAAATCCTTCCAGCTGACTATATTGCAGGAGGAGTCATTTCTGAGAGAAGGAGCCAGAGACTCCTTGGTCTGGCACCTTAGGTTTCACACGTGCTTTTCTGTCTGTGGCCTTGAATAATACATTAGAGTAATCATTAAGTTATTCTCACTTTCTTGGTGATCAAAATTGTTTGGAAAGCATTATGGGCTGTTTAATACAGGGTGATTTTTGATGCTTATGATATTTATTAATTTGTAATACAAATGATGCACTTCTCACAGCTTTGCATCTCTTCGTTCATCAGCTGAATGATTAAAGTTTGTGTCAATTCTACTATGGTAAACAGGCAAATCAAATCTTTACCTATACTGGAACAAACAATACAATTTTTGTCCTTGCATGAAGGGACAATGTCAATGCCTTGAGCTTACATCTATCATTACGATCAGTTAATTAGAATGAAGAAAAACTTTAAATGCCCTCACTCTGATTTATCATTCAGGTCTTCTTCAAGCACTACTATAATTGTCAATCATTTCAATCCTTGAAAAATATTTATAAAAACTATTATAACTATTTTTTCTGTAGGGTTCAAGAGCAGGAGGTAGTGAGTCCCTCCTGTGCATTGACATTTGAGATTTATCTCAAAAATGCGTTCTGAAGCTCCTTGCAATCTCATTTTGTCTGTTGAAATAATGTCATCTTTCTCTTGGAGAGGCAGTGCTCTGCTACTTCAGTTACAGATATTCCTAAAAAATCCTGATAAGCAAAGAAATAAAAGCATAACAACACTTTATCTAAATAATTTTTTGAAAAAGTCTATTAATAAAAGAACTGTGTCATTTAATGCAATTAACTATTTCATTTTGATATAATTTGTCAAAATAAACAGAATTCAAAGTTCTTGATCCTTAAAGACTTAAAACCATGACTTTGAGTCAGTGAAGTCCAAAAGGCAAAGGTGTTACCTTTCTCCAATCACAAAAGAAAACTGTACACTTTCAGTGGCATTTTTTTCACTGCCTTTGATTTGTTGTGGATAAATATTTTATTTCTTTTAGGATGTAAAAACAGGCTGCTGAAAGAATAGTATGTGATGCAAAACTATGGGTGAGTGAAACAGCAATGAGCTGTGGAAACGCTAGCTGCTGGGAAAAAGCAGTTACCATACAAAATTAATTCCCATTCTACACAGGCCAAAAATCACCTCTGAAAATTATATCCTGTGTGTAAACTCTGTGGGTGTTCACATATACATGTAAAATTGAGCAAACAAGAGACTTGCATATAAATGCCAAATCATCCTACTGTAACCTTAGTGGTTTCGAAATAAATGCTTGATTATAATCCTGGAGTGAATTTCTAAGAGCAGAGAACACTGCAAGTTGTTTTGAGCAACCTTTAGCCTCTATTTATATTCTAAAAATGAAATATCGTACACACCAACTTCAAACACAGCAATTTACCATAAAATCCACCAGAACAATCTCTGTGGTTTTTATATATTTTATTTCTACTTTAAAAATGTGGAATAACTACGTTTTGCAATAGTGGTGTAACAATGATAAGTTTCAAGATATAGACAAAAAACAAGCTGTATAAAGTAGCAATATCCTTTACTAGACCCATGGCTATAGCTGGAAGAAAAAAGACAAGATTTCAGGCATAGAAGCCCTCCCAGATGTAGGTCAGATGTAGAAACAACATAGTTCAACCTAAGTATAGATTGGGAATAATTACTCTCAGTTTAAATTAGTTATGTTAATAAGACAGTCCAAGAAGAAAAGTAGATGTTTGGTGTCTACGATACATAAGGGCAAAGGGAGGAAATAATGTTTGGATCACTGTGACACAGAGAGACACACATCATTACCTCCTGCAGCTGAAAGCAGCAAAAATTATAGAATGACATGAAACCAATGCTTCTACTAAATCCATTATTTTTGGTGTCCATTGGAATAAGGAATTGTAGTTCCCAGTCTCTTCTTCTGAGGTTGAAGTTGTTTTGAATTTATTGCCCTTCCTTGAAGATCAGGATTCAGGTCAGAGATGGTGTGGCTGTTTAGCGGAAAATGTTCCCTTATTGCTAACCAGATGTTTCTGCCCTTTTTTTGTCTGTCTGTGACTTTATTCTGCTTTGCAAGAGTTGTTTGGTTTCATCCACAGGAGACATTTGATGCATCAGATGAAGTATTTCTAAAGTGTGAACACAGAAACTCTGACAGTTCTTTTGAGGTTAGCATAGACATCCTAATGGTGTTGGATATGTGTTGAACTAAACTGAGACAAAGACTTTTTAACTTTTCTTCTGCTTTCCAGTCCACTGGTATGAAATTCAAAATAGCATGCACAAATTATCCTAGTTCCAGAATCTCCCACTCTTTGTGGTAGGTAGAAGTACTTTACTCGTGGATTTCTGCAAGGATGACAGGGTCTGCACACCTATTTTCATTTGAGTTATAGGATATTTTGCTGCTAGCGTAATCTTGTGTATTCAGCCTGAATTTGCCTTGACCATTTTATCAATTAGTTGGTCTATAACATTATATTTTAAGGAAAATTTTTGATATTTACTAAGCAGTAAAGACAAAGGGAGACTGGATTATGATCACTGATGTTAGACTTAAAACATTTCTAAAAATCAGGTTATTATTCATCGGGAATGCCACAACTAGCACTTTTTGCAAAAGGTCAATTAGACTAAAAAGGGTTATAATTCTATCCTTTATAAACACTAAAAAATAAAGGACTTGCTGTACATGAACTTTCTGATTGCTGTGCAGAGGTAAATAAGTGCTATTTTCTTTTTCAGAATAATATTTCATGCTGACTATTGAACAGTCATATCAATACTTGAGAGAAAATAGTATAGATATGTGTAGAATTGTTTAAATCCAGTAAAACAGGAGTTGTGCACTGAGGTAAACAAAAACATGAAGGAGACATAGTATTTCCTAAAAATGCATGCTATCTGATTATTTTGACCTAATAGTTAAATCAATATAGCAATTGAACTTCTTTCCAAGAGAACAAAAGAGGACATCTAAAACAGAAGTATTGCAAAGGAGAACCTTGGAAGATTTATTAGAGTAGAACAGAACAGTGCAGAAGAACAGACTAGACTAGACTGGACTAGACTAGAATATTTCAGTCAGAAGGAACCTACAAAGACCATCTCGTCCAACTGCCTGACCACTTCAGGGCTAGCCAAATATATAGCATATCATTAAGGGCATTGTCTAAATGCCTCAAACACTGTGTCGTGGTTTGACCGCAGACGGCAACAAAGAACCATGAAGCCGCTCGCTGACTGCTTCTCCCACCCCCCTACTGGGACGGCGAGGAGAATCAGAAGAGAAAGGGCAGCCCTCGTGGGTTGACATAAGGACAGTTTCATGCAACAACAGAGAGAGAGAGAGAGGAGAGAACGGTAATGATAACAACTATAATACTAACAAGAGAGAGGATACAAACGAGTGATCTATCCTAGCCAAAGCCAGGACACACTGACAGGCTTGGGGCATACACCACCTCTCTAGGAAGCTTGTTTCAGTGTTTGACCCCCCCCTTTTGGTAAGGAAATGCTTCCTAATGTCCAGTCTAAACCGCCCCTGGTGCAGCTTTGAACCATTCCCACACATCCTGTCAGTGAATACCAGTTGAAAGAGCTCAGCACCTCCCTCTCCCCTTCCCCTGTTCAGGAAGCTGTAGAGAGCAAGGAGATTGTCTCTCAGCCTCCTTTTCTCCAAACTAGTCAAGCCTGAAGTCCTTAGCTGCTCCTCATAAGACATTCCTTCTAGCCCTGGTACCAGCATTGAAAAAAATATTGAATGCCTTCACTTTTTCTTAAGCCCTATTTGTTAGGTAACCATTTTCATCAAGTATAGATACAATATTTTCCTTAGACCTTCTCTCACTATTAACATACTTTAAAAAGCCGATTTTATTGTCTAAAACAACATTGCATGTGAGAATTCCACTGTTTTGTGAAGAAAATACTGTATGACCCAGGAGGTTTTGTACTAAACCTTAATTAATGTTTCTCCTATTGAATAAACAAGAAGGGTAAGATTCAGCTTGCCTAAATATAAACATCTGCATCTGGACTTACGTTCCCTTTGTACTCAGGGGACAGCAAAGAATATTTTCAGAGTGCTACTAATTTGAGTTAATTTAGCTGCCTATTTCAAGACAACAGGAATTGTGCCTCAAAAGTACCCATTTTTTCCACCAACTATGAATGGAGGATAGAATGAATCACATGGCTGAAGAGGTCTAGAGTATCCACAGCAAGAAAAAAAGAACCCCAGACAATCAATCTTGGCCCAGAATTAGATTCTCTATTCCATCTCTGGCAAAACCTCTCCAGAAAAGCTGTCAGACATTGTGTCACAGTTTAAAGCTGGGCTGGCTATCAAATGAACAACAGACGCTCTTTGTTAACCCCCTCCCTCCCGAAGGAGGGGAGAAAAAGAAAAGAGAAAGAGACTTATGGGTTGGAAAATTTAAAACAACTCTAATCTAAATACAATAATAATGTATAATAATAATAGGAAAAACAATAATGAAATATATATAAATATACAAATACATACGAAACTAATATCGAGCTCCCCCCCCACTGATGACGAATACGTCACCCGGACGCTGCGGGGCACGCCCTGGGAAAGTCCCGGACTGGACTCAGCAGCAGGCAGGAGCTGGATTCAGGAATGCACGGATCGGGATTGAAGGCAGAAGAATCAGACAGAGTCCTCCTCGTACGCCGGCCATAGAAGAAGAGAGCGAGACCGTCGTAATCCCTCAGCTTTATACTGAGTATGGTGTGTATGGGATGGAATAATCCCTTTGGTCAGGTTTGGGTCACCTGTCCGACCCGCTCCTCCCCACCGCAGAGTCGCAGGTGTGACCACTTCTCTGCTCTTTCAGTTCCGGCACACAAGAAAGTCAGCAGAAGCAAGCATCGACCTTGGTCTCCATAGGGATAACTGTAAGCAAGGGCCTTTCTGCATACCATTCCTACTGATGTTCCAGCACTAGCTATAAACACCGAG
Organism: Steatornis caripensis; assembly: GCA_013398225.1. Taxonomy (NCBI): domain Eukaryota; kingdom Metazoa; phylum Chordata; class Aves; order Caprimulgiformes; family Steatornithidae; genus Steatornis; species Steatornis caripensis. The sequence continues at coordinate 130,646 of VZSC01019119.1, read as the reverse complement.
CCTTATCACTGCTAGAAGCAGCTACTGCCTGGAAAAACATGCAGTGAATTTCAGAGAGTGCAGCTTCTCAGAAGAGACTTAACCAAAAAGCAAAGTTACCAAAAGAAAATTGGTTCTGTCCTGGCCCAAACCAGAACACGCTGAAATAAGTACAGCGAGAAATACAGAGCTAGACCCTTCTCAACTGCCTTGCTTTGGATCCATTTTACCTAAGTTTTTTCTCAAGTGAGTGCACAGAAGTATTTTAATGAGCCAGGTTCTCAAGATGTTTGATGTAGTCAGTGTTCTCCTTGTGAGAAGGATGAAGTAACTAGAGGCACATCCTGATGCCTTGTGGTGAACAGCATCTTATTTCTCAATGGCTCCATTATACTAAGTACATGCATTCATAAAGTGAAGATCAATTATAAATAAGAAGTGACACAGTTTGGCCCTTACTACTCATATCCCTTTGCGGCCTGAAAGAAAATAAACTCCTTTTCAGTAACACTCTGAAGGGTCAAACACCTCTGTTACAGCAACGTGTTTATGCAGTATGTGGGTTTCCTTAAATGATTAAACCCAAATTTTATAAACTACTAATTCTCTGTAAAAATAATTTGTAAACTTTCACGACATTTCTCATTGAAATTGTCATGCAGGTAAAAGTCAGCTTCCAAACATTACCAATAAAAAACACTTCATTGGATTAAATTGAATAATTTACAAAAAAATAATTGCAATTTTTAATTATATCTTAAAGGTCATAGTGACACATAAGAAATCTTCCTTAGCAATTCCATTGTGTAAATCAACTAATGCCTCCAACGTCTCTTATATTTTCATTAACAAATACAAATTTCGCACTAGGAATAAAGTCGGCTAGTAGATTTTGAATGTCATAAGCGTATTCATGAGTTCTACTCTAAATATTTCAGTACACCATAAAAGGGATAGATACACCTCTTATTCATTCATTAAATACAGATTTATGTTACAGCAAAATCCTCAGTTTTATAACCCTACTGATAGTATTTTAAATCCAAACTGGGCTACAATACATAATAAAGTGTTAGTTGTGCCATTTAGATCATACCAGCTGCAACACAGTAAGGTTGAGTAAGAGATGAATGTAATTAGTGTAATTTAAACACATTAGCTGAAAATTGCAAATAATATTTTAGAAGTTATGCACTTGACATTTTTATCTTAAATAGCACAAATACGACATTTAGATATGTATGTTTGTATTGACTATTGTACATGATTTTAGATCTTTTCACTTTCCTGATAGTGTACATAAGTCAGACATCAACTATTACTTTATAAAGTCAGCCCTGAACTTTAGTGATCAAATTAAATTCCCTGTGGACACCCACTGTACACATACTTTAAGCCTGACTTAAGGGCAGTCTGCAAATGCAGATAAGTAAATGAGTGTATACATCATTTCTGAAGAGGATTCATAGGATAGTCTTTAACAATAATGTCAGATGATTAACAGGTTACCAAGCATTCTGGACAGAATGTACCACATGGATATAGTCACTGGTATCCTGCCAAAACCACATGCACTAAAGGAAGTCCCACTAGCAGAGAGAAATGAAATAAAAACTGAACTTGCCCAGATGATTGAAAAGGATCATATTGAATAAATTCAGAGACCGGCTGACTGGTCTAACCGTATGGCTACTGTTGTAAAACTAAATTGTCTTGAAGATTAAAATAAAATCATCAAACATGGACTCAGTTAAAAGGTCACATCATGCTTGAGAATGCATATTACCTTCAGCATTTTATATGAATCAAGAGTTCCATTAATCTTAATTCTGTGAAAAGAACCCAAAGTACCTCATCTGCAGGGACGCTAGTAAGACTCTGTGTTGGTGTTTTTATTTTTAATATTTTATTATATTTTAATTTAATTTAATTTAATTTAACTTAATTTAGTTATCTT
>VZSC01019119.1:92090-119841 GCA_013398225.1 Steatornis caripensis | reverse complement strand
CTGGGTCTGTTCAGCCTGGAAAAGAGAAGGCTGAGAGGAGATCTGATCAATGCTCACAAATATCTAAAGGGTGGATGTCCAGAGGACGGGGTCAGACTCTTCTCAGTGGTGCCCAGTGACAGGACAAGGGGCAATGGGCACGAACTGGAGCACAGGAAGTTCCACCTGAACATGAGGAAGAGCTTCTTTACTGTGAGGGTAACAGAGCCCTGGCACAGGCTGCCCAGAGAGGCTGTGGAGTCTCTTTCTCTGGAGATATTCAAAACCTGCCTGGACGCATTCCTGCGCAACCTGCTCTAGGCTAACCTGCTTTAGCAGGGGGGTTGGACTAGATGATCTCTAGAGGTCTCTTCCAACCCCTACCATTCTATGATTCTATGATTCTATACTTTTTCCCAACTGCCAGGGGGGCAAGGTATTGGTGAAGAAACCTTGATGATCTGAAGTTTATTTTTAAACAGACAAAATGCCATCATTGGAATAAACCAAATGGATCTGTGCTAAACCAGATTCAACTGCCAATGATTCACAAAGTGGGAGAGAAGATGGGCGTGCTGCTTTTTTGAAATATGTTATGCATTTATTGTTTGCCTTTTTACATCCCTGTAGTATTGGATAAGAACTTGAAGGCTAGAAAGGATGTAATCTTTGCTCAGGTTCCTCTTAATCTGTGTGGCATCAAAAGCAAATAGGAGCCAACCAGTTCTTAGCTCAATTTCTTCAGTCACTTAATGAAATCTTCCGATTTTTTTGATTCTTTGAGAGATGGCTACCTTGAATGATATGGAAATGTCTGGAGATAATATTTACATTTACAGTATCACAATCCCCTTCAGTGATTCCATTTCTCTTGTGTTTCAAGACACAATAGAGCCAAAGCCTGGAAGCTCCCAGCGACAGCTATTTTGAGATAGTTTCTGTGGAAGGTGAGACACTGGATGATATCTCTATTAGACGGCAACTGGGTTTTTCTGTTTAGGGAATGAGCAGCTGTTTAACCTGCTTTTCATTTTCTATAACAACAGTAGCATTGAAGGAGGTCTGGTAGATATTCCTTTCTTTAAGAAGAGTCTAATGTGATCTCACCAGACTTGAAGACACATGCTCCAGGCAAGCCGGATTCATCCAGGTTCTGCAGCAGACAAGCAATGTGGAAATTAGTGAAGAAAACATGATGATGGCAAGAGACCAGACCCTGGCACTGACCTTGGCACAGACATAGATAGCTCTTTCAACTTATACTGTAAAGACCTTTAGCCATGATCAGGTATGTTAACTGTAAACAGAAACCATTAGAGAATGACAAAAGTTCTTGCAAGAAAAAGGTTCAAGAATCATTTAGGATAACATTAGAACATATTATTTTAATGAAAAGGCCATGTAGTAGCATCAAGTTTTCCACATCAAATAACCACACTTATGTTCCCCTGAGGTCTGGTCCAAGGTTTTCAATATGAAGTTGAAAGTACAGCCAGTTTTCCTCATATACAGAGGAACAAATTGTGCTCCTCTGTGTTATGAGGATCAGAACTGTACTAAAGGACATTTGTTAAAATCTTTACAACCACTGGCGGCAATAACTATTGTTTTGAAAGGGTACTCATCTTGAACACCACTGACTGTCTTCCTGAGGTCTTCCCACGGTGGGAAAGATGAGGAAGAGTTTCGTTGGCTTGGAAGAACTGGCTTAATGACTAGTGCTACTCATTTCTGGGTTGTGTTATGAGAAAGCCATCCGATCTCTGTACAGGAAAGGAGGTGACTTTGTATTTTGCAAAAAAAGCCTCCCTTCAGGGCATCTTTTCTTACTACAGATGTCCTTCACCTCCACCCCACTGAACTAATTTAGTTCACAGATGGCAGAACTCCTTGCTAACAAGGGAGAGCTTTTCACTGGCAAAATAGTTCAAGTCAGAAACTGAGTTATAAAAGAAATGAACTTGAGTTCATGCAGTAAAAATAAGATTTCAACTGCTGTTGGAAATCACACTATAGAGAGGTCTACATGAAAGACTTCATCTATGTGGAAATAAAGTTCTTTTGGAGATTTCTTTTTTGAAAAGAGAACATAGTTTTGTGCTGGATAAAAAAGACGTTATAATTTGTTCAATATCACTTCCTAGGGTATCTGTGAAATATTCTTGTTTATACTTTGATTTGAATTGCAATGGCATACTGATTATAGATACATTTATATGACTTTTTTTAAAGGAATCATCTATCTGTAATCTTCTGTTCTTAGTTAGATAGTTTATCATGTCCCTGTGCATTTTGGTGAATAGAAATGGACCTAAGCATGTATTTAAGAATTTTGTAAAACTGTAAACTTGCTCTATTTCTTGGTTACTTGTTAAATAATATGGACAGTTTCTTGAACCAAGGCTAAAAGAACAATGTTCACCTACATAAGTAAACCAGAATGAAGGATGAAATGAGTCCTTTAACTATTTTCATCTTTTTGGAAAAATTCACAACTGCATACAATTAGTAGGAAAAACGATCTGCAATCCATAGATCAGAAGGACCTAAGAACTTTTTTATTTTTTTAAAAAACAAACCCCTTTTAGCCCAGGGACTACTGGACATGCACACAGGGGAAAAAATGGATCATCTCTCATCTTTGAAAAGGCAATTTGTTGAGCTAAGGTCAATGGTTGATAAAGTTGAGAATTCTTCGTTGCAGCTATTTACTTTGAATGCAGCCTACAGATACAGGTTTCAGCTCAGAACAAAGTAATTTTAAAATTTTCTTAATCAGCATAAACACTGGTTCAAAAAAATACATGCTTATTTTCATCAGTCCTTTCTAGGATCAATAAAACATGTATTGAATGCTTTAATACTTGTATGAGACTGTTTCATGTTGTATCTTTTGACTAGTAGTCATATAGAAGTCAAATAGCAATTTTGTAGCCCAATATGTCTTTTAATTCATCCTGGGAACTGGAAGAAGAGGGAGAATAGAACGGCAGTGCAGAGCAACCTATGTTCTAAATATAGCTTTTTTTCATCACTATTATTAAGATGTGTTTGCAACTTATAACTGATTTTGTATGAAAGGGGATAAAATCTATGAACTGTTAGATTCTGTGATGCCAGTAAATAGCTTGCCAATTCCCACTCCCTGAATGTGTTATAGCAGCATAATGTCCCCAGACACTGACTGGAAAGCCAAACTACAATTACTTACGAAGCAGAGAAACTACTGAGGTACAGTGCAGCATTCTGTTTGATTTTTGTGGTAAATTACTAAAGACCACAATAGAAGTAGAGCTCTGTTAATAACAAAGCTATCCAAGAACTGCATATAATTCTTCCTGTCTCTCCTTCTGGAAGATGTTCTTCACATTTATTTTGACTTTTATAACATTAGTTATTAAACAGTATCCCTTCTAAAATAGTATTCCAACAATCAATTATCTCTTTCCAGTAAAGCCAGGCTTCCCTAAAGATATTAACAACTGTAAAGAGTGTAAGCAAGAAACCTGCTCTGCACACACATGAATTGTGTACTATCTTTGTTTTTATAGGGAACAGAAGACCTGGTAGTGTGTATTGAATTAATTAGATCCCCAGAGTCTCCTGATACTCGCTGAATAATGTCTCAGTAGCTAGAGTCTCTTTCGTACCTGGAAAATACAGAAAAAGGCAAGCACTGAAAGTCATTGTAGGATTTTCTTTGAATTTCCTGATGAGTTTAATAAGTCTGTGCTACTGTGCTAAACTTTCAATTAAGCTGATATTTATTTTTCAAATGTTTGTACGATATTTTTCTTTCCATGAAAATATTCTGCAGTGAGACTCCATTTGAAAGAAGGTATTCACAGCAGGTTCTCCATATTGCAGTCAGATCAGATGGGATAATGAAAGGAATATGTAGTCTTGGAAAGATGTGGCAACATTGTGGGTTTTGGCAGGAAAAGGCAAAGCAGTGTTACATGAAACAATGTAATTTACTTATTAGCACATAATACACCTGAACAGCTCATTTAAGAGCCTGCAGAGTGCTTAGACACATTTGCTAACCATGAATTGATGCTTAATATTTTTGTTCCTCCTGCATTTGATCAAACGCATTGACCTCAAGAGGTAATTCATGGGCTTTCCTCTCCAATCTAATTTACTGAAGGGAGGACTCCCACTGTCCATTAATTCTTAAATTGAAATCTACATCTTTATTTTCCAGATGGTCTTGGGCTTTGGCACTTGGAGGATTTCAGTATCTCAGAAGACTTCTTATGAGACATGCTCTCGGCCCATTGAAAGCCCTCTCTGCATCTTCCTACCTGCCCCTCCGCAAGGGACTCCCATGGTTCTTGCCCTGCCCAGGTGCTCCCTTCCCTCTTGCTGCACAGTGCAGTCAGGAGAGGGGCTGTGTGAGACATGCCTTTCCCCTCACTTGTTCGTAACCTTCTTTTCCACATAGAAAGAAACATTTTTGCTACTATTTTGCGATTGCTGCAGGGAGAATTGGGGCTGACACCTGTTGCCCTCACCTGTTGTGCGCTATCCTGCAGAATCTGCAAGCAAGCTGTGCTCCGGCAAGGCAGATTTACCTTCTGCAGACCTGCCTTTCAGATGATGTAAAGGTACATAGCTCCCTTAAAATTAATTAAATTTAAATTGACTTACACGACCGAGAATTTGGCTGCCTGCTGAATTTGCAATGAGTCCCTCACTTTCATATGACTCTAATGGATGCCCATGATCTAGTAAGTAGCTGCTCTTTACACAGCAATTTGGAGCGAAGAGCCTCTTCTGAAAGGCAGCTCCTGTTGTCAGGCTCCAGAGGTGACTGCCAGCAGTGGAGCCATCCCTCCCCATCTCCCCTGCGTGTCTCTGTCTCCCTCACTGCTCCAGTTGCTGGTTCAGCAGAGCCCCGCAGCCGTGCCAGCCTGCAAGGGGAGAGGAGAGCAAAAGATGGGCAGGAGGAGGAGTCGACCCTTCCCAGAGTGGACAGATAATGCCAGTAATAAAAAGCACTAAGATGTTATATGGGTAGGTGCCCCTTCTCCTTTTCTTCCAGGCAGCAATTAACTAGGTATTTACAGTCTTTCTCAGAATCACAGGGTTTCCTCCATGGACTCAGAAAGCAGAAGATGGGGAGCAGTAGCTGGAAGATATTTCTTATCCTACTTAAAATAGAGCTGTTCTCTTTGTTCATTTTTACCAGTTTGCTGGTGTAGTAAATGTGTGCTTAGTGCTAAAAATGGATTAGAATATGGCTCTGAAGGCAGAAATTGATTTGACGGTGCTCTGACTGCATTTTGGCAGTAGAGCCCTTGATGCATCATTGCCAATTTCTCTGTGTCTCTTTGCAGTAAGTGACACTTCATCCAGCTTGTCTCTGGTTAAAATTCACAGACACTTCCAAAGAAAGCTTTCCAAAGACCAGCGCTCCACTTTGCGTTGTGGACTTTGTGAGAAACACCCCTGTGCAGACCAGTGGAACAGCTGAACCCTACATGGCAGAACATATAACTGTGCAGTTACAGACATGTTTAAGTATATTTCCAAACACTTTGATGAATCCGGCCCATTGTTTGATCCTAAGGGCTGCTGAAGGAATTAAGATTCATCCACACCTGGCCTTTGGCTGGAAGATACTAGTGAAATTTTGCCTTCCTGAATAGATGTAGAAAGCTAGCAAAGCACTTACATGGCCTGAGTATTCAAACCTTGGAGGGTATGATTTAACCTGTAACATGCAGACTTGCAATTCTCTATTGTAAGAACAATAAAAAAAAAACAGTTATGGAACTGTTGCTTTGGGGAAGTAAACAAACTACATGGATTTGGGGAATACAGTGCACGCCTGTAAGTATATTTGTTTGTTTCATCTTAAGAAAGAAGTATTCTGGCAATGATAAAGCTGTTAAGAATAAACATTGATTCTTGTAGTTTTCCTTCACTATATCCACACTGAGATATTAGGAAATGCTGGGGACCTTATGGAAATGGTCACAATTGTCTATTTTTAGTTATTATTATTAATTAATTTAGCTTTGACATGCGAATCGACTGCATGGTAGAGATTATGATAGCTTTTTTTATTCCTGCAAGAATCTGAGACAACAATCCAATCCCACTACAATCTACTGCAATACTGTTAATATAGAATACTCAAAAGGTCGTTTCTACCATTCTTTTAATTTTCTTTCTCATTTTCATATTCAAAGTCAAATGACAGCAGAAAGAAGAGCATTAGGATTCAAAGGAATCTGATTTTTTCCTTATTGTTTTATTTGTCTAGGGTTTTTTTGCTTTTTATGATGGAGTAATACTTATTCTATTATGCTGGCTTAAAATGGGGTTTCTATGTGCTCAAAGTTAAGGATATACAGAAATGTTCTGCAAATTCAGGAAATTATTGTAGAGCTCTATTACGCTCACAAGCATTCTTGAATTGTTTATGAATGAGTTATTTAAGTTGTTTTTCCTTGTTCGCATCATATTCACTGACAAACAGAAAAAGAAACAATATCCCATCTCTGCAAATGAATAAAAATAAAGATATTGCAAAAAGTAAATGTTCCAGATCCTGGGAAAGAAACACTAGCTATTATACAGTACTCACATGTCTCTGGCTGGGAGCAAAGATTCCAAGTAAACCTAATGTCAGCTCTCCTGCACCTCTGGAATCCCTGCATGTTTTGGATATTTTCTGTACCACTTCAGCTAGCAGCTAAATAAGTTACTATGCAATCAAGAATTAAACCTTATACTTTCACATGGAAAAAAACTCCAAGTACTCTTGCAACAAATAATTGTGAACTTTCTTTTCTGAGCACTCTGAGAAGCTAAAGTAGAAATGATAGTTTATACTCTAGGTTTTGACACTAGAATATTTCATATTTAATTTCCTGAAACATGTATTCCTGCTCTTGGCTGCTTAGACTGACAACAAAATGAAGTACAAAGGCCTTGGATATAATATACTACTCCCATAGTCCTGGAGTGGTCTCTGCAGGCTCCAGGTAAGTGCCAAAACCTGCCAGGATATCAGCTATACCACAATTAATTTACTCTGTATTGCTCCCTTTAATGATCTTTCAGCAGTACCAAACTATTTCATTTCTACAGCCACTGTTCTTCCGTATCTCATCTTCATTCTCCCTCTCAGCTTGAATTAAATAACAGACATGAGAGATTTATTTTTGATAGCTCATTGTTATAAAAGAGATAGCTCCCTGGCATTGTGTAATATAAAAATCTTCATCACACAAATACTTTTGAGTGCATTCTTTTTGAAAGAAAACCATGTAGTTGAATTAACTCTTAATATACTCAACACATAAAGCATGGCTTTGATTGTGGTACAGCTCAGTAAGCACTGCTGAATTGCAACAGGGAGGGAAAGGCTGCCAGCACGTTCAAAAAGGTAGCAGACTATAAGCCTGCTTCCCATAGTCATCCTGACACACTGCAATAAAACTCAGCAATTCTACTTCTGATTTATATTTGAGTGACCACACAGTTGTACAAAGACATTTCAATATGGAATCACTTGACTGCACATTGAATTCATATTGAGAATGCTTGTGTATTGTGTCCTACAGAGCTTTTGACTCAGAGGTGCCAGAAACTCACCGGTAGACCATTAAAGCTGCTGGATATTTTCTGATGCCATCTTCAAAGAAAGATAAAGTGCTTTTGCAGAGCTGTGGGGAGTAATTGCTTTTTGGCACATTAAATAGATTGAGACAGCTAGTGAGTTGTATTTCTCTGGAGGTAATTTTATGATTTAGTTGTGTGTATACATCCAAAATCGAATTAATATTCTAATTCTGTACAATCAATAAGGAAAGTACCCTGTGTACATTCTGCTCATTACATTAAATCCCTAATAGCTTTGGACTAATAGCAGAGCAGAGATATACATTAGGATGGGGGAACTCCAGGAAGCAAGAGCCAGGAATAGGCATAACTAAAAGTTGTGCTTTGTCCCAGCTGCATGGATTGCTCTGAAGAGTGGCATTGCCCTGACAGCAAAAGATGGGAAATGGCTTACTCCTTTTCATATTGAGCAAAGGAGGTGGAAACACATGCTGCGTTCTTACTGCTGAAACAGTAGTCCTAATCCTCCATTTTAGTCTACAGGAGGCATTGTACCTATGCTCCGCCTTGAGTACTCCTGGTGGGATAGCATAGTCATATCATGTTTCTTACCCTGAAAGGTACTTCAAAGCTCCCGTATAATCCTTTAATTGGTTTTAATTGGAGTAAATACTTCCTGAGCACTTGTTTCTTTTTTTAAAATTATTTGTATTATCCCAGTGCCCAGAAGCTCATTCAAGGTGCTATGTAAGTACAGAATACGAGATTATAATGATAGATCTTATTTCAAATAGTTTGCAATTGAAATGCAAAGCAAGATTCAGCTGATGTGGATAGATGGGTGTGAAACGAAACACAGAGCTGATCCCAGCCAAGCTGTTGTCCATTTTTATTCCTAAATAGTATAGTAAGAGAAAGTTTAAGGATAATTTGAGAAAAACAATGACACGTTTTCATAGAAATCTTCCACATGTGAAGAGAAACATGTAAAATCCCAGAAATATCTGTTCCAAAATGTAATAAAACTGTCAGACAGGGAGGAGACAATGCTGTTATTTGAAACCAGAATTGATAGGGTGAGTGTACAGCAAACAGGGCTTTGACAGTAAAGACTATCAGCTTGTATTTGACATGAAGAAGGGGCAGGTAATAGCGGGACTCAAAAGAAGAGATTACTTTATTAATCATCTTTGGAGCAGCATTGCTCCACGTACTGTTACGAGAATATGGGTTATGTGTCAAGGTAGGTGGCTGTGTAGAAAACACTGATCTTAAAGATGAAAGGATGTATAAGGTTTATAGTCTGAAAGCTAGAACTCTCAGTGAAGTCTGAGTCAAAGACTATAGACATGAATGACAGGCAGAAGGTTAGCCTTGTGGAACAGAACTGAAAAATTAAGATGGCAAAACTGAGGGAGTTCACAGAAAGTGAACTCATCTGAACTCAGAATTTCTGCCATACACATTTCCTAATATAGGAGTTAAAATGGAGGAAGTAATGTCAAAGGTGAGCCATATCTAAAATGACCAAAAGAAATATTGTAACAGGAAAGATAAGGAAAAGAGTCAAGGGAGAGACTTAAAGCACAAAGGGAATCAACAACTCCATCCGTGAAAAAGAGGTGAGGCGAGGCGAGGTGAGGCCTTGTAAGGCCTGTTAGGCCTATTAGGCCTATTAGGAGAGGTCTACTTATTCAGGCGAATTAGTTGAAAGCCCAGAATTCATATCTCCATAGTGTACTGTGTTAGAGGTGTTGGCCTCTGATCCTTCCATAGCTCTTTTTGAAGTTTTCCAGGCAATTCAGTGACCCCACCTAGGCTTGAATCATATTTGAACTTTAGGCGTTAGTATTCCCAGAATGAGTATTTCTGTACATGGGTGTACAAATGGAGTCAGACAAACCCCAGCAAAGTGTGGGACTAAATATATTGGTATCTAAATAACTTATGTGGCTGGAGAATGTCCCAGAAAGCAGACAAGTAGATAGATGACACAGATGGCTATGACTGGATCCCATTCAAAGTATTTGATGTGCAATTCTGTCCATGTGCTGGTGATATTCATTTATTCACCAGTGAGTCTATTTTACATGTGATCTCAGATTGTTTTGCATGACTCATCATTTTTAAGAATTGTGAACTGGGATTTTGGAAGTTTCTGATTCATATATTTTGATAGCTTTAATTATTTAAACAGAGAAAGAAAAGGATCATTGTCATTGAACTGCATAAGCTAAGAAAGTAGTGTAATGTAATTAAACTTTATAGCTTATAACATAAGTAAATTGCTTGCGCAGAGCAGGAGGATTTTTCCCCTCTATTATTCTGAACATTAAATACTGGCTGCTGCCCAAGAAAAGATCATAGGCAAGATGGGACAGTGACTTTATCTGATATGTCAAACTCCTTTGAAGGAGGGAGCTCTAATCTGTGTCTCACATCTCCCATAAATACAAGAAACCATATATTTAAACACTGAGCTGTTATTTTTTGCTCCTTGTGTCTACAGCATGGCATCCTTTTGACATTTTCTCTAAATACTTAATTCAAAATGGTTGTCATTATGTGTCTGGTACACTGCAGCACAGAGGGAGGTGCATTTTTTCTGATGCTGTTAAAGAATCTTATTTTAGTTTAAGTCTATTTAGCCATATGGTATATCAAATAAAGTTTCCAAAATGCCTTGAATCTTTATCCAAATGAACATAAAGCAAGATACTCAGTAAACTGACAGATCAGGTATATATTTATAAATAGATCAGCTAAAATCATGGTAGGTAATTTTTGTCTGAAGGCTGTCTACGTGAATGGGATTTTTGTCTCACTCCTGGGAAAACCAAAGCAGTTAAGATGCTTTAATGCATTCTTAAACCTATCTCAGTTCAGTTTTTAAACTGGTATTGTGATTTTCCCTTTGCCACTTCATTTTTATTGTATCTTACAGTTATCCACATTATCTTTCCTGATAGTGACTATCAGTTCATACTCACTTATACTATGGTCTTCATTGCTTCATATTCTTTATATTATAGCTATGAAGGAAAGTATGAATTGTTTTAACTTCCTCTTTTTTAAAATTTTTATTATTTCTTTATCTTCTCTAAATTTTTTAAACTTAGAGATGGAGATATGAAAAAATGTAGTCCTAACTTGCATTCAGATTATTGAAATGCAATATAGTATTGTATACTTGGCAGTACCTACATTCATGTAGTTTAAAACTATACATCAGATATGACTGGTGTCTATAACAGCTTTACTTCTCCTTGTAAGCTCTTCTAATTAAATTAGTTCCGAAACAAAGACTGACATGTTATTTAGTTGTCTTTAAAAGTAGAGCAAAATCAGAAGTAAACATAAGATAATTTTTTTGCCCTAATTTATTTGACCCTCATCTTCCAAATATTAGATCCTTCCTCGCTTCCTTTCATAGGCTGCCTGCTCCATGGATAACTAATTTAAACAGGAGCAGTTTCTGCTCCCACGGATGCACTGTGTGGACTCTTAGAATCACTTTTTTCCTACCGTCCGCTCCAGTGCAGTGGCAAATATTAACAAAAAATCATGACTTGTGCCAAATGTAAAATGACACAGGTTTTTTTTTTCACAATGGACTAAATGACAATCTAGGGCTGCTCATAGAAAGGTGAGCTGGATTTTGACAACTCCTAATCCCTATGCCAGAAGTTAATCAATCTAGTTACAAAACATCTTCAGAAGGGACCTCTGCAGAAATGGAAGAGGCTCTGCTGCTCATAGTACCTGCTCATTATGTCTTTTGATATCTGAAATACTGTCCTGGTTTGAGCTAGGGCAGAACCAATTTTCTTTTAGTAGTTTTATTTTTCAGTTGAGTCTCTCCTAAGAGACTGCACTCTCTGAAATTAACAACATGTTTTTGAGACAGTGTCTGCTTCTACGAGTGATAAAGCACGATGTTTATAGTTATTGCTGGAGTAACAGTACCAATGGTATGCAGAAAGGCTCTTGCTTATATTTATTCATATGGAAACTAAGGTCGCTGCTTGGCTCTGCTACACTTCTTATGTGCCGTAAGTGAAAGGGTATAAAATGGTTGCACCTGTGGGGAGGAGTGGACAGGTGACATAAAACTGACCAATGAATTATTCCATTCCATACACATCATACCCAGTGTAAAGCCGAAGGATCGTGAGGGTCAAGCTCTCTTCTTCTATGGTTGGTGTCCGAGGAGGACTCTGTCCATGTCTTCTGCCTTCGATCCTGATCCGTGTGTTCTTGAAACCAGTTCCTGTCTGTCCCTGAGTCCAGTCTGGGACTTTCCCAGGGCCTGTCCTGCAGCGTCTGGGATGACGTGATCGTCATCGTGGGAGCTCGATATTAGTATCGTATGTATTTCATTATTTCTCATTATTATTATACTTTTTTGTTATTGTTTCATTAAAGATGTTTTAACTTTTCCAACCCATAAGTCTCTCTCCCTTTTCTCTTTTCCTTTCCCTTCTGAGAAGAGAAAGGGTTAATAGAGAGCAGCTGTCATCTGTTTAATAGACAGACCAGCCTTAAACCTTGAGAAAAATTTTGGCCTGATTTATATCCTTGGTAGTTTATCTTTTACACTGAATGCAATAAAACAAATTTTCTATGAAGTCTTAGTATCAGCCACTTGAACTAGAGTGTTGCAAAATGATCCACTTTCACAATACCAAAACATGTGATGCCAAAATAGCTGACCTAGTTTACTGAAGTAGAAAAAAAGATAAATCACCTTTTATTCTGAGATCACAGCTGAAAGTGAACCTATTTGTACAACTGAGCCTACGTGTATGTATTTACTTGTTCCTGTGTAGGACTCAATTCTCATTCTCATTTACAGATTTCAGTATTTGCTAAAGCAATACTTATGAAGTTAATCTATATGTTTATTTTTCAAGGTGGAAGGCCCTTGTGGGGGAATGTGGATAATTATTGGCAGAGAAAAGGGAAGAATTTCTAAACAAAGAAAAACAATGCCCCAGGATTTATCATACCATTCTGTCAAAATCTGTTACGCTACAAAGATCTTCAAATGTGTGTGATATTTCTGCAGACAGTGCTGAGTGCTTATACATGGGCGGATGACTCCCCAGTGTCCTCTGAAGACAATAGTGATGACGTGGAACTAACAGACTTTTTTCACCATTTGTTTAAGCCTCAGTCAATGTTAAATCCCATCCTTTGAGTTAAAGGAATCAAAACTGAATGTTAGTAATTATTGTATGTGCAATCCCAGAGCCTTTACAACCTTGAGACAGAGCAGTAGCATTCAGTTAGAGAGCGATGAAACTCAGCTGCCTTGTTAATTGGCCCAAATATCACACAATTAATGGAGTGTTTTTAAGGTTTCTGTAAGCTCATGAGATGTCTAAGTGATACTGCTGCTGTGGACTCTGTTAAGGAGGTAAGGATCTTTATCAATACCAGTGAAGGTAAACAGTCTAGGTGATAAGGCTGACACACATTCCCAGCATGGAAATGAACATAGCCTTGATTCTCTTTTCCTCTGTGTCTTTGTATATTTTATATGACCTCTTCTTTGTAAACCTTTTTAATGCAGTGGAGAACATGAATAACAGTTAAACCTTCCCATGGTAGGGATGAACTAAATCTTTGTGGACCCTCTTACAGTTCCTTATGCCCCAGCATCACATACAAAGACCATATATTAACACCAATAACTGAAGAAGACTCTCCAGCTTTGCTCTTTAAAAGACCAGCTGCAGCAGCTCAGTGTACTGGGGTGATCATTTGCTTTCAAAGAAGGGGAGGAGATGAGATGGCAGATTTGTCAAGGGAAATAAAGAAGCACCTGCACACCTCTTCAAGAGGAAGCTTAAACAAAGGACAAAGCTTGAAAACGGTTGTGTGTTTTGTGCTCTTTTCTGCACAACGTTTTTAAAAGTGTCCCACAGTACAAAACCAACCTCAAAATCCCTGGTGATAACCATCCACTAATATTATTCCTGTTTTTCCTTGCCAGCCACACTGTACAAGCCCATTTGCTGATACTGAAAATATAACTATCTGTTTAAGAGAAATGGGAAGTGTGTTAAAAAGAGGATTTTTTTAAACATCTGGTTAAGGATTTACTATACAGTAGCAAGTAGTATAAGATTGAGTTACTGAAATGTACAGCCCCTCCCCTTTAAAAAAAAAAATCCCTTTCTTAACTGGATACAAATGTTAACATGTGTAAATAATGGTTTTAACCTCTGAATTGCTGTGACTAAAAGATGTAATGTGGTCAAAACTTGAGACTCTGTCATTGAATTTGTAGTTTGTGTCTGCCCCAGCTGTGGATTTCTGGTCATCTCACCTAAGTTTTGTAGGATTTGTATGTATCAAACAAGACTTACATGTGAAAGCTGTATTGGTTCAGTCTGGTAGGATATTCCTATGCCTGTGGTGTCAGCCTAATTTTGCCCTCGTGATAATCAGTTGTAAAAGTCTTACTGCCTTTGCTTGGGGGTAGAGCTAATCCAACACTGAACACTTTTGAAAATCCCATCTCTGGCGCTTTGAAATCTCATTATACTAGCGAAGGGCAGAAGTAATTGCTCATAGTATAAAGCAAAATTAAAACCGGTCTGTAAGAATATACGGAATTGCAAAAATGTGGAACATGGTCAAAATACTGTTTAGAAGAAAAGATGGCACTACTCTTTGAGCCAAGAAAGCATGTTCCCAGTTTCTGAGTGAATCAATGGATTATGCATGGCAAAAGAACAACTAAAAAGAGAAAAGAAAAAACAAATCCAAAATCTACCAAAGTCAACCTGTAAGTAATTAAACATTTTGTACATAGATTGATTTTTTTTTAAACAATGTTATTTTGGACTTTGGATCTCTGTGACAAGCATTCATCTGGAATAATGAAACACTTTGAAATGCAATTAAAATCAATGTCTTTCTTTGACACAATCTCATTATATACATTGCTTTTTATTTCTCTTAAAAACATGGTACTTCCTGAGGAACCTTAAACTAGCATCTGCAGGCAATGAACAGTGTTTGAAATGTCTTGACAGCACTAGCAGAATGACTGGTTTCCCTCCTCCAAGAGAAGATATTTGACCGGTGTGGCAATTTTAATATTTTTTTCATATTTTATTTTATTTTGCAGCTTACTTTATAGCTATTTGTTCTATTTTACAATCTAATTCACAAGCTGCACAGCTGACTGCTCAGTGTAAGTTGTTATTCAATGTAAGTAACAGTCTCACTTATTCCAAGGAATAAGGCTCTATTGTGTAGGCATTTTTTAATTGAATGTGCTCTAACTTGTCCGGGCAGAGCACCCATTTTTAGGTATTACTTGTCGTAGAGAGGAGTCATTATTTGAACTTGCAATAAAATGCAATTTTTAAATTCTATGGGAACATGTACATTCATGGATAGATACTTTTATATATGAAGAAAATTCAATGAAGAATGCAAGATTGTGTAGACTGAAGATAAACAATGCTTGGTAAAGTGAGAATCATGTCCCATCTCCCTACCATACCATGTGGCAACCTCTAGTCCACAGGACAAAGACTGATCTAGATGGGCACAAACTGTGCAGTTGCATAGCAGAAGAAAATGCTTACATTGCTTAGCTTTAGCATTTCAGTCAGGCAAACCGTCACCTCATCAAAGTCTTTTACAAAACTGTCAGCATTGCAGTCTGTTTCAATGTTAGTCTTCCAGCCATTTTGGGATCAAATGCCTCCTTTATGCCACTTTGTGTATCGCTCCTTCACACTTCATCTTCTTATCCTGTTAGCACTTGTGATGAACTCTTGACACTTTTGGTTTGCCATGTGGTCTGAAAAGTCATTGTTCCCCTGTTTCCTGGGAAATGCTGACACCTTCCTCCTGCAAATCTTTCTGTTTCATGCTTAAACAACATCCACTGAAAGAGGGAGGATAAGTTCCAGAGGTCCCTCAGCCCTTGACTTTGGAGGTCAATATTCTATGTTTCAAAGAGAGGAGAAAGAAGTCCCTGGGGTCAAATACAGGTTCACCTTCTGCAGGAAGGCTTTCTTCTTCCTATCTTGTCTAATGCATACATTTATAGATGAAATTTGCATCCTAGTTATTTTTCTTTTTTTGTTTTTTTTTTTTAATACTATCTGTTGTAATCTGTGCAACAAGAGACTGGATATTTTTATAATTCATCTAGGCTTTGAGTAATTTTAATCCCTTGGCCTCCTTTCTAGTTTGATATCTTATTCTGTTCTTTTAGAGATCTCATTACACAGCTTAATCATTTGTGCACCCGGGTATTTCAAACGTTTTACTCCACTGGTTCTCACAGAAGAACCGAATACCTAAGATAGTATGAAATTAGTATTTGCAATAGGATCAGGATGTTTCGTTTATTGAAATTCATTGGAAAGTGAGATCTATCAGAAGAATCTACACATAACCATTACAAGAAGCAGTCAATAAATCAATACGAATTTTGCCCTGGTGAGGAATGCTACTGTTTACCCAGGTGTAATTTAATCTGAAAATGCAAGTCTGCAAAGTGAAATTTGACAGCCTCCTAAAAAGGGCAGTGGGGCAATTTGCCTCCTCCTTCTTTTTCTCCTGGTCCTCTCTAGTTATGTTTATGGATAAACTTGTTAAGGTTTATCAGATAATTGTTTGTTAGGTGGAGTATTTTTTACCTTTTCTTTCAAAGCGAGTGTTATTGCACTCACTGGAAACAAAAAATTTAAGAGGACTTTTGACCATTTACACAAAAAAGAGTCCTTAGTTGAATAAACTGTATCATCATACAGATCTAAGCATTTCAACCGCAACAAAGAAGAAGTAATATGTACAGGAGATCTGATACTTGCAGAGATAAAGCAGAAGCTAGAAAAAAGGAGACAAGGAGAACCAGGTTGTGTTTTTGTTGCTTGAGAGAAGATGTCCTGATAATCAGTATCTTAAGTAGATGGAAGAATATCTACTAGTGATCGCAGACAGTTCAGAGACTTCAGAGAACAAGCAAAACAGAAACTCCTTGCAGCAAATATAAGATAGATGTTCTGGGGTCAGAAACTGGATTATGCCATAAAAGAAGCAAAGCAACAACTGAAGCTAATATTACTGAATAAAATAAAGAGGCAAATGCAGCAGCTCAGAGGGACCAAGCTGAAAAGATAGAGAACAGAGGACAAAAATCAAAAATGCCCCCTTATCCAACAAGGAAAGAGACTGAAAATTGGGTGGAAATGATAGAATCACAAATGCAGTAAATAAAGTAATGGAAAAGAAAATGGAAGGTAGGAAGGAAGAGGTCTCCCAAACAAAAGGCAATACAGCAGAGACTTCTAATGAACTGACAGTCACATCTTTGAATGATGATAGCTGGAATAAATTTTAGTACATCTGAACATCTCCCTGTATGTGATGTTTCCTTGTTGCTGTTCAGGATGCTAAGAAACGATACAGTGTGAGAGACTTGTTCACTTCTTAACAGCTCTTTTCTTACTCAGAATCCTTCTGGGAATTGACAGCCATTTCTGGCAGTGATTCAGCCTTTCTGCTGCTGTGTACAGCAGGGGTAATGCACTTGTGTTCTGGGCTGTTACACAGGCTCATGAAGTTGTGGAGGGTGGCTGCTGTTCCATGTGTGAATGTTTCACACCAGCTTCCCAGGTAAAAATGTAATTTTGCTGATTTTCAAAAATGGAAATCAGTGATTTCTAATGGAAAATCTTTTCTGCAATCTAATCAACTAAATTAAGGCATTCATTTAATTTAAAATTGCTTTTACAGAGCAGTACTTTTTTTGCCACCATGCCTATTTAAGTTTGCCATGGGCAAGAATCTTAAAATTTGTGTTCTCAGCAAACTCTATGCAAAACTGTTAGAGTTCTTTCAGAATCTTTAATGCTTCTCTACTGAAATAGCAGATTTAATGGGGTGAGAAAGTGGGGACAAGAAAGAAAAAGAGAGGAAGATCTACACTCACACCTACAGGCTTATATATAACCCTACTTATATCTCCCCCATAGAAGTGTATTTGTCCTTTGTCTCACTATCGTATAAAACTTCAGGTTTTCTCGTAACAGAGATATTTTCTTGCTGCTGTGGTGAAAAATTCAAAATGTATTCACATCAGCAGTTCATTCCAGTGATTTGACATGTTGGATATAGGTATCACAGTTTCCCATGCACCTTGTATGATTCTTCATTGCTGTCCCACAGCTGCCTTTTCAAGAGGCAGCATGGCTGAGACGGAGCTTGCAGAAACTGAGGTGCTCTCAAAACCTCTGTGCTTCTTGGAGCTCTGGTTTGTTACTGTAGGGTGTGGGGAAGAATGAAAATTCAAGTCAGTTAGCAAGTTGTGTATTTTAATTGTTTAATTGATATCTTTTTTGGTGTTCTTTGGTCCAGAAGGGTTCTTGAAGGGCATCTAGGATAGATTATTTACATGCACCCCTTTTTAAACTATGGGAAGCTATACCTGAGCTGCTGAATCGCCTTCCTGCTCTTATGAAATCTTCACTAGTCTTCTCTGATATGCTGAGGCTGCATTGTTTAATTGGTAATTATCTTTGTTTCCTCGACTGAACTGTTACTACACTCTGTAACAGCTTTTGGCTGGTTACATAATTTACAGAATTTTCTTCCTTTTGTATCAGGAATTCTGAGTTTTCAGCTGGTGCTGAATAAGGGTGTGCAAAGCCTAGTTCACCCTCTCAGCAAAGATGTGTACTCAGAAAATATAGTGTTAAACTGTTTTCATATTGCTATTGAGGTGTTGGGGTAAACCAGGCTTCATCTGGCTGGATAACATCTCACTCCAGGGCAGCGTACAAGAGGTTGTGTAAGTTTGCAGTCACAGATCCAGATCAGCAATATCTCTCCCTCCCTGTCTTCCTCATGCTTACCAGACCCCTTCTGCATCCAGCTAACCTCCCCATTTTACAACTGAAGAGGTCTCCAGATCTGGCATCAGGACATCACCACCTCGCAGGGCTCCCGGCCATTGGCATTTAGCTCACCCACAACTCCTTCTTGTGGACTCTCTGGGAAAGGCAGGTTTATGAGAAGGAATTGTGGTCTGAAGGTTAAAAAGTAGCAATGTACGGCCTTCGAGGGAGGATGCTTCCATAGTTTGGGTGTGGCAAACTGCACCTTATCCTGTGGTTCCAGAGCTAAGAGAAATAACACGAACTTTTCTTCTGTACAGACACACTGAGTCACAGAATGACCCAGCCCCTGTACGAAAGCCTCCAGCAGTGGGTCAGTGGAGGGAGTGATTGCTCTGTAGGACATAAAATAGTTTCTATGAGACTTGTGGAAGTAGTGGGAGCAGGAAGAGTGGCTGGAGGCCCACACAGTCCATGGAAAGGGAACTTGGCAGCATCCTCCAAGGAACCAACTTTGCCCTAACTGCAGCCAGTAGCAGAGCTGTTGATGCTGTCTTTAAGCACTTCTTAGAGCCAGTGTTCAAAGCTAGTGAACAAGGATGTCTTGATGTTAACCTGAACTTCTGTGGAGGCTGGTAGGGAAAATGAGTGAGGAGGTTAATGGGGTCTCCAGGAAACAGCAAATTTCCTCAGCACTAGGAGGGGAAACAGAAGTGAAGAATTTGTCACTTGTCCATGGGTAGATTTCCCACTTTTTTTGCACAGAGTGACTTTTATTCTGTTTGGAGAACATGACTGGTCTTTGTTCTGCACTCATCCACACTTTCACTGCTGAGCTTGTTTTTACCCAGATTTAACAATTTTAATTAAATAAAATAATGACATTGTACAGCTTTGTTTTAAGATAGTCTACCAAGTGTAACTACAGGAAACAAAGGGAAGCAGAAAAACAAACAGGCCTGACAACAGGCACATATATTAACAAGAAAGTAAAAACCACACCTGCTATTTCATGTACTAATAGGAAATGTATCACATACATAAAAAGCAATTAGTCACTGTCACTTACAATGCTAAAGAAACAGGAATGGCTGGACAATTAGAAAAACCAAAGATGGAGCAATGGTTACCTGGCCTTTCTTGCTCATTCTAATTTGAACTCTGGCATGTATGCACAGTCTAACTGGTGAGTGACTGTTTCCCATGTGGAGACAATGTAGCATCTCTTCGATTGGGCCACAAGGGGCGTCTACATGTTCTTAACACTTGATGTTCTTGGCTGTCCACCAAGGATTAAAAGCATCTGAATTAGGCAACCTAGAAGCAGAGGCATAAGAAATAGGTACATCTCAGGCTTTGGCAGATAGGTCACATCAGTTGTGTAGACTTCAAACTCTCAGTAGAGAGAAATAGGCACTTAAAGTTTATTTTCTTAATACTGATGTGTAAAATAGGTTGTACAGGTTGTGCTGTAGATAGGGCTGTTTTGTTGTGTTAATTATAGAGGGACTTTAAGGGAAAGTTAGCTATTTTCAATGCAGATATATTAAATTAGGTGAATATAATCCTATCCCTGTCATCTTCAAGGAAAGGAATGACAGCCATTGGAGGATCTCACATTGGTTAGCCTGGGTCAAGGGCTTGTGAGATCAGCTTGATTTGGCACCTTATGGCAGAGTGTTCAGGAAGAACACATGAAGAGGGCAGCAGGAAGAAGGCATGTCCTATAAGCAGTGACTGAGGAGTTTGGGCTTGTCTAATTTGGAGAAAAGGAGGCTGAGGGGTGACCTAATCACACTCTACAGATTCTTGAGCAGGAGAAGTGGAGAGGGAGGTGCTGATCTCCCTGGCATCCAGTAATAGGATGCTTGGGAATGGTTCAAAACTGTGTCAAGGAAGGTTCTTACTACATATTAGGAAACATTTATTTATTGAGAGGGTAGACAAACACTGGAACAGGCTTCCTACAGATTTGGTGGATGCCCCAAGCCTGTCAGTATTTAAGAGGCATCTGGACAATACACTTAGTAACATGCTTTATATTTTGGTCAGCCTGAAGTAGTCAGGTAGTTGGACTAGATGATCGTTGTAGGTCCCTTCCAACTAGAACTATTCTATTCTATTCTATTCTATTCTATTCTATTCTATTCTATTCTATTCTATTCTATTCTATTCAAAAACAGAAAGATACTTTGGGAAAATGAATTATTTAAGTGCAGAGAATGATTTAAAAGACTGAGTGATTATTTTCCACGTGCTAATGGACATAATGTGCATGGTGTAACTGTTTGATTTTCTGTTGTACGAGACAAACAGCAAATGACCTGCAAAGACGGCCATAGATGTTCAGTCCTGATCAGTTAACGGGAGGAATCAGAGGTGGCCAGATCCAAGACAGCAATAATGATCATGTTGGGCATGGGGGTAGTGAACTTGCATGTTGTAGGTTGGTGTTGTAAGGCAGGAAGCAGGTGGTATCACAGGGTTAGCTCTGTGCCCATCACTGACTGTGATATGTGATGAATATTGTTACAGGCAGAGGGGGTGGGTCTCATTCCCTGGAACTTCTGTCCCATGGACAAGTGGGAAGGGAGAAGAAAAAGGACAGAGTTGACCTTGTCTATGCTGTGATTTTCATGAATAAATGCAGACTCTCCCAGCCAGGAGAGTAGAGACTGGTGCCAACAGTAGAGTATATGCCAAGGAAATGCTTGGTTCACAGTGTCCTTTGCATCTTGCTCTCACATGGTGTCTTGACAGCTCTTTACTCCTGGTTATGACCTTGTCTTGTGTCCCAGCAGCTGTTGTGCAACACATACATTGTGTTAAGCGAGAAGCTGACCTTAATAAGGCACTTGATTTAGGGCATGTTTGATTCAGAGTGTCCATGGGAGAGACAGGTCTGATGAAATGCTATTGTAATGGGGGATGAAAACATGGGGGATGAAGGGATGGTGAGCCTGAGTTCACTTCTGCTGAACTCAGAAATACTGAAGAGAATATAGATAGAGCCATAATCAGGATCAAACTGTTCTGGAACTTTGGGATCTCAAACCTGCTTAATTTGTTTCAAACACTCATAGTGGAATAATGTCAGATGCTTTAGGTCTCTTTGCTTCAAAGACTGCTTGTAATTTTTTTTTAAATGTCCTCCTCTGTTTCGGTAGTTGTATGGAATATACACAGTCCATTTAGAATAGTTTGTGCTTTTTCTTTAACAGCAAATAAACCCAATCATTGACTTAATAACATTCTTCTAAAAATGAACTCTGAGATGCTGCAGAAACTTCATGAATGAGCACAGAAAGAAACAAGTTATAAAATTTGTTTCAGCTAAGCATGTTTTACATCTCTGAGAACGGCTTCCCTGGTGGAATGAGCCTCTTTTCTTGATAAAAATGTCTAAAAAATTGTTCAAATAATAAAAAAAGTCCTGGTACATGTTTTGGAGAAAAAAAAAAAGAACAGAAAGATACAGAAAGTATGTAATCTCATTGGTTCCAGAAGCCCAGAGATCTGACAATGCTCCTCTGAGCTAGGAAATGACCAGCTGCCTATAAGAGTGGCAATTGAACTGGGAATAGGACAGGGGAGGTAGCTCACCTACAACTAAATGACACATCTTACCCTGTCTCAGACTCTAAATATCAGTGGTTGCTGGGCTGCATCCCCCAGAGCATTTACTCTAGTCCTGTCAAAATGTTGTGGGTCATTCCAAATGGTGCTGTAAAAATATTATTTATACAAATCTGATCTCTTTGGTTGAGAAATCTAGTACTTTTTATGCAAATAAAGTTATCTCCTTCCCCATTCAGTCTAAATCTCATTTTATTCTACTTTGCCCGAGTTTGCTGTGGGGGATGGAGGTGAGGTGGGTATAAAACACATTCAAAGATTCTTACAAGTGTGTTGCAGTCCCTGGAGATGTTTTGTGAACATGGTACAGAGATCCAGTACTGCCCATCATGACTTACTTCAGTTCCACTTCTAGCCTAATTTATACCCATGACACAGATGAAAACATCTCACAAATGACATCTATCTTGGGTTGAGTTAGATGCAGTGCTCTGTTTCAGTATTACAGTTCATGTTCAGAGCTACATTATAGTAGCCCTTGGTACTGTGAGAAAAATAGCATTTACATTGCCGTAGGGCTGTTTTCCTGTGTGTTCCTGTACTCTTCTACTATATTTTCTTAGCACAGTAGGGTACGCAGGAGACTTTGCAGTCCTCTAGAGCCCCGAATGCTTCATGCAAGGAACACATGTACCAGTCACAAAAATGTAAGAAAGACATTGAAATTTGTATTCTTTCACCACTTACAGAAACCATGTTAAATGCAGTGATATTTACACTTTATTTCAGTTGCTTGTAAGTTTGCTTAAGCAGTAAAAATGTAGTTGTAGACACATTTATTCATACATTAACAGTTATACCCTTGAGAATATTTCAAGCAAAACTGCATTCAAATGGGCTGTTTATTTGTTTTAAGGACTTTCTTAAAAATCAACAATTAAATAGTCCATCTGTTCCCCAAACACTTCTAGTTAAACATTTGACTATACAGTTTTGAAAAGGCAATTTTGCTAAATTGAACATTCTGTGTTGCATGTGTATAAAACCTTGACTGCTTCAGGGAAGCAACAGCAGTCAAAAGCTAGAATTCACCAAATTAAAATACGCTGTAAATCAATGGAGTTACATGCACTTTAAATACATAAGGTTGCTCTTTTCCTTAAAAATATTCCATTCTGAAAGCTGGGTTAATCTTAGAATTAGAGATCACAACAAATGGTTCTAAAGTCCCTAGGAGGGTACTTCCAGGAGGTATTTGTGGAAATCACTTTTCCAAGTGGGTTTATGTCCCACAGATTTCTTTTTTCTGCATTTTAGTATTGGGCTAGAAATGGCTGGTATTCCTATTAAAATGAGGCTCCACTCTAAACCCAGGACCAAGACTTGCTAATGTTATAAATGCATACAGGCAAAATAATGGGTGATTAAGGATAATTTATAGTTTTCATTAAATGAACCTACATTATTCTCAGAACAAAGTGCTTTATTATTAATGGAAATTCATGATTGTTATTAATTACACATTTTAAGTGCTTTCATTTTAACCTGTCGTCAATTTCCCATAGGAAAATGATGTGTTCCAACTTTGAACATTCTGAACTTTACTTTGCTCTTAAATTGTGTCAAGATTTTCCTTTGGGCAATCAGGTTTTTGGCAAGAATTTCTTCCATTAAACAATAACCATCTCTTCAATCTTCATCTTCCTTCCTCAAACTACTACTTTTAACCTAGTTTTATCTTTTTCTATGGCAGAAATACCTTGAGGATACTCAAGTAAATTTTAAATTGTTGTTTCATTGCCCTATTATCATTGGGTGCTAATTTGTGCAATCAGGAATAGGAGATGAATCCAATATTCTCATATTTTTCTGTTTGCAGAAATTAATTAATTAAATTAATTAATTAAATCCTCCTTTACAAATTTTTTTACATAGGCTGGCAACACTTCGAGACATAATTCCTTGAAATTATTGTATTGTATTTGACTCATCAGAATATATCTCCAGAAATCAATGTGTATATGCAAAATAGACATGGAGGCTGAACCACTTTGCAGTCACAGATGGCAGGACAGATGTTACAAATGTTTTACAGTTAGAGAGAAACATCAACACTCTGAGAAATTAATATATTATCTTCAACGTGTCCTGAAGATGCCAAATAGAATTTCATGAGATGAGGCAAATTCTACTTTACTCTTATTTTAGAGATGTTTCATGGCCATGACTAGGAATACTGTTTGGCCTGATCTGTCTTTGAATTCCAGTACAGAGATTAACAAATACATGAGCCTGTTCAAAAACGAACCAAACTAGGAATACTTACATGGGAAAGAAACTAGATGGTCAAAGAAGATAATAACAAAAAGTAATAGGAAGCAAACACTGAAACAGGCATGGCATCAATGTGTTTATGTCATAGTTTGCTTCTGCCTCAGTGAAAATTGTCCAAATCTTAGCATGCTTCTTTCCAAAGTTCTCTAATTTCATCTTATTATTTTCCTTCTTGTACTTTTACCTTTCCTCTTTTGAACACATGTTCTTTTTCTGGCATGTTGCCTCAGAGTTTCATTCAGTGTGTTTACTCATTTCATCTGAGTAGAATCTCAGTGTTTATTTAACTTGTGCTAGGCTGGAATTGTCTTTGCAAACAAGTAGCTGAGCAGCCTTGCTTCCTTCCTTCCTTCCTTCCTTCCTTCCTTCCTTCCTTCCTTCCTTCCTTCTTTGGTTCTTCCATCCTTCTCTCTCTAATTTTATCAAATATTATATAATTTTTAATATGTTTTGAATTTCAGGCATTTATTAAAAATCATCACCTTTCACTTCCCTCCCAGTTAAGCAATGATCATTCTATTTCTGGATATCTTGTTTTTTCAGCTTTTGGTGGTGTGGTTTCAGAGTAGGACCACTGGGTGGTGGATGTATGTTGGTGATTGAATAGTGACTGCAAAAAGACCAAGAGAAAGCAAATCTACCTAGTGCAAAAAAAAAGAGATTCTGGTCCAAGGACTGGGGCTGGCATGTAATTGGCAAAGAGTTGTGTAGAAGATGACATAAAGAGGAACGTAAAGAAAGAAAGAAGGGAGTAGCCAGTCACTTCTGAAAAGTGGAATAGAAGGGTCTGAAAGCTGAAAGGTTGGCAGTGGAAAAGTTTGAAGAGACACACAGCGAAGTCAATGGGCTGGAATTTCAAATTGAACTGATGGGCAAAAGGGGATGGTGTCATGGTCAATGCTGCAGGGTAGAGCAATGGCTCAGTCGCAGTAACAGGAGAGTTTAAAGTGTAGACAAAATAATTTAGATTTAGCTGGAACTCTAGGGAGGAAAACATGCATTTTAGCAAGGACATAAAGAAAGAAAAGGTGATTTAATGGCAGGTTGCAGGCTAGGGAAGGACATAAATGAAACCATGGGAAATCAGGAGACATTGCAAATTGAATGAAGTGTATGGAACACAGAAGCCGTAGGAGGAAATATGATGTTTCATATACTGTGATCACTTCACCTGTTGTCATAGCAAGAATTGGATTTAAGAATGAGTCACCAGGGACAAATATTCTGTCCTTAATTTGAAGAAGAAAAAATGTTAAAACTAATCTTGAATGGACAAACAAAACAAGTGAAAAAATTAGCTGCAAGCACTTTATAGATATTAAATTAAAGGATTTGCTGTTGTTGTGTCTTAGGAGAATTGAACAAAGGAAAACAGGAGCTAAATATGAATTTTTGGGGCTTTCTTTTCTCAATTTTGTCATGTGGATTAAGATTGTTGTAAAATGCTGTTCTACTCTTTTTTAACTTTATTTTGCTTCTTTTGTAGAAATAGTAAAATGAAATAGACTTTTTGCCAAATTATAGTAATGTAGAACGATTTGGGTTGGAAGGGACCATAAAGATCACCCAGTTCCAACCCCCCTGCTATTGGCAGGGACACCTTCCACTAGACCAGGTTGCTTAAAGCCCCATCCAGCCTGGCCTTGAACACTTCCAGGGAGGGGGCATCCACAGCTTCTCTGGGCAACCTGTTCCAGTGACTCACCACCCTCAAAATAAAGAATTTCTTCCTAAATCTAATCTAAATCTACCCTCTTTTAGTTTAAAGATGTTACCCCCTTGTCCTATCACTCCATGCCCTTGTAAAAAGTCCCTCTCCAGCTCTCCTGTAGGTCCCCTTCGGGTACAGGAAGGCTGCTATAAGGTCTCCTCAGAGCCTTCTCTTATCTCCAGGCTGAACAATCCCAAATCTCTCAGCCTGTCTTCATAGGAGAATTACTCCAGTCCCCTGCTCATCTCCGTGGCCCTCCTGGGCCCAGGATACTGTTGGCCTTCTGGGCTGTGAGTGTGCATTGCTGGCTCGTGTTGAGCTTCTCATCAACCAACACCTCCAAGTCCTTCTCATCAGGGCTGCTCTCAATCCATTCTCCGCCCAGCCTGTA
Source organism: Steatornis caripensis (assembly GCA_013398225.1). Taxonomy (NCBI): domain Eukaryota; kingdom Metazoa; phylum Chordata; class Aves; order Caprimulgiformes; family Steatornithidae; genus Steatornis; species Steatornis caripensis. The sequence goes on along the minus strand of VZSC01019119.1, from coordinate 93,401 downwards.
TCTGTGCTTGGGATTTCCCTGACCCATGTGCAGGACCTTGCACTTGGCCTTGTTGAACTTTATGCAGTTTGCATGGGCCCACGTCTCAAGCCTGTCAGGATCCCTTTGGATGGCATCTCTTTCCTCCAGTGTGTCGACCACACCACACAGCTTGGTGTTGTCAGCAAACTTGCTGAAGATGAACTCAATGTCCATGTTGCCAACAAAGATGTTAAGCAGTCCCAGTCTGAATACCAACCCCTGAGGAATGCTGCTCGTCACAAATAGGAAGAACCATCTATCTTTGAAAAGTCAGTCTCCTGCATCTTTTTCTGCAATGATGATATCAGAATTGAGCTCAAACATCAAATTCTAAACCCAAACTCACAGCAAAATACCTGACAACAGGCAAACCCCCTAGATAAAAATGACAATACATTCTGATTCCTTGCATAACCTAAATTTATCGATCCATTATATCTTGTTTTTAAACATGTTTTTATTACTATTTAGGGAATTCCCAAAATCGTGTGTTTCATGATGCAGCTGAAAAGTACAAGGTTCCTCCCTTGAGAAACTGTGGCTCAGATTCAGATATGAAGCAGCAAGTAAAGAAGCAAGAAATGGGGTGTGAGGAAGAGGAGGAAGAGCTAACCAACAGAGTAGTCAGATTGTTTGGCTGCATTTCACCTCTAGGGTCAGCTGGCTAAAGTCATATGAGAGAAGAAAGTTCACATCTGTCCTAGACTCAAAACAGAATCACACAGGGATAAACCGTGTATTTTATTTTCTTCCTCTCCTTGGATTTAGCATTTTTTAAAAATGTGCTGCGTGTTGATGTTACATAAGCCTTCCAAAAAGTGCTAACTTGGCTAGCAGGTATTAAAACTAGTGTGTGAACCCTTTAGTGCTCAGTCCTATTAAATAATGAATTGAGAAAAAAATATTTATATCTCACCTATTTATGTAATTAGTTATCTCTTGACATGGAGTACCACTCTCTCTAACTTACACAGCAACTTACCTTCCTTTTTTGCTATGGAGACTCTAGATATCTGGCTTTTCTGGCAGCAGCAAGGGATAATTGCCAGCATGGGAAAATGGATTGTTTTGTCTTGGGGGAGGGGTGGGGGGAGTACTATGTCTAGGGAAAGTGTCCTTCTGGTTCCTGTCAATGTCCCTTTGTTGGACAACTGTTGGCACTTCAGATCACAGAATCAGAGAATGGTAGGAGTTGAAAGAGACCTCTGGAGATCATCTAGTCCAACCTCCCTGCTAAAGCAGGTTAGCCTAGAGCAGGTTGCACAGGAATGTGTCCAGGCGGGTTTTGAG
>VZSC01019119.1:76102-90094 GCA_013398225.1 Steatornis caripensis | reverse complement strand
TCTCGGGCCCCCCTGCCTTCTAGAGCCCTAACCCAAGGGATTCCTCCCAGTAGGTCTTTGAAGTGGGCAAAGTTAGCTTTCTTGAAGTCCAGGGTTCTAATCCTACTTGTAGTCCCCAAGACAATTATAGCTGTGTCAGCTCTGATTTTGAGCTAAGAATGAAGGGAACAGTCACAAAAATACAGTGTAATTGTAGGTTTAAAGATAAGGATTTCCTCAGGCATTTGACAGTCAAAGAGAAAGATGTTGGTCTTGGTCACTATAAAGACCACAAGCTTTTCTATAAGAACAGATAAAAGCAAATAAGAACTTTTACTGTTTCCTTGTCTCAGCTGCTAAATGGAATGGTACTGTATAGGTACAGAAAAAAAGACATGAAATGCATGTTTGAGAAAAATGTTTCTGCTTAAAAAAATATCCTGCCAAAGTAAGATTGCCAATGCTGCATACAGACAAGCTTTATATTCATTATCTGTGTTCATAAAGTAAGAATGATTACATCAATAAAGGGTGACTCATAGTTAAATGGTGCCTTTCAACCATACGACATCTATTGAGAACAAACACTGTGCTCCAGATTGAAGCCAACTAATTCACTAACAACATAATTACAATGATTGCAGCTGTGACAAGGGGTATGAGTGGCTTTCAACCACAGCATATAACAGCTTACAAGAAATGTATTTCTGTTAGTTAAGTATGTTGCAGTTTTGGTTATGAGAGCAACTAGAATGGAATTGGACCTATTGGCTTAAAGTAGATGCTGCAGAAACTGATGAGTGGAAGCTATTAAGACTGTAAGAAAAAAAAGTCATCTAAAACCAGGGTAGCATTCTGCGATTATTTTTATATTATTGCTGTGCTGCTTGTGAGAGTTCATGTGCATACATATACTGAAAAAAGGATACTTCCTGGTTTTGGATGCTCATGCATGAGAAGAGTTGTAGGGATGGGGTTCTTTTCACTGAACTTGTGAAAACCTGAGTTAGTGACTCTGGAGTCCCTGTACAGTTACTTGAAATGAGCAGACCCCTTCAGAGTGTGATTAATTTTGCCATATTTTAAGCTTCATTTTTTTGGTGGCATTACTTTTGAAGCAGCTGATTTGCTCATCTGAGTAAAGGGAACTAGGATGATGTACTCACATATGCACAAACACATTGTAAAAATCTTTATCAGACCAGATGTATTATACCTTTGGATGAATACAGCCAGACAGAGAAAACAGTGCTAACAAATGTAAAAAGGACCACGCATCCGAGGTAAGAATAGTGATAATACCCAGACATAGGGTACCATGTGGGTATCATAGCAAAAGTGAGGTGGGTATCATAGCAAAAGTGAGCTTTGAGAAAGGCAAAATTGGTGAATATCTAAAGACTACTCATCCCAGAAACAAGGCATCATGTAGAAAGAGGTGGAAAATAGTGTTTGCCTGAAGATTTAAGAACACAGAATATTACAGGTATCTTGTGAATGGAACTCTGTGTATGAGGTGACAGTCTGTGAGGGGCTTTCAAAGCAGAGGCAAATGTGGCGCTATGCAGGTTTACAGAAAGATCACTGATCTGCAAACGCAAGAGGAATGTTTATGCTAAAACCCAGCAGCCTGAAGTATGTGACCACACAGGTCTTTGCAGTTTGACGTGATACATGCATAAGCCCCTACCTGTCCCAAATCCACCCAATACACATATCCGCACAGCTGTCCCTGAAATACCTGTTTCTGCAGAGACAGTTCACCCACAATCTGACATCTTCATTCCACTCAATATACAGCAACGTCATTGAGCAGGCTGAATGATAAAAAGGACAGCATTTATTAAGTGGAACTTTAGGTCAGATGTTTTATTAAAAAGCTGGGAAAAGGTTGCATAAAGCAAAACATTCTCTTTTAGTAATGTTCTGTTCAATTTTATTAGAAGTTTGGAACCTTAGTGTTCAAAGAATACACCCTCTCCTCCCAGCAGCTAACCTAATCAGACCACAGTCCTTCACCCAGTTAGAGAGAGACGGGAATATAAGCTCTCCATAGACATGCCCTTTCTGGTGATCCCCTTAAAAGTATTTTTACATCTATTTTCAAGATAAATCCTCCTTCCTTTCCCTCTTCACCCTTTATTCACACATCTGAATGAGTGCTGCTCAATCTAAACAGGTGACTTAAAGCTTATTTAGCAGCAGAGGCAAAAATTAACTTCACTATTTAAAGCGCTTTCTGGGTTACCACAGGTGGAAGCTTTTTTCGATCTTCTGAAAATTACATATCATAACAAGTATTAGCTATACGTATGTTCTCTTAAATTAATAATCTTCATTGTGACCTTAGCTTTTGGTAGGGACTACTCATCACAACCTATTATTACTTTCTGAAACAGGCTTGAGGAGTGCTTTGTCTGAACGATCTTCTCCCTCCTTTACCCTGTTCTGTTATTTTCAGAGTTATCTAGTACCAAAATAGGTAGATAAAAAAGCTAAACAGAACTTTAGGAATTGTTTGGAAAAGAACAGAATAAATCAGAAAGCAACATTATGAGGCTGCATACATCCAGGATGTCCCTACTGCTTAAGTGCTATTTGCAGTTCTGTCCGTCATATCTCAAAAGGATAGAATAGAAATAAAAAAAGTAATACGAGAGGCAGCAAAAGTCACCAGAAGCATGGAAAAGCCTCTTTACAGAAGCTGAGTAGACAGAGATTTTTAAGATTGGGGAAAAACACTCAAGTATCAATAACACTGAATTTCATATAAAGATGGAGAGTCAATTTATTCAGCAATTAGCACAGTGAAAGAAAAAGAGGGCACTGACTGAAATTATTGGCCAGCATGTTTAAAACAAACTGACAGTATAACTAGTGAAAGATTAAACTGAAATTCATTTCCACAAGATGCTGTAGTGTCCAAAGTAGAAACACATATAAAAAGATTAGGCAAATTCAAGGGAACAGTCTTCTCCAGGCTTGTTAAGTACCATGGTCCCAATGAGCTCCAGCTCAAGAATTCCCTGGATGGTTGATCTCCAGTAAATTGCAGGATTTGTGTTGGAAAGGAGGGGGTGGAACGACTTTTTGCATATTGCTGTCTACCAGCCCCTAGTTCATGCAGCGGGACTATGTCTGTCGGCTTATTTCACCTTCACCAGCAGTTGTAGGTGAGCCAGCTGACTTTGCCTTGAACTAAAAAGGTTTTTCCTTGAATATTCAAGTCCGTTTGGCCCAGACAAGTTCATTCAAGCAGTTTGTAGACGACTCCATTTTAACCACTTCAGCTTTTTGTATTTAGAATGTATGTGTTATACTACCTTTAATTAAAAGTTAGCTTAAGAATCTCCATAGAGTGATTTGACCAGTTTATAAAGTTTTTAAAACTCATTTTAGTAAGCAGACAAAGCTTCTGAAAATTTGACTTAATTGATACTATTATTATATTTTTTACAGGGTCACCTTTACATCAACTGCACTAATGAGCTAGAAATGACATGATTAGAAAAAGCAGTACAATGAAATTTTATTGGAGCATTCACAAGAATAAAAAGGTATTTCTCTTCCTGTATAATGTTTGCTGGTGGAGAAGCATCAAAGCATATAGCGAAGCATAGCAAAGGCCTTTTCAAGAAAGTTTTTGTGTTCCTTGGGAATATAGTAAAACATAATTTTCCCTATAATTTAAATCTATGATCCAGAACTAAAAGAAACCTTGACATTTCATTAATAGCTACCCAAATATGACTATGCCACCCACTGCTTGGAGGTCACACTGATGATGAATGATTTTCTGTGCTGTACTTTAACGGTGCCTGGCTACATCAAAGTTTTGAGATGGAGATACACATGGCTAAACTGAATTTGATAAATAGTTTACTTACCTTCAAAGTTGCTTGTAAGTAATTATTTCTACTGGAAACAAGTTCATATTTTACTGCTTCTGGAGTTTTCATGCTTTTACCTGAATTTATAAACAACATCTTGGCCAAAAAGCTTGTAAATGTGATTTGTTCATAGCGTCTGCATCAATTACATCAGGTGCCTGTGTGCCAGAAGATAATTTAAACATCGGTTCCAATGGCAGTCATAATCTACAAAAGTGCATGCGTTTAACAGAGCTGAAAAACATGAAAATTCTGTCAGACAGTGGTTATGTGGCTGTTGCTAATTTGCTGCTTTGGCTCTCAGAGCAGTCAAACCTGACCTCAGAGCTCAGATCATCTACAGTCAGGGTAAAATGCTCATCTTGTTAAAGTTAGTGGCAAAATTGCTTTTGTTGTCAGGAAAGTAATCTTTTTGAGATAGTTTTCCACAGAAAGATGAATCATTCTGAAGTTACAGTAGTCTTGCTATTGCATAATTTTGTTATCTATAGAGTTCATATTTTGAAATTTATTTCAGCAGTACTTTTTATTTTCTTTTTTCTTATTTTGACCTGTGTTTTATCCATTTTTGAAACACTTACCTGTTGGGAAATAAATCACACGTTCATTTGAGGTCATACCTCCATTTGATATTGGTAAATGTTGGAATTGTTCCCTTTCTTTTTCCCTTATGAATCTCTGTGCTTCTCCTTGTACCATAGCTCTTTAACAAAAAAACAACTTGCACAACAGCAATATATTTGGAGACTGCAAATTTCTGGGTAATTCTACTGGTAATTTTTCTACGGCATGGCTTATAGTTCATAAAACAGCATTTATGTGGCACAGTACAAAAACACTGTTACAGAGGTAGAGTATGTGTTTTATGTATTTTGTCAGTATCTAATAGAGTTTTCTTACTGTATTTATTCCCTCTCCTCAATGCCTCTTCTGATTCTGGGCATGTAAAGGGTGAAATATATAGTCCATACCAAATAAAAAATACTTCAGATGTTTCATCTGAGTTTTTTTTTTTTTGAATCTGTAGAATTCGTGCTGTGGTAAGTCATAGCCATTGACATTTGATATATCGTGCTTTGTTTTGGTATAGGTGATAGGTCCAAATACAGCCACTTGCATAATGAGGATCCAGCATAAATTGGCTCACCGTAGCCTTTATTAAGTGAAGGATCAATTTGTTGATATCCTTTTTATGCAACAAAAAATACATGGCTTGTTTCAGGTGAACCTCTGGAGGTTCAAAAGTTTCATTCAGATGAGCTTTGTAACATTTAGACCCCTATCTGAATATTATCCAATTACTTTTTTGATTTAATTACCCATTAAATAGAGGAAAAAAAGTACGGAAAAGTGAGTAGTTTTGTATTCAAAAACTGCAGGACCAGTTTCAGCTGTAGCAAGGTGCCTGGAGATGAAAAATGAGAACCTATTCCCTTCTGTTTAAGAACTGCTTTGTGATTTCTGAAGTATGTTCATTTTTTGTTATTAAAACTGGAAGGAGGCTCCAGCTGTCCTCAGAGCCCTTGTCCAATAGCAAGAGTTCTGATAATGTGGTTTTGCTGCACACTTATTATAAAAAATAACTGCAGTGTCTCTTACACAATTAACTTCATTGGAACAGCTGGCAAATTCTAGTTTTTAAAAAGAGGACCCCCTGCTGAGATTTCTGGTTGCAAAGAGGATATAAATTATAATAAAAAAATCATGGCATGTAGGAGACAAGACATATATGATCAGCGGTGGCATACAGAGGGCTAGCTCACGCTTTTCACAGTACTTCATCAATACTAATAAGTATGTGTTTGCATCTGTCTCCATTTAGAAAATCTCTTGAGGATACACTTAAGCTTAAGCTGAAGTTAACATGCTAGCTTGCTGAGACCTCCTTGATTAAATAAAAATAATTTTTAGTATAAGATGGGAAGCATGGAACAGTGTTTTACTTTATTAACAGGTGTATTTGAAACACAGGTTCTGAGGAGAAATATATAATTTAGAATTTGTTCTAGTGTATTTTCACAGAAAATATATTTGTTGTGTTAGAATAGAAATTGAGACAGAATTCCTGCAGGAAGACAACAGACATGTTGTGAGCAATCCAGACCTGACTGACTTAGAGGCCACGTGGCTCTAAGTCGGATGTAAACATGGAAGTGGAGAGGCCTGACGCATGAGCATGTACTGCGAATGCTCAGCATTGAGCAACCAATCATGTAGAGGCACATGCGTGCACAGCTGCTTGCAGCCAATGAGCTTGCGTAATCGGGTGGAACACTATGTATATAAGCCGAGCTATTCGGGAATAAAGTTGGCATTCGCTTGATCACATTGATCGTGTAGTGTTGTCCGGGAACCCACACGCAACAAATGCCCACATCCCTCAGGAGACAGGCCTAGACAGAAATAGATACTGAGGAACAAGGAACCATGTGAAATTTGGAAAAAGAAACACTCATCCTGCTCCATTTTGAATTCTGTTCAGCTTTGGTGAAATTCTTGGATTTGATGCTCACCATGGCAGGGAACAGTCTGCAACTAGTTACGTGTGAATGCAGTTCTGTTTACGTTAGAGGAACTTAATGTCCTGGAAAGGAATGCACAACCACAGTGACCCCAAAACTGGAGGACATTGGGGAACTGGGAATATTTGCTGCCATACCATTTCTCAGGGACCATTTTACTGGAGAAGAAACACTGTGGTATTCCAAAGGGACAATGCTAATCCCAGGTGTTTTCTGACAAATAATACTGTAAGAACATCACATGTTATGCTTGTAATGCTTATGCAGATACAGTTGAGCAGCCCAGCAACTGGTGGAAGTCCACAGATTGAAGTAAGGTTCTGATTTCATGATCCAAAACACGTTTCACAAGTTCCTCAAGAGCATTCCTGAATTTCCATGGGATCACAGAGGTTTTGGACTGGTACATATGAGCAGCTCTATGCCGCACACTGAAAGGAAATAGTAGATGGGATGCTGAGGGTGGCACCAATCCACAGAGATGGTGATGTCAATAGTACACATGAGCACCAGTGTGGCCCAAAACGGAATGGGAATGGCATCAGCATTGTGACTATACTGTTTCCTCCTATTCTCCAGTCCATTCAGGTCTGGGTCTTGGGACCAAAGCACATGGGAAAAGAGCTGGTGGGCAGCAGCAAGGGATAATTCCCAGCATGGGAAAATGGATTGTTTTGTCTTGGGGGGAGGGGTGNATCAGGGCAGAGTAGAGGGAGAGGATCACCTCCCTCAAACTGCTGGCCATACTAGGAGGCTATCAGATTGCTCAAGCAGGATTTCGCCTAGGTGAATCCATGTTGACTACTCCTGATAGCCTTCTTTTCCTCCACATGCTTACAGATGACTTCCAGAATGAGCTGTTCCATCACTTTTCCAGGGATGGAGGTGAGGCTGCCTGGCCTGTCGTTTCCCGGGTCCTCCTTCTTGTCCTTTTTGAAGTTTGGAGTAACATTGGCTTTCCTCCAGTCCTCATGCACCTCTCCCGTTCTTCACGACCTTTCAAAGATGATGGAGAGTGGCTTAGCACCAACATCTGCCAGCTCCCTCAGCACTCATGGGTGCATCCCACAGGGGTCCATGGATTTGTGGGTGTCCAGTTTGCCTAAATGATCTCTAACACAATCCTCCTCAACCAATGAAAAGTCTTCCTTTCTCCAGACTTTGTCTCTTACCTCCTGAGGGTCAGCCTTAGCAGTAAAAGATGAAGTGAAGAAGCCATTCAGTAACTCCGCCTTCTCTGTACCCTCCATCACCAAGGCACCCACCTCTTTCAGCAGCAGGCCCACATTTTCCCTAGACTTCCTTTGTCTACTTATGGAATTGAAGATGCCCTTCCTGTTGTCCCTGACCTCCCTTGCCAGATTTAATTCCAAGTGGGCCTTAGCCTTCCTCATTGTATCCTTGCATGCTCTGACAACATTGCTATATTCCTCCCAAGAGGCCAGTCCCTTTTTCCACAGTCTGTAAACTTCTTTCTTCCCTTTCAGTTTTTCTACAAGCTCTTTGCTCACCCATGCAGGTCTCCTGCCTCCTTTGCTTGACTTCTTACTGATAAGGATGCATAGATCTTGAGTTTGGAGGACGTGGTCCTTGAATATTAACCAACTCTCGGGCCTCCCTGCCTTCTAGAACCCTAACCTGTGGGATTCCTCCAAGCAGGTCTTTGAAGAGGCCAAAGTTAGCTCTCCTGAAGTCCAGGGTTCTAATCCTACTTGTTGCCCTGCTTCCTCCATGCAGGATCCTGAACTCCACCAGCTCACGGTCACTGCAGCCAAGGCTGCCTGCAAGCTTCACATCCCCAAACAGTCCTTCTTGGTTTGTTAGTATCAGGTCCAGCAACACTCCTCTCCTTGTTAGCTTCTCCACCACCTGTGTCAAAAGTTATCATCAATACTCTGCAGGAACCTCCTGGACTGCATGCCTAGTTGTGTTGTCTTTCCAGCAAATATCAGGGTGGTTGAAGTCCCCCATGAGAACCAGGGCCTGCAACTGTGAAGCAACTTTCAGCTGTCTGTAGAATGCCGTGTCAACTTCCTCTTCCTGATCAGGCAGCCTCTAGTAAACACCCACAACAGTGTCACCCATACTACCCCACCCTTTAATTCTTACCCATAGGTCCTCGACTCGCTCTTCATCCATCCCTAGGGAGAGCTCGATACATGATGAAGGTAAAAATTACACTGAGAGTACACTTGGGAAACAGCGTAGGTAGAAAATTTCTTTCTGACCATTTCAGGTCATGAGCCAAGAAACCAGGGGCTTGGTTTGAACACTCTGTTAATGTACAGCTGCCAATATTATCAGCTTTCTGAGGCAATGTAGGGAATCAGACTCTTCCTGTGGGCCAGGAAAGAAACAGAAACATCTATGTATACATACATCCCATAGGGACCACTATGGTGAGCCAAATGAATCCCAGACACAGAGACTGCAAAAATGTTAAAGATTACAAGCACACGAAGTCCACAATGTCTCTTGGTAAAGCTGTTACAGTGTTAAATTGCCTCACATCTCTCAAATTGTTTTTTTGCTCCAAGACCAAAATTGTCTGACTTCCAGCTATATTCTGCTCGACCGTGTACATTTTTGTTAGCAAGGCGGAAAAAAGATCCCATCCCTGTAAGCCTTTCTGTATGCAAGTGCAGTCACCTAGCCATGCCTTCACAGTCTCTTTGTTAAACTGGTTGAGTTCTTTAATCCTTACATTTGAAAGGTTCGTTTCCTGCTTGGGCCGTTTTTATGTCTTGCTTTTAAACTCTTGTTTGTATTTCTATGTCCTTATTCATTCATTGTGCAGACTAGTTGCTTCCTAGGTTGTGTATGGCACCAGATAATTTTTTAGTTTTGTGCAGTGCTCTTCAGGAATGTGCTGATGTTTCAGGATCATCTTACTCAGGACAGGGCCTGGGCAGGATGTTGATAAGATGGGTATCTTTTGTCTTTCTATCCAATATGTATAGAAGTGGGAGTTTCCAGACAGGAATCTGAGCAAGTGCTTATGCTTCCCTTGTGAAGAAAATTGTGGTATGGCAAAAGAAATATTTTCTGATAGGCTGAACAGAAGGCTATGGCTTAGTCAGTTGTAGTGAGAGGCAGGAAGGAACAGTGACAGGCAGTCAGGTCTACGGCTGCAAGGATGGAGGTGGGAGGTGGGAGCATCCCAGGAACCCTGGGGGTGATTGGACAGATCAACAGAAACATTAGAAAGCTGTGATTTCAACATCCAGTCAGGTGAACTGGACCACACCACCTCCAGCACAGTCCTGGATATGTTCCTTTTTTTTTCTTCTGAAAGGCTTTCCTAGCTCTATTTGATTACATTCAGATGTCACATTGAAGTGGTGACATGACGTCTGTAAGTTCATCGTCACAACTTTCTAAAACAGTAGCAGCCTCTTGCCTAGATACTTCTAGTCTTGATGTCAAGTCTATTAAAATTTTCAGTAGGTTATAAACATTTAGCTAGGGAATACATTACTCTGAAGTAGTGGATTGGCTTCCTCATTATTTACTGTTCCACCAAATTTTGTGCCATTTCCAAAGTTTATCAGTAATGATTTTATGTCATCCTTTAGCTTTCATATCTGCTGTATTTTATAGTACAATGCAATTATGAGGCAATATTCGGTTGTGGGCTATGTGAAGACATTTGTTTTGGTTACTTAAAATAAAATATCCAAATTGTCACGGGTGCTTTTACAAATAATTTAAAAGAAAGGACAAATACAATAAAAACTTGAAACTTGAGATCTGCTCCAAACCATGGCCAATCAGTTCTGCTCTGCTGTAAAAACTAAGATACTACACAAATTTTTTTTGGCTCATAATCTCCTCTAGAAACTAGAGAAAATAGCTCTGAGTGTTATTCTGCCCTTCAGATCAGCCATGGTAGGGCTCTTTCAGATCAGCTGAGGGCAAATTCCAAGACTGCTTTGCCACAAGGACTTATTAAAATAGGTAGTGTTTAGTCTGAGTGCTTCTTCCACTCTGTATGTGCCATGAACCAGCTCCCTCTAAATTTCCTGAGAAAGGCTCAAAGCCCATGAGCACCAAGAATATCTCTGCAGCACACACTCTAATGATCATTCTTAAAGAGAAGTTCTCATTTTCATGCAAAAGAAACTGCAGGCAATTCAGGACTTTTGCAGTGTTTCCAGAGTGGCCCGTGTGTGGTGGTCCTGTGCTCTACAGACCTTGATTAAGTGGTATTTGAGATGCCGTTATGATTGTAATTCCAGATGCATTCCGACAGCAAGCAGGGTTGCATGAAAGCAACCAAGGTTACCAGGTTACTTTGCATCTAGCAGCGTTCTGCTAGTTCAAATACAGTAGTTTTCTCATTCTAGTGCTGAATAGCTCTCCTTCTTCAATATGTCCAAAGTGTACCCTTTCAAAACCAGTGTATTTTATACTAGGATTTGTCCACAATCCAGAACTTTTCTTAATAATGACCACTTAAAAGTTATGCACCATCAGTTAAGCTATCAAAGGACAAACCTACTGAACAGACAATTTCCTGAGATTTTCAAGGATGTCAGTTGCATTGATAGGTATGTTGGAGAACTATTTTGATTTATAAAGTGTTTTATTTTAATAGTTTTACTTTTTGAAACATGCCCGGACTATGTAAGATTTTAAATAATTCAGACACTGCTGTGTTGTAAAGTAATGATTAAACACAGGAGATATGTAAGAAAGACCATTTCAAGGCTATTGATCAGTTAGCCAGACAGCTTACTATACTGAATAACCAGTGTTATTCCCTTGGCATTATCGTCTAGTGCAGTTTAAAGCGTGCTATATATCCTTTAAAACATTATTTATACAATGTTAAGCAATGACCTCTATTATATGGCTGTACTGAATTGTTATGAGACTGAATGGGAACAGCAGTGGATGTCATTTATTTCTAAATGTAAAGTGCAAAATTAGAGTTAAGTTAATGTTAAGTTACCTATCACTTGGGTGCCATTAGCAAAATAGTTTATTTGAGTATGTTGCATTGAAGAAGTTTTTTATATGTTGAAAAAGCATTTTTCTCTGAAAGTCTGAGATTCTAACACAGACATCATTTGCTGCCCAATACTGAGACTGAGATGAATGTGCAGTTCTTCCTTTGAAATCTTTTATTATAAGACTTTGTGGTTATGTTTGGTCAGATTTCTGCACCCATGGGGTAGCCTCATGGCTCTGTTCGTCAAAAGCTTTGTTGGTGTGGATTTGGCTGCAAGAATCAGTGCTTCCTAGAGGGCCACATTTCCAGACGGAATTGAGAGCCCAGTCGCGTAACTGTCAGCCATGTTCTTGTTCCTCTTACTGTTCTAAAGGGACTCCTGGCATGATTAAGGATTAATCAGCAGAGTAAAAGTTTCCTGGGTCAGGTCCCAATTCTGGAATATGATTAATTCATTGCTTGTAAAAACATGCTGCAATTTTCAGTATTACAAAATACAGTAATAAATAAACAAGGCTGATGGGGCTCTGAGGTTGGTTTAGGATTAATAATGAATTCCAGTTTGTGAATTAGAACTGGCAGGCTGTGCAAGAGTTTCAAATCTGGTGCAATGGATCTCTTGGGAGCTATTTCAGCTTTTCTAGTTATGTGGCAGCACTGATGTTGATTGTATAAGAAGCCAACAGATTTAGGAGGAAAAGAACTGGGAGGACAGGTATAGTAAATAAGAAAGTTATTGCATGTTACAGAAAACATTTGGGAACACTGTTGGGTACTTTTGGTCTGTGAAAATTTAACCTTTAGTCAGCTAATAATTATAGCACCTAATTATCTCCTTTGAAGTAAAAACCCATCTAATAAATAATAGAAGCTATTAAATAAATTGGCCCACTCTCCTCGCTGCCATGAATCTTTTGACTTCTGGATGACATATTCAATTTTATTTGTATAGCCTTTTCCCTTATATTTTTCTCCTATTGATACTGTCTACATTTCCCCAATTAAATCTATTCCCAGATGAAATCAACATATATGCGTTGATAATAGTTTGGGCTTCACGTTTTAAATGATTTCAATTTTCTGAAGAGGTGAGCTGCTTAGAAATGCATGCGTTCATTAAAGTTTGGTTACTGAGGAGATGTCACAAAGTGATTTCACTCTGCTTGCTGAATCACTAGAGGGAGCTCCAGGTGCATTGGAAGGGAAGGCTTTGTTCGCAAACCACACAAAACTCAAGAAAACAACAAAAAATACCTTTCTCAACAGACAATGATTGCTAAATATCTAAAAGAGAGGGGGAAAAAGTGCTTTTTTCTTCTTTTTTCTTCTTAATTGGAGTATTTTATATGCATTTGTTTGCCAATAATACAAGCCTCACAAGTTAATAACTACAGCTTTTAAATGCTGGTAACAAACAGCATCCAGTTAAAACTTTTGCAAATAGGAAGCTTGAAAAATGCATAATACTAATGCCTGTGAGCCCTTTTAATCAATAACAATCAAGCTATGCGGCTTTTTCAAGTGGCTGGTTTGACAGAGCTGATGAGATAGATATCCAGTAAGTTGGAACTAAATCTTTTTCTCCCATGCAATGCAAAAGATTCTGAAACAGCATAATGTCTCTGTAAGTCCAGGGATCTGATGACTGATATTCATATAGAGTAATGGATCTTATGGTCATAGAAAAAGGATCATTTTTGATGGGCATAGGGACATTAATTTGGGCAAAACAGAAAGTGGGGGGTTTACAAAATACAGTGAGCATCTTCAGTGTTTGTTATTTGCAAAATTTCTTCCAAGGCCCAGGAATGAAGAAAGCATTTTGGTCTGACCAATATTTTAAATCTTTTTGGTTTATTTTCAGTGTTTTTAAGAAGACATCTTTACATAACATGAGAAGCTGACAAATGGTCTAATATCTGTTAATAGGTAGCGTTGGTATCTCTGTCACACAAATGAAGATATGGACTAATGTTAAGAGAGGATGAATAGATTCTTACAGCTCTTGCTTCCATACTTCTATGCATGGCCTTCTGTGTTTGCATTAAAAGCACAGTCTATATTGTCACATATACTGAATCCATGGACATCTTGGGGAAACAGACTCCAATATTGACTGTGCCAGCTGCTGCTTGTTGCAGTGCCAGGGCATGCCAGGATTCTAAGACAAAGGGATTTTATTGTCTCAGGACAGGTTTATGTTCATAGCTAGAGGATTTACCATACCTCATTATTCAAAGAAGACTTACTGATATGTCTTAACAGACGGTTTACTCACTGAATCTGCAAATACACGTGGATGTTCTTATTTTGTTCCCCAGAATAACTTGAATTAAGTCAGTTGAAGTTCTACAAATACGCACACATGAGCATAAACATCACCAGGATGGAGCTTATCTTTAGAGCTAAGTAGCGGTCACCAGGGTCATTCCATTCTCAGTTAGCCAAACAGTATATAAAAGCAGCATTTTAGTATCAGATATACATAGTACAGTAGGTTTTCTATATGTTAGTTTTCTCTGGACATTTTTTCCCACAGATAATGTAAACTTCTTTAAAAAACATATCTCAGAAACACTACATTTTACATTATGCTCTTATATAAATGTAAAGAAATAATATACTGTGTCATCAGGA
This sequence comes from Steatornis caripensis, assembly GCA_013398225.1. NCBI lineage: Eukaryota > Metazoa > Chordata > Aves > Caprimulgiformes > Steatornithidae > Steatornis > Steatornis caripensis. The sequence goes on along the minus strand of VZSC01019119.1, from coordinate 76,112 downwards.
TTTCTGGAAT
>VZSC01019119.1:52161-75950 GCA_013398225.1 Steatornis caripensis | reverse complement strand
CATCAGGATTTCTGAAATTTTATCAAATATACTTGTTACATACACATTGTAATTGTATTATATTTAGGGAAGATTGCAATGAACTACTATTTTAGCATCACTCAGTAATTTGTACTGGGAGTGAAATTTGTAAAATGTTTTATTCAACTCTTCTGTTTCTTCATATTGGAGTCCACATGCCAAGAGTGCTGCAGAAAACAGAAAGAAATAGCTGTGTATTTTCATACAGTGATTGATGATATAGAAATGTATGGCTCATTAGAACAAACTAGACCATCTTAGAATTTACAGAAATGTTTGTCTGTGACTTCCACAGTATTCATACAGTATTCATTGATCCTATGAGAAGAAGGATACCAGCTTTATTCTTGAGGTTGTTGTTATCTGATGATCACTGCTATAAAGGCATATATGCTGTTAGGTATGTATCACTGTTATATGATGGCCATTGTGTGCTGAGTGGCATGATAAGCAGAGTGAAGCACTGCTCAGTTTTACAATCCCTCCTTGAACTACTTCCATGTGGTACAATTTTTGGATCTCACCTTTTGTGAGCTTTGGTTAAAGAAAACGTATTTCATACTTCAATGTCATTTTAATATAATAACGTTATGTTTGGATATGAAAATCATAGGAAAAGAGAAAGAGGCTTTCTTCCTTCCCCTACTTTCCGAGGCTAGAGGTTAAAAACATGTTTTTTTCCTCCCTATGGTGTTTTTAGTGGAACAGGAACATGAAATATTGCAAAGAATTTCCTGTAAGAGTTTTGCATACTGATTTCAGAAGGATCTGTTTAAACTACTCAACACGTGCAAAAGCAGCAGGATCAGGCCAGTACAGAGAATCAGATGAGATAGGTGAGAGAAAATCTCACAAAATCTTCTTTTGTGCAACATCAGGATGAATCTTCTATAATTTTGAATAAGGCGAAAAATCCCTTTTTTATCTGTTGTAGTCCAAATGTTTATCCATAGTAATATAATAAACCACAAATAAAACCCTCTGGGCATATGGCCATATATGTTTTTCTTAACAAAAGAAAAGTTTAAAAAAAGGTTGTGATGTGCATATTGCACTACACTAGCGAAGCTCAAAGAGGAATTAAACTCACATTATTCAGTTTCTCAAAAAAAGATTGGTTTTTTTAGTCCTGTTTTTGCTTTTACCACATCTTTCTGAAATGCATGTTACAGAGACAAGAGAATTTATATGATGCAGTTACTCCTCAGATTTTCTCTCCCACCTGAAAATAGGTTGTTCGACAATTCGAGCAGTAAATTGTAAGAGAATTTTAACCAGAACTTGGCAGGAAGCATGCGTACTGAGTTCAATCTCTGTCCCAGCCCATGTTTTCAGTGTAGCTCACGCAATGATCCGAGGAGGATTCTCAGCTTTGCTATGTAGGACAAGTCACAATGCACTTCACAGTGCTTTACGTTTTCCAAGGTCTGTGTAAGTGTCAGCGGGTCTTGATGACACCTCAGTGAGGTAAGTAAGGATTAGCAACTTTGTTTTACAGGAGAGGACGCTTAACTAGGGAAGAAGTGAATTGTGTGAGGTCGTACAGGGAAGAGTGACAAAACTACTTTTAGAACTGAGAAGTCGCATCCCTCTAAAACACAGTGTCTTGGGCTCAAAACCCACAAAAATCAAGCTGTACAATTATTTCCGTTGAAATGGTAGTAAATAGTATAATTAACAGAGGTCTGTTGTAGAACACCAACATATAATGATGCTGTCATAAAGTATGTTTTAAGGCCTTGAAATACACAGAGAGTTCAAGAAATTGTAATTATCCCTCACTAATATTGTTGTGGTCATTTTGATCAATAGCACATCATAAAGTTGGTTTGACTAGTTGGGGATATGTTTTGTTTTGTAGAAACAAGTGTACTGAACTCATGGTAATGTGTGCACTGTGTCTAGACACCCAGGCAATTATAAGGAATATTACATTTTCATTTCTTTTGCAAACTCTCATGTTAATCTGCTCAATTTTTCTTTGCCTAATCATTTTGTCTAGTACTTTTCTTTAAAGAAGGTCAAACAAGTTCTTTTTGATGTTACTGTCTGTTGTAGCTATAATATAGGTAATAATAATCATAGTTCATTACTATCATGCAAAAAAACCCCATCCTTTTTGTAGCAGGCCTAGTCAGTATTTTAGAATAGACTGATTTACTTTTAAAGTTTTAAAATTGTAGGTGTGATGCAGCCTTTTCTCCAGGTTTTATTTCTAACATTAGAAAGAATAAATGTCTCAGGGAGCAAGATGTGGTAAGTTCCCCTTCCCTACAAAGTCATGTTGGCCTTTGTGCTCACTGCTTTTCTAGTACCCACAAGAACTGTAGAAGGTGACTAACCATTTTTGCCTCCTTTCTACTTCAGCTGTGGAGGAGATAAAGAAAAGAGCGAATTTTGCTTCCCAGGATCAAACAGGAGTTCCCTCGGCCAATATAGCGTACCACGCTCCCTATTCCAACATGGATATAAAGCTTAATGGCTTGGGAACTGGGTCGTTTAAGAAACAGCAAAAGTGCTTTTGAATCTTCTCTGACTGGGTAAGCAATTGAGCCCCAGATATCTGACCTTCTAGAAGGCAGTATAGGTCATATCATCATTATGATGAAATCACCAACACAATTCAATGTGGAAGAAGAAAAGAAAGTATGCAATTGCCATTATCAAAACATGCTGTTTCAGAATCTAGGTATGGAAAATGGTTTCATGTCCTGAACACAGCTGTCAAGGACGTGCTTCACTCTAGCTTCCACAGAAGTTACCAAGTCCAGGAGCAAGATAGTCTTTTTGTTGGATGGTTTCAGCATTTCCTGCTGGCTATATTAGGTGTCCCTTTGTACAGCTGACTGTGAAGCCCATTTGTAAATGCCTAAATCCCATGTGATAACAATGAACTTTGTCTTTATTGCCACAGAAGGAACTGCCTCAACACTTCTGGAGCTGAGTCCATCTGGAAAATGCAATGTTTACCATCACAGCACTCGTGTCTCTGTGTATACAATGACTAAGAAGAACTCCCAAGACTTTCCCCCCCCAACTTAAATATCATCTACTTTAGCATAAACTTGCAGAGTTAACATTATTTGTTCTAATTTCTTACAACAACTAATAATAACATTTTTAAAAGCCTTAGTTGGGATATACGAAAGAAGAGGTTGCCTGTGAGTGAATAAAAATGAGGAAATGCCCACTGCAGAAAATACAGCTGTGGGTAGGGAATGATTTAGCATGACAACTATGAAAACAATAACATAAACTACTCAGAGGGTATTTTACCACTGCAAATTGTTAGCATTGTCAACAGTTTCTTGAAATCACAAGCTGTTTGCTGAATTTTTGAGTTGTTCCTGCTAGTGTGCATATTTCTATGTAAATGAATGCCATTAAGCAAATGCTCCTGCGGTGATGACACAAGTGCCTTTCCACATTATCACAAGGTCTTCCCTTAGGCATACTGTAGGGAGAAAAAAATAAAAAGCCATTCAGATTATTCAATGTCCTATTTGCAGCAAATTTCAAAAACAGTATACGTGTCCTCGTGTGTGTGTATAACTCTTCTATAAGGCATGTGCCTTTTCCTAATTCTTAGAGAATTTGGGACAGTGAAATGCCCATGTCTGTCCTGATTCTTGTCAATCTTGTCATCATAGTGTCTTGTGCTTGCTCTGTGTCATGCAACTCTGGACCTCTGTTACCCTTGAAATTCACCTAAATCTGCAAAGGTGTGGTTCTGAATATTTCAGGACATTTTAAAAAACATGTTAGAAGTCAAACAGAGCTTAAACTTCTCTTTAAAATTTTCCTATGCCATTTTAAACTCAACAGCGCTTGTTCAGGAATTCCTGAAATAGTTGTAACGCAAAGGGTAAATAGTTTATCTTATGCTGTTGGCACTTTGTGATTATGTCCTGTTCATGATCAATACCATTAATCAAGTAAAAGAAATTTACCATCTCCAGGAAAGTCCTGATTTGCCTTTAGATAGTTGGGCTCAGAATTTTGAGGTGTTACATTCTGGCTCTTCCAAAGATTTCTCAAGCCTAGTAATCACATGATGGACTTGACCACTTGCATCATGGTAGACCTGATCTTAGAAGAAAGTGAGAGTAGGGATAGGTAGGAGGAAATGGGCTAACAGAAATATTTCTGATGTTGCTTCCTTTTGACTAAAACAATCTCATAAATTTACAAAATGTCGTGATTAAGTGAAATCTACATTTTTTACTAAAACAAAATTAATGCAAAAAAAAAATAGTGTTCATTCTAATGGAAAGAACAGCTCTGAAATGTTTTAGCTTAATCATAATTAAGCAGAGAAACCTAGAGACTTGTTGCACTGTAGTACTCAGTATTACTTCCGAAAAGTTTTTATTTGTTCAGGCAAATGCAAAGGCTATGATGATAACACAAAGAATAAAAAGAATTGGTAGGTAATCAAGACTTCCGCAATTTTCAAAATGTAGCAAAAAATAGGCACCAAATATGGAATTTTCTGTTACATCTGATTGCCATTTTGTGCAAATATCGAAAGTGGAGAATAAAAGAAGATTTCAGTCAGGTATATACCTCTGATTCAGCTGAGAAATTTATTAAAGTTATTTTGATAACATGATAGTATGATTAGGTATGTGTTGATTTTTAGAGATTTTTACTTTCAGACTGTTTTTAATGGGACAGAATAGGATATATGGAGGAAAGAATAAACCCTGTGTATTGTACTTTCTTGACTCCTTCTCTTTCTGCTTTGATTTCTAAATAAAAGCCTGTATTTTCACCTTTACCAGCTACCTTTTATTGAATTCAGTAGGATTAGAAAAGTTCTGCAATTCTTCAAAAGGATATGAAGTGGTCAGTCATAAAAGCAACCAATATTTATGGAGTCTTGTTCCTTATAAAAGATCATGCTGTCCTAATCTCCAGCTACAAAAATCTTAGATAATCTTTCACTCAGTTCCTTTTGCATTAGAAAGTTAAATACAATTATTTACTTTTTGTTTACCCAGTTGGAGGTATGGTGTTTACCATGTAGAAAAGGTATCGAGTAGTCTTCTGAGAACCTGCTGAACTCTGGTCAACACAGACCGAAACTGCACGTTAAAGTCTCCTGGTAAATAGGTGTTTGACTTCTTCTATGCACTTTTTATTTCTAGAAAACACTAAAGACTTCAAGTAAGTAATATACCTAACTTTGGTATTTATTAAATGGAAATAATGAAAAAGTTTGCTTTTCTGTTTGTACCCTGCCCTTTCCACCACCTATTAAGCTGACAGAATCAATAAGGCCTTGTTTATTTTAGATATAAATAGATATTTATAGTTGTATCTAATGGTCTAAGAAAACAAAAATAGTCATCCTCCATCATTTTTTTATACTGCAGGAGTTTTATAGGCTACTTTTCCCAACTGTGCATAAGTTTTTAGAGAAGCTTCTCAGCAGGAGGTGTAGAGATTTGAAAACTCAGCGGAAATGGCTATGGTGAATAGCAGTTTCTAGTGAAGATGTAAAGGCCACATGAATAAAAGAAACACAGAAACAACTGGAGAAAGAAATAGATCAGCTGTAAGAATGTTAGAATACAATTCTGTTCTTTATTCAGATAATGGTCTGCTGTCTCAGTTTTCCTTATATTTGTTCAGGATACATTGAGACTGAGATACTTCTCTTGTAAAGAAAAAGCTTGCTTATGTAATTGTTTCCTTCAAGAATACGGACACAGTTTTACAAAAACTGATGAGCTGAAGTAGATTCTAACTTTAAACACAAATAGACCTTTCCTCTTACTGTAGTTAGTCAACATTTAAAATTGGAAGTGCAACAAATTATTGCTTGTGCCCTTTCCTTTGTCTATGTGCCTTAAATTATTGTACTATTTATTCAGGTGAGATGTAATAAAATTCAGAAAATTAAATGTGGCGATAAATAAAGAACTACCTAGATAATTCCTTTCCTTTATTTTAGTTTACATTATTTAAGCTGTAGTTCATTCCTGACTTTGGTTTCACAACGAATTAATTGTTCCCCATTTGAGACTAAGAATCGAAGAGGCATTGTCAGCTTGAATTTGGCCCTAGATTTAAATTTAACAAAAAGAAAGATTTAATTAAATCTAACAGTTGCAGAAAACCTTTTATAATAAAAAAGACTTGAACTGTCCCATGTTGGTAGACAAAGATTCTCTTGCAGTCTTTGAATCCCAAATGACGCAACACCAAGAATATGACTTTAAAAGAAAATTATTTTAAATCAAATTAAAACAAAAGTAAATTGATTTTTGTTTTCCACTGCCTCAGTTGTAGAAAATATAAATCAATGTTAAGCAAAAAGTAAACCCAAAACTAAACTATTTTTCTCTGTCTTTAAAAATCAATGATCATATTAGATATATAAATTGGTTTGTTAATTATTTTTAATTAAAATAGCAGAAATTTTGGGTAATAAAGATGAGGAAATGGTTCTTGCGAGAGCTTGTTGATCCAGAAAAACATTACCAGACCTAATTGGCTACCACTTTTTACCAGAGTCTTGTAGCCTTATTTAAACATACTGTATAAAATGTATGTCTTCACTTGAAGTTACTGTTGTGTGCTGATAAAGTGTCATTTTCCTTCTCACACTCAGCGTGTTTCTAGTTTTACCATCTTGTGTCATGCTTAGTTATATAAATATTATAAAGACATTTTATTTACTCTAATTTGCATTCTGCCTTGTTAGTAATTGCATACAGGTTGACTAATTCTCCACTATCATGATGTTTTTGGTACAAATACGTATAAAATAGGTACAAAATCTGGCTGTCTAATATTTTGATGTTGCTGAGTCTTAGGCATCTTGAATAGAAAGAACAGTTTTGATAAAATATAAGAAATAATTTAGCATAACGTGGATTGTTAACAAATATAATCTAATAAAGCTTTGTTTTAAAGTTTAAAACTGGCCTGACTTATAAGTCTTCTAGAAAGGCTAAACACAGTGGTCTCTAATTCCTTAAGTTCTCCTCTAATTCTTGACCTCTAATTTCCTAAATTCTTCTAATTCCCTAAAGGGAATCTTCTAAATTCTCTGAATCCCTTTATAGCTATGTCTACACACATATTCAGTTATATACCATTCTGCCCAAAACATTTAGAAGCAAGGTGCTACCCAGCAGGATGGAGGATCTTCACTTCCCTTAATGAGTCTCTTGAATCTGAAGAAGGAGCATCCTGTAAGGTTTGGCCCATGCATGGCTCTTTGTTTTTCCCTCACTTGGAGAACCAAGGACATCTTGAAGACTAATTTACATTTTCCTCAGGAATGTGATATGGAAAAAGAATCTGAATTTTGACCTTGCTTAGAAATGTTAAGGTATTCTTTCTTTTCATTGAGAAAATACGCAGTGAGTTCAAATAATAAACCTGGAACATCCACTGAGGAAATAAACCTCCTTCAAGAAAATCCACTTTTAGAATCGAACGTGTCAAAGGTGGTGTACTGTTTTCATACTTCTCCCACGTTCTTCTCTACTTCCTCACAACTAATCTTTTCACTATTGCACTAGGAAAGCAAATCAACAGAAAATGATTAAAGTTCTATGAATTTTAAATTGGAAGGAAAATTATTGAAGCCAGCAAGTCGAAGCAACAATGTGCACAAGAGTGTGCATATCGCTAAACTATGAAACAGGAAATGTTTATGAAAGCCATGTATAACGGTGATTAACTCTTTTGATAAATGGTGTCTGATTATTTGTTTTAGTGACTGGGCCATTCATTTGTCTAGCAGATGCCTTAGGAATTCAGACTCTTCTAATAATATGTATGCATTTCACATTGCTGTGACGATGGAGACCAGTAAATTTCTTCCTAGGTTTAGAAGACCAAAAGCACACATAATGATTGCTTTCCTAGGGAGTTCTCCAATTTCGGATGTAGTCTGAAGCTCCTCCTGCTCCCCATCTGGGCCAGGCATCTCTCATTCCTGACTGTCTGTGAACTGGTAGATGAAGCCCTTCTCTCGCATTCAGGAGGTGCAGATTCAGCATCTCTTTCACAGAGGAGAATCTAAGCTCTAGTTTTCTGCTTTGAGAGTGGAAACTGTTTTTGGCTTTTTTTCAGTTCCATAATACGTATTTGTCAGCATTTCATTTTGGAAAAGCAGAGAGACATACATGCTTAGGATCCTACTTAGACATTTCTCCTAAAGTGAAGGTTTGGAGAAATGAGGCTGATGTCCATTTATCTTTCATATTTGCTTTTCATCCTAAGATATTAAAAGCATTCTATAAGACATGTGTGTCTTATAGTGCTAGCCAGTACATCTTGCAGGCTTCTTTCCTCTTTCTGGAAGAGATGTGGGGAGTTCTGACCCAGCATCCTTTGGAGCTACTGTGGCCTCATGTTCCTCTCCTTGACATATCTCTTTCTCATATATGTGTTTTATTTGAATGATTTGATATATGACGATTTTATCTGCAAGTAGGAACCTTGATTTTAGGACTGCATTATAAAAAATATCCTGATTAAACCCCTGTTTCTGGTTTACAGATTTTTGAAGTAAAAAAATGTCTCCGTCTGAAGACAATAAGAAAGCCACTGGCTCATGTCCATAAGGCTTGAAAAAGGAACTCTGCAGTGGGTCCTCTGACTTTGATGGATTACATTTTTACTGAAGAAGATGAAAATATGTCTATGTTTGGTACATACATTCGATGAAATTATGAGACCAGGTAACAGATTTTTTTTCTGACAAATCTTTAAAAAATTCAGGTTTTATAGAATGAGTACTGAGTACTACTGAATGAATCATTAGTATAGCATGGAGCCTAGAGCTGGATTGTCAGATGATTTACCTGCAAAAAGATAGCTGACCCATTTCATTGCTGAAGAACTTTGCTTGTACATCAGATATATTAAGTTTAGCAATTGTAATTATCAAACAATTCACCTTTGTGTAGCAAGTACTAGTATCCTACTTACAACATTTATATTATTTATTTTAAAACTACTTCTAATAATTGGCTTTAATATCTAATTAACTCGTAATTGTAGTACACATTCAGAAAAGTAAAATATACAACAGTAAAAGTTCTACCTCGAAAATGGTGAGAATTATGAAGCAATAATAGGAACAAATAGAAGTGATATATATTTTTAATTTGCTCATTGAAATTGAGGGGATGAAGGTCACAAGATTACTTTTTTTCCCAAGTGGTAATTCAGATCACAGCTTCAAAGGGGTTGGAAGCCTCAGCCCTGCGTTATAATATTTTAAAGAATAAGAGGCAGGGGTGAGTCTCAAACTAAAAAATCACAGCAAACTTTGCTGTAAGTATTCCATCAGCCACACATGTAGGTGATGTCAAATTAAATGAAGGTGTAAGAGTCCTCACTGACTTAAACAGGTTCAGGATGAAGCCTTTTGTGAACCAAGTACTCTGTTCCATATGCTGCAAATGTGATGGGAGAAAGAGACTCCTTGGTCCCAATTAATTCATAGCAGTACTGGAGCTGTTTCATTTCTAATAATATGTGTTCTGGGAAATGGGATACAGACATTTCTCATCCTCTAGGAGATGACATTTTACATCTTGTAGTCATTCTACTTGTGACTCCCCCAATATCATTTTCCAAATTTCCAGTGGCAGAGCAAGCCATTGTGGAAAGCACGTGGCATACGTTAGACAAAGGAAGCCCTTTAGTTTGGCCGCTCCTCATCTTCTGGGCCCTATACTTCCATGTATCTGCAAGGCATGGTATTCTCCTCTTCTGTTACAGGTGCTTCAACTATGGATCAGGCCAAGGGGAGCAACTACACTATCAGCAGATTTAAATTAGGTCGTAGTTTTGTTCTTCAGTATGCTTTTCTTGTATGCAACAAAAATGTTTTTTCCCAAATGCCAAGAGGTATTCGATAAAAGGAAAAAGACACTGTTTCTGTGCTGATGTCACTAGTAGCACGACATCAAAAGATAAATTTACTGTGGGAATGACCATAAAGACAAGAAAATTGTGTTATTTAATGTAACTGTCAAATATATATAATATCTTTTGTCTCTTTGTTGCCTGTTTCTACATAATAAAGAGGCAAATATATTGAATTGTTGGGAGAAGGTTGTTTTATGAACTTGCTTACTAAGTTTTTCCCTGGTACTGCAGTTATAATGACAATAACTGTCATCTAACAGCAACTAATGTTGGCTCCACAGTCATACACAGATATATGGGCTTATGTTAGGGTTTCTGCTCTTTTAATATAACTATTGTTGGTTGTGATCTAGACAACAATAACACTAAGTTACTGGCCAGGCTTGTGACTCAGTTTTTCATTAGTGCATATAACAATTTAATACTATAGTTCATACTCATAAAAAACAAGTTTTGATGTTTTGGAGGCTAAAGATTTTAGCTGTTTACGTTAATATTATAGGAGTTTTGTAATCCATAAACTAAGAAGTTCATCTGAACATCTGGGCCAAGAGCTACCCAGTCTTCCAAAGGGCTGTAAATCTTTTTGTACTCCTTGGACATGTCCTCTTGGATTAATAGTTTAGGTAGTCTACATCGCTTTCCGGAGGTGCACGGTTATTTCCATTCATTACAGGGAAAGCTTAAAATGACTACATTTTTTTTTTTTTTTGCATAAAGCATTAGCTTGTATGAATTTTAATTTTAATCATATGCTACAAGATTATTCTCTTCTCTATTCTCTCTCGTTTACTTGACAACTGACTAGTTTTTGCTGGGATCTTGGATGTTGTCTATGTGGATGTCTCAAAAAGCAAGCCCTTTCAGACTATGAATATTTTTCTCTAATGCAATGATCATCTTGCATGTTGTGAATGAATCTGTCTTCAACCAAGAAGGAAAATATGCACCATTAGTTGCAGAGAATTATAACTCTACAAGAGGGGATTGTGTAAAACTGTAGTTAGACTAAGAAAACAAACACTTTACCTGTCCATCTTCTCTCACATCATCTTCTCCTCTTTCCTTGCTTTTCTTCTCATACTTATCCTAACCACAGTACATAAAATAGGCTGGAGCACCAAATATAGGCAAAAGATAAAGGATCATGCTGTCAGGCTACAATTGCAGATACATAAAGAAAAAGATGTAAAACAAAGATATTTTATCCTTATATTCTTAATCATAAACAAACTTTCCAAAGAAGAATAGGTGCTATCTTATTTCTACAGAAGAGCCAACATTGCCCCTCAGAGTAACAACAGCTCAGTAAGAGAATAGTGCTTTGAGTCAGGATACCCCTTTGGCACTCTTCCCATCTAGAGTTCAAGATGGAAATTAAAGCTGCTTTCCTGACAGAACTAGAGTCAGTTTCTTTCTTCATGTGACAAGACTTATTAGTGGAAATCAGTGCAGTTTTCACCTTGTTGTGCCAGAAGGAGTGATTCTAGCACACAGAGGAAGTAATATTCCTTTCTCTAGACAGCTCATAAGCTGCCTTGTTTGGAACATTATGGGATGATGCTCCTGTTCACATAACAGCAAAGATAGACAAGTGCAGTTATGGTAATGCTCATTTCTTTCTCATTTATTTTATGTTACAAAGGAGACAAAGGCAGTCCTCTAGGAACTTTCAGAGAGGTGATACATTTAAAATAGTGCCTGTTCTGATGATTCCAAATTTCAGTTTGAACCACAACTGGAACAGCAGGAGTTTCTAAGTCAACAGGGAAAAAAATGCAACGTGCAACAACTTTACAGAGATAAGATTAAAATGCCTGTGTCATTCCACAAAAAAACTGAGAAAAGCTTTCTATAAGTATAATTTAGATCAATGAGGCATCACAGATGTATGAAGACTTGCAGATAACTCTATTTTATATTGGAAATACAGATCTGATGATAATTAGTGATTGATCTTATTTTTTACATTAGCTACAACAGTTTTGTAAGTCATATGTGAATGCAGCATATTTATTTCAATTGATAATATTTTTTAACAATTGTCAAGAGCATATGGAAGATATGAAACAATGAAAAATACAGGAATTGTCATTTTTATGCAGACCAATTATTTCTCCAGTCTAATAGTTTGTTTCTTGTAGTAAGCAGGACAACCTGCTTCAAAAGGATGTATACACAATCCTGAAGTGGATGACAGTTTAACACTCTATAGTATATTCTATCTGATGCTCTCATAAAGTTTGGATTATGCCTAAAGCACATTCTTTAACATTTTTCCTGATATGATTTTGCATGTTTTCAATGTACTGTGTATATATATATGCGTAAGTGTGTGCATGCAATCTTTTAAGCTTGTTCCATTCTTTGACACCCCTTCAAGACTTTCAGCTGTTGGTTTTACAGGATAAACTACACTTTCCTCTTATTCATTTACTCTTACTACTTCATTGTTTATTGTATTTTCTTATTCCCCTTTTATAAAAAAAGTGGTTTAAGGGCATTTGTCTTCTTTAGATTGTATCTTTGTTAAACTCTTTTTCAGTCAATCTAAATCAGAACTCTTCACCTAAACTACGCAAAACTCATGGGGCAACTCCTAAGATAACCATGATTTCTGTTTTCTGTATAGCAGTCAACTGTTCAGACTGCTTTTCCAAAAAGAAGGAAGTTTTGATTTTAAGACCATCCCAGTCTTCTGTAGGCTGAGCCTTGTGTCTTATCATTCTAAGTATATGGTCTACCTACTGGGCTTTAGAATAGTCTGGCAGGTGCACCTTTAATTTTCCTGTTGAAACTGAGCTACATGCAGTCAAGTATACAGGAGTTAAAGGAATAGAAGAAGAGCAGACAAGACAGAACTTGACTTTACATTCAGTGTTTGAAACCAGGAATGTGAAAGACCTGTACTTCTAACCTGTGATCCCATAAATATTTTTAGAATTTTAACCAGTTACTGCAGTGAAGGTCTAATGTAAACTCCTCAGGCTCCAAAAAAAGCAGTCTGGGATACCACTTGCTGCTTCTCTTGCCCAAGAACATGACTTCTTCCTGCCTAAGCATTCTTGACTACATAGGGGTGTCTTGGAGAGTCATCAGCTGTAAGGAAGGTCCGAGTTCCCTCAGACCATGGATGCAATTCTCACACCAGTTTTGCACAGGCTATAATACAAAATCTAGGGAATCATAGAACAGCCCAGGTTTGAAGTGACCTCAACAGATTATGTTGTATAATTTTTGTGGGAAAGGGAGCCTAGATGAGGTTATCTAGCACCCTGTCCAATTGCATCTTGAAAACCTACCGTGTTGAGAACTCTAGCACAAATCTAGGGAGCTTGTTCCATTGAATAATTATTCTTACTGTAAAAATTTTCCCAGGTACAGGACCTTGCACTTGTTTTTATTCAACTTCATACAGTTTTTGCTTGCCCACTCTTTGCCCACTGTCCAGGTCTCTCTGTAAGATGGCTCTCCCATCTGACATGTCCACCTCACCACCTAGTTTAGTGTCACCTGGGAGTGTCATCTTTAGTGTCAGTTTGGGAGGGTGCGTTCAGTCCCATTCTCCAGATCATTTATGAAGATGTTCAACAGTGTGAGGCCCAATCTCAGTCACTGAGGGACACTACTTGTGATAGACTGCAAGTATGAATAAAAACCATTGATCACCACTCTCTTGAGCATGGCCTGTTAATGAATTTCCTACCCATCTCACAGATCACCCACATGATCTCTATCTTGCCAGTTTGTCCAGGAGAAGGCTTTGTGAAACAGTATCAAATGCTTTGCTGAAGTCCAGGTAAACAATATCCACTGCTCTTCTGATGCTGACAGAAGATGTTATTTTGTTGTAGAAGGTGATCAGATTAGTCAGGCATGATTTGTCTTTGGTAAATCTGTGTTGGCTTTTCCATCTTTTTTTCCATTTTTTTCATCTACTTCATTTGGCTTCTAATAGTTTCTAGTGGACTTTTTCAATTGCTTTCCGAATAACTAAAGTAAGAGAAGGACAGACATTACCACCACCATCAACTATTTTTTTCCTCTTTTTTTAATTTAAGTGAACTCTGCTCTGTTACGTGGCTCTGCTCAAGAGAGAGTTGCTGGAAGAGATTTTTTGTGGATGAAATGAATATTCCCTAGTGGTCCTTTATACACTCAATTCAGCAATAAATATCTGGACTCTGACTAAGTTATTCACTGGAGACCTTCAGTTTGTCTTTCTCTCTCATTCAGCTACACCAGGAACTTACATGATTGCAAAGGAAGGCCCTGAAAACTAGATACCTAAAATTTAGATATTTTTCTCAGGGTCTTTACATTTATTAATATTTTCCTCTTATTTTATTACGTTTTTGTTGAGAAGACATGAAGTGAACTAAATGTAGTATTCCAGATAATGTGCTGCCATTCATCTATTTCACTATGTGCTAATATTTTGAGGATGTTTTATCTTGCTTTGTATATCACCTAATATCTCTTTCCTTAGGCAAGGTGAGCATTGACTTGAAGGTTTCACTGAACTATCGATAGTGATGATGAAGTTTTCCTTCTGTATGCCTGCAATTACATTAGAGCCCTATAGTGTGTATGAATTGTACATATTTTATCCCCTTCCATTACCTTGTATTTCTGAGTAATTGAAGGTTACCTGGCAAACTTTTCTGTGTTGTCATGCTGTCAAATAGTATGAGCTAAATGTGCATGAAAGACCAAAGCTCTGAAACTCAAAAGGATTTTCTCTTCAGTTCAGAAGGGGGAATGTTGTGGCTCTGGAAATGGTATATGTGAATAACGACCACATTCTAGCTTTGGATGTATGTAATCAGAGAGCAAATAAGCAATACTTCTAATAAATCATTATGAATATTAACTCTTTGTCAGGGATGTCCTTAAAGTGGTTGCAATGGATGCTACAGCTTGTGATCCCTATCTCCACAAAGCCCTGTTTATCTTGCTGGATTTTCATTCTGCTTACAGTTCTCAGTGCCCTGCTTGGCAATGGAAACACTGAGGAAATATTTTTTCCATTAAAACACACAAGCAAATAGTTTTAACCTTCTTTAATCTCTCTCTCTCTCTATATATAAAGACCATCTTGCACCTGGTGCCTAACATTAGCAAAATATTCTTGACCTTACTTTTCTCTAGCCTAGGGTGTTTCAGCTCTTTCATTTGACACAAAATTACCAGGTTATAAACTGTCAGATTTCTTCTTCTCAGTGTCAGGTTCCCTTCACTTACATAGTAAGAGGTATATTTGTGCAGGTATTCCAGCTGCAGAACTTCTGTCCTTCCCACCCTTTCTGAAAGCATGGTGGCAGGAGACGGAATGGGCTAGAACCAGAGATCTCTACCTGACCCGCTGTCTGTGCAGTGATCTGTTTCAGGTAGTCATGAAAATCAAGGTTTGGAATGATGACTTACATGCTTTGTTTCTACATGTGCGTTGTCCTTAAAAACACAGACTCCTTACTTTGGAAACCTTAGAGATTGGGACATTCTTGTCAGGGCAAGTGCCTGGAATGCCTTTCTCATCATGAATTCCCCTGCAGTCAATTAGCATAAGGACTTTCTGAATGAGATATTATTGGCTCTAATCATGTAATCATTTTCTAGAAAATCATGTTATTTCTAGTGCATTAATAAATCTCAGTACTTTGCAGAAGATTTATCTCCATCAAATGAACTCTTCTTTTATTGCATATATATTAATCTCTTAATTTTTGATGGTCTGTTGTATTTTTTTCTTTTAAAAATATGGAAGATATTTTTGCATTACTTAATCACTCTTCTGAAGACATACTATAGAGTTTTATGAGTTATGCTTTAAAACATATCAAATAATCTAAGTGGTTGGGAGTAAGTCTTTAAATTTGAGGTATATTGCCTTAGAAGTGATGATGATTTAGCCCCCGTTGGACTAGTTAGGAGGATTTTGAGTTTTCTTTGTGAATTAATGAATCTATCAATTTTCTCCTCCCTGAAGCAATAGTTGATCTTTACGACACAACCTGTCTAGCACCTTGGAAGCACTAGAAAATTCAATTGATCTTGGGAGAGAAAAAAAATCTCCTTCCTTTATTCTAATTCCTCCCAACACTCACTTTAATTTTAACACAAGGGCAAACCATTTTTATTTAATTCCACTTGTCTTTTCTAATAAATGGGCACGTTAACAATGTCCACTAATAGAGATGATAATTTTTCCATCTTAATCTTCAAACTTTCTTGCCAATTCATGATTCAATCATAGATACATTTAAATAAGCCATACGGCAATTTCTTTGTAAACCTGGCAGTTCTCTTTTACCTCAAAGCAATAAATATTTTGTATTCTCTTATCAGAGATAAATGGTGAGCCATGAGCACTGTACAAGTCAAGGTGAAACACACATTTTTAATGTTATAATTCCTGATAAGAATGCTTATAGATTTTATTTTTATTCCAAATAGTTTTAAAAGGTCCTTAATACTAATAATTCATTCTTCTCCTTCCTGGCTCCCAGTAACAATGGAGCCATATTAGCAAGTAATACACCTCTATAGGGGTGGACTAAGGGAGGTACTGCTGAGGTCTCTGCATCTACAGTGTGTGTATTATGGAAGATTTGCTTTGCATGGATTTGTCTACCTACATCGACTGCATGGTGTTACTGCATATGGTGTTTGAAACTGCTTGAAGGAAAGATGTCCACAAATATTTGTCTTCTGCAGTATGGGTTGTTAATCTGGGAAGTACCCTGGAGATGATGGTCATGCATCATTTTTCCCAGCCTCATGGCTTATATAAAGCTCACATGTGGAAGCAAGCCTTATTTTTGTTTCTACTCACTCTGTTGATCATTGCTTGTTGGTGATCTGGCATCTGCTGCGGAAAGCTCCACTGGTTGAACAAAGGCTCAATATGAAGAAAATTGTGTGTTCTTAGTCCTTTGAGGCAGCTACTATAGGAGGATACTCTGAATGATCTGACTCCCGGACTTCTTTTTGCCCAACAAAAAATATGACTTCTGAGAAACTTCAGTGTTATGACAGCTTTGCCTCTGATAAGCCACAGCTTCTGTGCCCAGATCAGATAAGGCTGGTGGGACAGCATCATGCTTGGGAAATGGAACAGTCAACAATAGACAATGAATTTTTAGAGGCAGAGAGTCACCAAGGCCCTCCGTTACCAACTGACACCATGACTTACCAGACAAAATTTCAGGAGCCCATGCTCATAAACCAGATAGTGGCTCATGACTTCTGGAACCTCATGACTTACCAGTGGCTAACCATTCCAGGGTGTGCAAGCTTGTGACTGAGGTTTCAAAGAATATCCAGTGAACCCTCACTTTTGGATAGTACAGGCAGCAGATGCTGAAAAGCACATCTGGAATTTAATTCCCTGTGGCTTCTGTGTGGTGCAGGCTCTTATGGGATGCAGACTCCAGCTTGACGCCTGGTGGCAGGATAGTGACATCTGTGCAGCTGACTGCACAGCAGCATTGTCAGTATCCTCCAAACTGGAGGTGTCTGCTGAGGACTGGACATGCTGAAGATCCAGGAGTGGACTGAGGCTGTTGTTGGTAAATAAGATGACATATTGATGACTTCTGCAGTGAGCGAAGTCTCACGTGATGATAAGAAATGTTAGATTTCCAATACCAGTCTATGTCATGGGTCTAATCCTCTCCCTGCATACATTCATTGACATTACACATTTTCAGCAAGCATGACCATGCCAGGTATGTGTCGCTGTGTCCTTCATATTCTTTTTGACATTTCCTGTATCAAGTAAATCTGGGTCTTATGTCAGCAGCCTTCAAGAAAACTCAGGGACCTAGGCCTCCATGCTTAGCTACAGAAAAAGGTAGCTGACAACAGCATTGTGTGGTTTGGGAGAAAGTGGGAAGAGGTAAAAGTGGTTTTTTGCTTGATCTCTACTTTGCTGCACAGAAGAAGGTACAGAAGCATAATGCTGTCTGTCTTAGCAGCTACTGTGTCTCAGGTGTAACCTTTTCTCACTGGTCACTTCATTTGGCATCTTTAGTTAGGCATGAAAAGACTGCATAAGCAGGATACACACACCTTGTAAGCACAAAGCAGTTATTAATTGTTTGGTACGTGCAGATGATAGCTAGGATTAATGAGCTTCTGTCATTAATGTGAGCAAGGGTTTGCTTCTGCTGCTCTGTGGAACAGTCTTGATAGCACTGAGTTGCAATTTCTGACTCTTTTCCATTCAGTATTTGTATGTCTCCGCATTGCAGTTTCTCTTCCCAAATCCTGTTTCTCTGGATGATCTCTGTTTTGACAATCTTGCCTCTGCCTGCAGTTTTACTTTTCCTGTCTTGCCTGGCTGTACTCTACAGACTTTCTCAGAGCTCTCTCTCAAAGCTTAGAAATTTCTTCAGAGACCTGGGATATGGTTAGGCCCAAGGTGCCCTGTTGCCAAGAAAAAATTCTCCATTCTCTCCCCCAGTAAAACAGGAGGTCCTGTCCCGTTTATCTCCACCTCCTTCTCAACTCCAGTCTTCTTTCTTTTGACATAAGACCAAAAATCCAAGTGAAAGGACCAAGTGCAGCTGAAGAAAAAACAGTCAGCAAGAGTGTTCAAACAACACAATTTCTTTCCCAGAGATAAGCAATATTACTCATCACTTGCAAGGACATGAAAAGGATTGGAGTTTGAGCTAGTACAAATGAGGGAAGGGTGAGTGCCAGTATGACACAAATCTCGTACATACCCTTGTGTGCCAGCAAGGCCACTGAGGACCAGTGATGACCAAAGTTGCAAAGTCCATCTAAGTGAAGGGGTTGGATAGTTCTTAACACAGTCCACTCATTTGTTCTTTGCTCATTTGTTCACAATTCAGTGTTATAACTAAATTTACTATATATGACATCTCTTACTTAGAATGGATACATGAGCTGTGTTCTCTTTGTTATCCTTAAGGTCAGCTTTAGCCAGCAACAATTTTCTCTTCCTTTAATGAACAATGAAAGACCACTTAGCTTGTTACTTCTAGCCCTGTCAATGTTCTGTGTCTGCAGTTTTGAAACAACTTTCATATTCTTTTATCTGTGCTTTTGGGACCTTATCTAGCAGTCACCTCTTTTTCTTCCACAGAAAGCTTCAAACTATGGTTCCCTCATACGACACATCCTTGTTTGAGGGTTATTAATACTTCAGACTCTGAATAGAAGACCAACATGCATATAGATAATGCTTTGGTAAGCAGTTAATACCAATATTTCCAGTTATGACAACATTACTAGTACATTATTAAAATTGCCCCTCAAGAGTACAGTTTTAGTGAAGATAAACGGGTGAAATGTCATTTGTCAATCCTGCTAAGAATCTACATGATTTAAATGTCAGCTGAGGTGCTTCTTGAGTGCTAGAAACAGAAAAAAAAATTTGACTGCTTGAGAAACTTAGGAAGTATATACAGCGAGGAGGACATTGAGGATGAAGTTTCTGTATATAAACACTTCATACTTATCTATGTCCCGTTCTGGATCTGATTCCAGAAATGTAGAAAAACTACTTGTCATATCCCACCAAAGAGGAGGGAGAGGTGACTCAGGTTTGCAGATCCTCTCGGGACAACTGTCCGGTGTAGTTTGGCATCCCATAACGTACAGCCTTACACAAGTTTAAAGTAAGCCTCGTGGTTATTCGCCACACATGAGGGGTTTGAGCCCTACATTATTTGCTAGATAAAAAAGGAATAAAGAGAGCAAGAGAGCAAGAGAGAGAGCGCTCACCGGTCCAGGTTCCAGCATTGGTCCAGCCAACAGGGGGTCTCTGGTCTGTAGAAGCACTCATCCAGGAGTTCTTTTCCCCAACCTGATGTTATCCTCTGCCCCTTTTTATACTCATCCCTCAACATGGTCCACCTCCTCCAAAGGTTTTGCCCTTGGGCAGCACCCAGAATTCTTCTGTTGTTGGTTAATTAGTCATCATGGGATGAATTGAGACAGTGGTCGCAATCTCCCTCTGATGTGTGGGAAATAAATCAGTTTTTGGCACCTTCTGAGGCAGGGTGTTCCCTCTTAAGAGTCTTTAGCTCCTCTTATCAAACAAAGTTTGTCACTTGTGAATGTTTGAGACATTCCTTGATGAAGCTTAGGGGAGTCTCCACTCCCCGCCTTGCTTTTACCAAGTTCTGAGTCCTCTGCTGAGCAAACAACTCTTGTGTTCAGGGGGATTTATGGGCTGACAGAAGATTGAGTTTGTTTAGCTTTCTGCTTGGTCTCCTACACTACTGATAATCAAAACACTGAATTGATCTCTCCTGTTATGTAGTTCTCTTCCTTAATAAGTGGCATATGTTCCTTCCCCACTGGAAGTACGGGAATACACAATATGAGAACAAACTCTCCTAGCAGCACCATAAGAAATACCAGACAACATCATTCCACCCTCACAAAATTCTCTAAGGCTGGCTGTTTGTCTTTATATACAGTGATAAAAAGTGGGATGTGATAATCAGATGAGTGTGGGCCATACTCTTTGCTGTAGTCAGCAGAAGTTGCAAGTCTGTAGTTGCTGTGTAGGCAACAGCTCTGCAAAAGGAAAGGCTTTCCACATGTCGGATAAGATTTCCCAGATCCTGCTGAGCTCAGGGGAAAAAAAAGAAAAAGGAAGCTGTGGCTCAGAGTTGCAGCGTACCAGAGGCAGTATAGCAGTGATTAAAGGCATATTGCTGCCATGAAGACTGCGATGTTTGGAGATGCCTTAGTCCATGGTGGTTGCAGCCACTTACTTACCTGAAGAAGCAGCTCCTGTTGAATTTCTAGGGCATCTCCAGATATTTTCCTGAGAAACATCTGTTTGCCTAGATAAAAGTAAATGATGGCAGGATGGCAAGTTGCTACACTGTTAGCAGAGCCTATCCATGAAAATCTTAGATACACAACTCTACTAAGTATCTTTTCCTTTTCCACTTTATGGGATGGCAGTGATTCAGTTTCTGCTTCACTCCGTGACTTTTGTGTTCTCTCTGTTGTGCATCCATTTTTTTTTCCTGACCTCTGCTCTGTATTTACAGGCTTCTGGTGGAAAACAAAGCGAACAACTGTGAGACGTGTTACCAGAATTCAAAGCAGATGTATGATTTCTGCATGTGCACTCCATGGTTTTGGAGGAAAAAAAATGTGCAGGAGACTTGCCATCTCCTGAATGTACAGATGCAGAAGGCAGCACAGACCGCTTTTGTTTCCTACTAGTACGGCACATGCCTCTAACAGAATGTCCTCCTTAAAAAAAAAGTGCAATCAAATCAACAGTCTTTCAAAATGTCAAAGACTCTCAGCAAAGACAGACAAAACAGCATTAGAGACAGACCGCAAAACACCTTCTGCTTATAAAGCTATTAAAAATTTCCCTTCTACTCATATCCCTTCAAGAACCACAGGATATGTTCTCAAGCCTGTCAGTGCTTCTATTCCCAAGAATTAATGAAAATTATATAAAGCATCCATATCCCATTCTTCTTTGTAATGAAAAAACTCCACATTCAGAATTAAACCCACTGACTCATTCTTCGTGATAATAGTGAATTGCAATAGTGAAACTGTGCATTATATTTCAAGGTGTAGCTTTCCTTTCTGATGTGGTAAAAAGTATTGCACTAATGCTAGACTATGAGTTCCAAACCTACCTTTTCCAAGTTAGTAGACAACAGGTTCTTAGTAATTTCTTTTCTGTAAGTATGAAAAGACTTTTCAAACATCACATCGCAATTATCATGACCTATTGCTCTTATTTAGATATATTTCAAATGTTATCCTTTTTTCTCTGATTTTTTGATCAATTTATAGCCTGTACCTAATCTCAAAGTTGTTGTCTAATAAAATAAGTATGTCAGACCCTTATACTTAGATGAGTATTATACCAGTATTTATGTGAGATAAGATTGGGTTTTAGTATGTCTTTTGGAACTTTTTGACTCAAGCATTGCTTTGTTGTTTATGTTTTTTGTAGATAGATACATAGATGGAATTAAGTTTATAGTTATATACTGCATAAAGAAAAAAGTTTTTCAAAACGAGGACTGAAAGTGAACAGAGAACCATTTGAGGGGTCTGAATCATTTGAGAGGAATGCATTCAAAAATAGAATGAATACACAGGACACTATTCAGTCATTTTTTTCCCTAGACATCCTGTAACACGAAAAGGAATCATTCAGCGAGACCAGAATGAATAAAAAGTAGATATGTCTCTAATGGAAAAATCAGGAAAAATCAAACTTGTAAAGATGCTTTTGAGGGACTTCTATACAGACAATCTATTTAACATTGAATTGATAAGTAGAATAAATCCCTTAGAAAACTCCTGCAGAGCCTTCTTAAGTTACAGTACTGACTAGAGGTCCCTTATTTCAATATTTGTGTATGAATGACAAAAATGACAAAAGTTATAAAAACTGCTTAACAATCCCTACTTTATAATAAGAAGAGGATAGATATTGGAAAGCCAGGAGGCATGCTGCTTCATTGCAAGCAGAGCTTAAGACATAACAGGATACATGTTCTTTGTGAGAAATTGTATATATTATGAGTGCAAACTCTGTTTTTCAGTTTCTTTCTATATTTTAGCCCTCAGAATTCATCCCTGTTCTTAAGCAGCACCTACCCAGTCAATGGATTCATTTGCCCCTGTAGAGAGCTCATCGTCATTTTATATTCCTTCAGTTTAATCTGCTGAGTTCATACGGTTTACATAGAAAAGAATTAATTTAGAAATTAGATGAAACAGTATATATGGAAAAGACTGAAATCTCTCTGTCACCTATGTGGAGGTCACCTATGGCCTATGTTCAGGTCTAGGCTCTGTACAGTGTCTGAGAGTTTCAGTACTCTCTTTTTCTGCTCTCTAGCTGTCCATTAGCTTTGCTGTAATGATGTCAACAAATAGTCTTTCCACTCTGTGTACAGCTTTCTGGGAACCTATGAAAGTTTCTGGGCTGAAATTCTGGTACTTTCAGGATAAGAACAACTTCAAGAGAAGATACAGCTTATTTCCCAAAGTAACATTCTTTTCTCACTAGTCATCTTGGATGTAGACATCCAAGCAGTGACCTGGAGAATCTGTGTAGTTAGTTCTCCTTGTAGTCATACCCTTCTGTGTTTGGGAGAGTACCTTTGGCTCAGTAGGGTTGTATTTACCTTACTCAGTTCTTCCTCGTTTAAAAAGCATACATGTTATATTTATTAAACCTATCCAGTGCTCCTGAATGTTTGTTAGCTGCTGAAACAAGGAGGATGCTATCCACCCAGGAGTTTGCCTGGGTTGCCACAAGGGACAGACTGGATTCTCTTCTTTGTAAGGATTTGCACATGTGAAACTTCAAACTTAAATCCATTTTGAATACTCCCTTCAATTGCCTAAGTACTTCTGGGTTACAGTAATGTACTGTAGCAGCACTGTATAGAGTAGATATATATAGTTATCCAAACATAATACAGTTTCATAGAACTGAGCTGAGAAAGACCATCTCCAGAGACTCTAAAGGCTTATTTCCTTATGCAATTACGGGTAAGAATCTACTCCATGAAGGTGATTAAAAAAATCAAATAATAATAAAAAATAGTCTTGCAGTTGCTAGGCTTTCTAGCAGTTGCTAGGAGATAGGTAGACATGGTTTGTGATTTTGGAAAGCTGGGTCCCACAGGTTGATTTTCTAAGTACTCCAGGTTTGTTGTCCAGGTACTGTATGAGCTAATATACTTCCCTATTGAAGTATCTATACACTTATATAATGATCATATTAAACCAAACTTCAATATTCTTGAGCTGTTGATGCTCTTGAAATTTTAAAAAGTTTTACTTTTTTTTTTTTACTTTTGTTTTACTTTTTTTTTTTTTTT
>VZSC01019119.1:27873-46177 GCA_013398225.1 Steatornis caripensis | reverse complement strand
GATTACGCAAGGCTAAGAATATGAAGAGGCTTTCTAGAGTCCATATATACATTTGATATAGGAAAGATTCTTGCTTAGGACAGCTGTATTTTTAGATTCTTTTTCCTGGAATGTACTAGAGGTTTGTCTTTCCCCAACGAGCATATCAAATACATGTAAAAAGAAATGAAATAAGATAATCTAAAGCTGTTATGTCAGCATACAAGAAAGAATTGCTAAACTTTACTAACAGAGAAATCCTTTAAAAACTACAAAACAGAGAAGCTAACAACCCACGTTGCTTAAAGATCTAGAACTGCTCAAGGTTCACGTAAAGAATCTTCAAGGCTAGTCTGAGATACGCGATGGGATTCGTCGATATAGGTGAACATGTTTAGATATCCTAAGGTGAACAAGTTTAGGGTGAATTAATCTAAAAGGGTTATTTCACTGCATTCACATACACGGAGTCTAAATAGCTGGTACAGACAGGAACTCGTATTGTTGGTCAGATGAATCCCAACAGTATTGTTCATGTACACCTTTAGTAGGATATCCAGCCCAGAACAGTCTTTTTGCCCACTGTCTCTTGTTCCAAGGAGGCTTCCAAGAGGTTCATGTTCTCTTCACCTCAGACACTGGCAGTTAAACACTCAAGATGTTTCATTTTTCTGCAGAAATCCTCCTATGGGTAGGTACTATATGATTGCTTTTTACAGAAAGAAATTCTGATTCCACAGAAACCTTGCTACAGCAGATTAATCTGGCTGTCTTCCGACAGCCCTGCAGTATTGTGATAAATAGCATTTCTCAAACTGTAAGGTTAAAAGATTACCATAATAAATAGACAACTATTTCTGGTAAATTTTGAGCTTAATCATTGAATTGTACCTCATTCGGGACTTAGTTTACAGGGAAATGTAAACAAATAAAAATAACAGTTGTGTCATGATGTAATCATAGAGTCATAGAATCATAGAATCATAGAATGGTAGGGGTTGGAAGGGACCTCTAGAGATCATCCAGTCCAACCCCCCTGCTAAAGCAGGTTAGCCTAGAGCAGGTTGCACAGGAATGCATCCAGGCGGGTTTTGAATATCTCCAGAGAAGGAGACTCCACAACCTCTCTGGGCAGCCTGTTCCAGGGCTCTGTC
Organism: Steatornis caripensis; assembly: GCA_013398225.1. Lineage (NCBI taxonomy): Eukaryota > Metazoa > Chordata > Aves > Caprimulgiformes > Steatornithidae > Steatornis > Steatornis caripensis. Next base: position 45,044 of record VZSC01019119.1, on the reverse strand, counting down.
ACCCTCACAGTAAAGAAGTTCCTCCTCATGTTCAGGTGGAACTTCCTGTGTTCCAGTTTGTGCCCATTGCCCCTTGTCCTGTCGCTGGGCACCACTGAGAAGAGTCTGACCCCGTCCTCTTGACATCCACCCTTTAGATATTTGTGAGCATTGATCAGATCTCCTCTCAGCCTTCTCTTTTCCAGGCTGAACAGACCCAGCTCTCTCAGCCTTTCCTCATAAGACAGATGCTCCACTCCCCTAATCAACTTTGTGGCCCTCCGCTGGACTCTCTCCAGTAGTTCCCTGTCTCTCTTGAACTGGGGAGCCCAGAACTGGACACAGTACTCCAGATGCGGCCTCACCAGGGCAGAGTAGAGGGGGAGGATCACCTCCCTCGACCTGCTGGCCACACTCTTCTTAATGCACCCCAGGATGCCATTGGCCTTCCTGGCCGCAAGGGCACACTGCTGGCTCATGGTGAGCCTGTTGTCCACCAGCACTCCCAGGTCCTTCTCCGCAGAGCTGCTCTCCAGCAAGTCAACCCCCAGCCTGTACCGGCACATGGGGTTGTTCCTCCCCAGGTGCAAGACCCTACACTTGCCCTTGTTGAACTTCATGAGATTCCTCTCCGCCCAACTCTCCAGCCTGTCCAGGTCACGCTGAATGGCAGCACAGCCTTCCGGTGAGTCATGACTAAGTCAGTGAGTAATGTACTCACCTTCCGGTGAGTAATGACTAAGTCAGAAATTGGCTTATCTTAAACCTATGGATGGCACTGAATCTTATTTCACATGAGTAATTTCAAAGCCCCATTAACACAGATACCAAGAAATGCACTAGTCGTGACAGGAAGACAGCACAAAACTTAGCTCACTGTTAACTTTACTAAGTTCTTCTATTTACCATATAGAATTCCAAGAAATATACTCTAGATTTTGCAGAAGTATGTCTTTTTATACAGTAAAATTTGCTTTCTAATTAGTGCTTATAATTTATTTCTAATTGGTTTTGGAAAATGAACAATGATAAAGTAACTGTAGGATTCCTATCAAGTCTAACTGATACACTTTAGTCTCAGCATAAGAAACATGTGGAGATAAAAACAGACAGAAATTCCTTGTCAAAGTTGACAGGTTAAAGAGATAAGATAGTGCAATTAAAGAGAAAGTAGATAAGACTTTATATTGTAAGGTAATATCACAGCATGAGCAAAGTTTTTCAAGTTTGTACTCAAGGATTAAAAGATAGAAGATGACATGCAACTAAGGGACCTGTTCACACCTGAGTGTAATTGCAAATGGAACAAGATAAGCTATCATGCAAACACAACAAACATCTGCTCTCCTAGTATTCTATAATTGGTATGACTTGTCAAATATTACACTCAAATCTCATTTCTTTTGGGATTTTTCACCAGTTATACTTATGAATATTTACCAGAGGGCAAATCAGACTGTCACAGTGACTGGCTTCATTCTAGTTTGATCTCTATCTTGTTTCCTCTACAGGCCAGTATTTAATTTGGATCCAAGTAATGTGAAAGTGGTGTTGTTGCCATTAGTTAGATAAACATCTCTACTTACTTGCTAACAAGCACTAATCAGAGTTTGAAACATCAAGAACTACCTGGTACTAAGTTGCTGCCCGGTTTGTTTACATGCTGAACTAATGTAGTTTACATGCTGAACTAACCTATGGACTGGTGGGATTTGGTGGCCCTGTAGGGGTCTCTACAGATGGCCCCAAGAACTAATATGAAAGATGAGGTCCTTAGTGAGATTCATTAATATGAAAAAAATATCAAGATGCTTTGAAAATGATATGCATAATATGAACGCTGGTCTCAGTGCTACAGTCCTTAGAAACATACCAACATTAAGCTAAATGTCAACACCTAAATCACAGCTATATGGGTTAAACATCAAATACTAAAATGACAGATCAAACAGGTGTCCAAGTCTTTCCCTTGCTTTGTTTTCAAGTAATATCACTTTACCTCAAAATGGAAGAAAAAATCCTGTTCCACTTACATAGTATCCAAGAACAGTGCTATGACCAAAATGCTGTAGCAAGTCTATGTCTGTATCTTGGGACTTTCTTATGAAGCCTCCAGTGTTACATTGCCAATTTGTAGTGCATAAGTAACATCCAGCCTTGGTGTTTTGGTTACTTAAACTGATTCTCCACATTTTGGCATAATAAAATCTGAAGTGAGCTCCTTGGTTCAACTCCAATGAGCGTGCAGCAGAGGAGTTGAACTTTGGCAGCCGTTCAAGCACGTGATGGCACTCGCTCCCGTGGTGCACCTGGGAATTGCTTCACATTGCACTATGGGCACATCCTCCTCTTGTGTGTGGATTGCAGATCTAGGAAATAACTAGGAACAGTTCTGTTTCAAGTTATTCATTCATTTATAAAATCAAAGTGCTTTGAACTGCTCTCACATAATTTTCAGTTGCCTGCCTTGGACAGGCTATTTTGTCCACAGTAAGAAGACAATATGCTTCTTTCCTATGCAAGATCTCCATTAAAAAATACAGGTGCATGGCAGATGCAGCTAAAAGATAACAGAATAAAAGCAAACACCAGTGAAATAAAACAAAGCTGGACACAAGCTCCAACATTCAGGACTTTTCCCAGTGTTGGGGAGAGGGTATACTACTTAACTAAAATTTTGGATTTTAATTTATTTACATTTCAAGCTCACTAACAAAACTCACTACAGCTCTGGACTGTTTAAGTGAGCTAGGAAGTAGAAGAGAAAATACTTAAAAGTACTCAGAGTGCCATTTCAAACCTGAGGTTGCCTGGTTGTTCATAAACCTTATTAGTCACTCAAAACACTTGCTTACCAAACAATATTAATCAGGATAAAGAGACAGTTCAGAAAAAAGAAATACTAAAAAAACACCCATTAAGTTTAGATGAAGTGAACCTACTCACTGTTTTTTGTTCTTCACCTTGTGCTTTCTCTTAGGCATACTCCAATTTTTGAACTAAACCCTCTAATGACTTGCTCCGTCTCTGTGTGGTGATTTGACCCCAAGCAGCAAATAAGCATCCACACAGCTACTTACTCACTCACACTCTGCCACCCTCGATAGGGCACCACAAAAAAATAGGAAGACCAAGAAAATTCACAGGTGAAAATAAAGACAGTTTAATAGGTGAGGGAAAGGTGGAAGGAAATTCATTCACCCTCCACACCTTACTCCAAAAATCAGCCTCCAAACAGTAGTCACTTCAGAAACCACTACTACCATCCTCTATCTTCCTTTTTAACACTGAGCATGACATTACTTGGTATGGAACATCCCCCTGGCCAATTTGGATCAGCTGTCTTGGCTGTGTCCCCTCCCAGTCTACTAATCGTTGACTGCCTCAGTCAAACTGTCCACCTTATGCTGTTTAATCCACAAGAATGAATTTACCTCCAACCCAGCCAGACCCAGTACATTCTAGTATGAGTCCAAAGGGTCTGCATGTGTTTTTCACATCCTTTAATCACTGGCATTGCTGATGCCTCAGAAAAGGCAATGAGCACATGATGAGTGCAGCTCATCTGACCCAAAGAAGCTGAGCTAGCCACATACAACTATCTTTACAGGCAATGATACCAAAAGAGGTGCCTACAGAACACAATTCAGCTGGTCTACTTTAAGGGCTCCCTTATCCTGTTTAAATAGAAGCGGTTCATACCATCTGAGTCTGGAAAGCTGGACATGAGGTTTATAAGGTACATGAAGTCTGGAGTATTAGACTGCTATTAGAGTGTACTGAAATCTGCATCAGCTGTAACTTGAATGGGAGCCTGTTGTAACTATTCCCTGCAAATAAAGCAGCTGCCCAAACAACCTACTCTTTAGACTCTCAGTTCTGCAGAGATATATAGCCAGAGTTTGTTGTTACAAACCAGAAGAACCAGCTTCACAAGCTCTGAGTATGGGGAAGAAAATAGAAAGAGAGAAAGATACCTCTGAATCTGAGTAATTAGTAGGAGAAAAATTCATCCCCTGACTACAGGTAACAAAGGTAGTAGGATGCCTTGGTGGGGGCATGAGACCTTCTGATTCAGTGAGTGCTATATGTGGCTTTGTGTCCTCAGGCTGATTTATCAGCTTCTGTCAGCAGCAGCTGTCCTTTTAGGAGCCTGCAGAGACTGTGAGTCCGTTGGCCTTGAGAAAACTTGAAGGGCAGCAGAGGACATGGCATAAACCTTGTGAGCAATGGATAACAGCTGGTTTGGGAACCGGTTATGAAGCTCTACCAAACCAGATGGAAATCTCTCTAGGGCAGCCTTGAGCCTGTGATTAGCCATTCTCTAGCTGGCTAAAAACATGTTTCTTCTTTATTTATTTATTTTGTTCATTCTGAGAACCACATATGTGATATCAGGTACAGCACAGAGGCTGGAAAAAATATAAAGGAGAAAGGAAATGTGAGTGGCAATGAAGCAAGAAACGGAGTTCAGAGATATCTGATTGAGGATCATCACAGAGTGACTGTGATCTGGTAGTGTTTGTGTTGAGAGTTTCTTTCACATACAAGTTCTTAGCTCTGCTGCTGAAGAATACAATTGCCAATTGTTATAACAAAATAGTTTCAATTGTGGAGTAGTGGGTTTTTTTGCAGTTTATGGAGAACTCTAGACATTGCTCGAGGAAAACGGAAACACAAATTTTAATTTTTCTTTTGCTTTATTTGCTTTATAAATAGTTGGGTTCAAAATTATCTGTGGCAGCAACACAGATGTACAGGATAATAGGCTTTTCTTCTGTCTTTTTAACTCGAAATACCAAAATGTGTTTGTTTGGTTTTTTTTAAATAAAAAGAGTGACATAAACTAAATTCAGTAAGAATGTTATAAATACATTCAAAATCACATAATAGGAGAGAGACTTACCATGACTTCTGAAAGAAACAGTAAAGCTTAGTGTTACAAAGCAATATTCGACTTAGTGTTTTCAAAGCACGAACTGAATACAGCAAGTATTAAAAACGTTAAATGTTCTACCACAGGAGAAGTAATTTGTTTTAGCAATAAATGCTCCTTTTCCCTCTTGAGAAAATTCCTTATTAGAGTTTAAAATAGTAGAGGACCAGAGGCAGTGCAGAGTATATCTTAAGTAACAATTTCCATACAAATATAGCTAAAGCCTATTTTGCTATGCATTTCTATGCATGTCATAAATGCACCTGACTACTGTTGGTGGCCAACATTTAATTTTCATTGATTAGTGGAGTTTGAAACAAAGGTGTTCTAAACACACTAGTGGAATTACTTTCAACTTGTAGCATAGAAGTGTTGGAATATAAATTCAACACTTTTCAAACGACTCCTTAGATATTGTGGTAAGTAATCTGTTCTTACTGTATGAGTGAAATTGTCTTTCTCTCAAGACAATTAATGACTTGCTTATTCAGCTTGTGTTGTTTGCATGCACTAGTTGGGAATAGAGGTGTTTCTGAGGTCTGAAAAGGGTCTTCAGTTTTCAGTAACAGTCACAAAAACATGAAAAGGGGATTCTGGTTATGGAAGGAAGAGGAGTGACTGACAGAAGAGATGCTAAGATAGTTTCAGCTGAAGCATGCTGTGACTTTACTGACAGCTGATTGTGCCGATTTCAGAAGTGTCTCTAAAATTCAGTGTTATTTCTATTTTAAGACACCTAAATGCTACTGTGACTTGGCAGAGAAGATATTCCAGGGGCAAAACAATGTTTTGTAAGAATTTAAAAAACTAACCCACCCATCTCTAAACAAAATCCCAGTACTGTGTTCGGCTCTGGGGTCCCCAACATGAGAAGGACATGGACCTATTGGAGTGAGTCCGTAGGGGCCATGAAGATGATCAGGGGACTGGAGCCCCTATCCTATGAAGGCAAGCTGAGAGATTTGGGATTGTTCAGTCTGGAGAAGGCTCTGGGAAGACCTTATAGCAGCCTTCCTGCACCTGAAGGCAGCCTGCAAGAGAGCTGGAGATGGTCTTTTTACAAGGGCATGGAGTGATAGGACAAGGGGTCACGATTTTAAACTGAAAGAGGGTAGATTTAGATAAGATATTAGGAAGAAATTCTTTATTTTGAGGGTGGTGAGTAGCTGGAACAGTTTACCCAGAGAAGTTGTGGATGCCCCCTCCCTGGAAGTGTTCAAGGCCAGGTTGGATGGGGCTTTGAGCAACGGGGTGTAGTGGAAGGTGTCCCTGCCCATGGCAGGGGAATTGGAATTAGATGATCTTTGAGGTCCCTTCCAACCTAATCCATTGTGTGATTCTATGCAAAGCAAACCCTAATGTTGTTTTGGGTAATACGGAACCATTTAATCTTGAAGCTGAGCTGGAGATAGCTGATTAAAGGGGCTTCCTTAACATGTTTTCAGTTCCATGTTTAGTTTTTGCTTTTTGTTTTTATTTTTGAAGTAATTAATGTCCTAGTATTTTCTGGGCTTAGTCCTGTTTGAGGTGGAGAACTCAGAGAAGGGTTTGAATAATTCAAATAATCAGTGTCTTCTTTTCTGAGTGTGTTGTATGTGTGAATGTAGAGCTGAGCTTCCAGACTGACAGCCAGGCTGTTGCCAGTTCTGTAGGTATGATCTGAGAACAGAAAACTGCCGGTTTCAGGGCTGTCAGTTCAACATTTGAATAGAAACAAGACTCACACATTATTTAAAGGACTGTACTCTACATAAATTTTAAATACACTTCACCATTACAGAGTCTAAAGGGCAAGCTATCAATCATTTTAGCAGCTATCACCCGACAAGCTGGAGTCAGAGTCAGGGTTTCAGAGGTGCTGTTCTGTTTCTCGGTGTTGCTCAGTGTCTGGGTGGGAAGAAGCACCAAGGACAGATACCCTGAGTTGGCAAAGTTCAAGAACAAGTTATTTTTATGATAAGTAATCTTAGTACTTATTTGTAGGAATTATAGTTTTTCAGATATTTAGTATACTGCCTAATTAAGGTATAAAATTTCTAGCAAAATGGCACTCATCATGAAAGAAAATCTGACCTGTGCCACTTAAATTTTCTGTTAACTGGCAAAGCTATAGTCTCAACCCAATTCAAAACCAAGTTTTATGCATATTATTACAATGTAATTTACATACATTTCTTGGTACAGGGAAATATCAATCTGAAGTTAAAATGTCTTTGTAACTCCCAGTGCTAGTAGTGTGATTCAGTGAATTTTTGGGGATGAAGCTTGCACTAAGATGTTGTCAAAGCTAATGACAAATGATTATTTGGAACTTTCACAGCCAAGTACAGTCATCCTTTGAAATCATTGTGCATATCACTCATCAAACTATCAAGCAAAGACTGGGGTGCTTTTATTTTCTGATTGATTTTTTAAACATGTATCTCGTTATCTAGATGTCCATTAAAGTTCCCTCTTTTATTGCTCTGAAATAATGCAGTTGCAGCCAATATGTTAAAATAATACTAGAGATACAAATTAAAACCGAAACAAGGACAGTTGTAGTGTAGGTTGCCACTTTGAGAGAGTGAAATGACAGTTTAAGCTAGAATTTCTTTGCTCTTGTCAGTTCTTGTTAGACCCTTAACATTAAATTAATGTGCTGTGAAGTAATTTTTTTAACTTTCATTTCTTGAATAAAATGTAATTAGAATGGCTACCATGAAAACTTGAATGAACAGTAAAAGGAATGGAGTTTTTGTAGTGTCGTCTTCTCATGTAGCACCTGCCCCTAGAGGCCATAGAAAAAGTATCCCAACTGCGATGTCTTTTGCAGAAAACAGAAGAGTCTTCCAAGTAAAACTACTTTGGATATCCAAGTTCCATGCTTCTGTGGTAGCAGGTTTTTCTGGTGAATGGAGGCCAAAAATAACGTCACTTGTTACAGGTAGTTTTGAAGAATATAACCTAAAATAACTTTAAAATGTATGTTAATGTGGTAAGCTATGTGGTCATGGTTAGTGTCAGCCAACTTGTTTGTCCTATTTAAGTAGAATTTGTGAAGAAAAAAAATATTTAATTATGCTGATGAATTTGTATTAACATTGCCCTGGAGAAGTGTTAGTTGGTGGTGGTCTTCATATTACCTCTGATGAGAATGCAAAGCAGTTAGGATGCATGTTGGAGAAATGCTTCATACTTAATGAGATGAAATTAGTATGAGACTTGAAAGTTTTGCCAATACAGCTGGTTTTTTTTTTAAATTTGCACTCACTTCCTACAAGTTGTAAGTGTGTATTTGAAGAACTTGCTACATAATGTCAGAAATGTCAACCTTCTCCATGACTGAGAATAATGAAAGTAAGATATCTTCCTTTTCTCATTCTGATCATGTCAGACAACTCAGTTTTTATTTCCTCTTTTAGTCTTTGTCTCCTTCTACTCCACAGCTGGGATCCTCTTCTCATTTTCAAAGCTTTGCACAACCAGAGCGTTATCCTGCAATAGTCTCAAAGTCCAGTCTTCTTACTCTTCCCTCTTTTTCCTTCTAAGAATGCTTTTTCTATCCCCTCCTGATTATGAATTGCCTTTCATATTATCATTTATGCTTGGAACTGCCTCCATATTATCATAAAAAACTTCTTTACTGTGAGGGTGACACAGCACTGGAACAGGCTGCTCAGAGAGGTTGTGGAGTCTCCTTCTCTGGAGATATTCAAAACACACTTGGATGCATTCCTGTGCAACCTGCTCTAGGCGCACCTGCTTTAGAAGGAGGATTAGACTAGATGATCTCCAGACGGCCCTTCCAACCCCTGCCATTCTGTGATCCTGTGATATGCAAACTAATCCTCCTTTAATTTTTTTTTTGTGTGACAAATTCATTTTTTCACTTTTTCTAGGTAGTAAATAACATTCCTGAAATTTAATCTGATACTCAACAAACAAAAGCATTAAAGCATATTATACATTGTTTGAATACAAACCTGACCAAAATTTTTCCAAGAGTGCTGTAGAAGTTACATTAAAAAAATTTACAGCCAGATGATATAATAGTAAAATCACACTTCACACAGCAGGACTGACTTACAAGCAGATTTAATTGTTTGTGTGAGCACTTATTTGGGGATGGCAGAAGTAGCAAGTATGCTGAGAATTGTATGTCCTTATTTTCTATTTAAATAGGATAAACATTCTTATAACAGATATTGTAATTTCCATTGTGGTAACACAGTTGGACAATGAAGATTTAGCTTAATTTGTGTCAAAATCTATAGTTAGTGGGAAGCTCCAAGAGAAGTGATTTTGCACGAATACAAGATATTCATAAAATGTAACATAATTTAAGATGATATATTTTATCTTTGGTCAGTTATGGTAATAATTCTATGTATTCATATACACAGGAAGCATAATTATTCATTATGAGACCATTACAAGAATTAGTAAATTATAGTAATTAGATTGTGTAAAAAAAATTGAGAAATTGTCATCGTGCCATTTTAATGATTATTTTGTAATAATGAGGAGAAAAAAAGTGGTGTGTCTGTACTTTTTTTACTGACTTTATAGTCAGTGAAACAAATGAAGGTAATTCATAATTTTCCATGCAGGAAAATCTATTTAATAAACTGTAAGAGCTCCTATACATTTTCAACTTCTTAATATTTCGTGTTTACGCTTTCCTTTCAAATAAATGTCTTCTTATTACCAGTCAACTCAGAAGAGATACTTCTTTGGTCATTTTAGAAAAGGGTACAAAAAGACCCAATATCAGCTACTTCTAAACTATTACTCTATACTTCAGGATATCAGTTTTACCTTTTTCAGGTTTACCGGAAGACCACATTTTCCTTGACTATTAAGTGTGAATATTCTACTAGATTCAGTGGAGAAACCTTTGTCCCTCAGCTCAGGAAATGCACTCAGAAGTTGTGATAGTGCTTGGGACCATAAGTAATAGTGAGGAACTGAGTCCAGGCTCTAGTGAAGACCATTATGTGTGATGAATTCACTAGGTTGCTTTGAAGGTTGTCTTGCTTGTAATAGTGTTTAAAAGCTAAGGAAAGTATTATTTTGCAAAATGCTAAATATATTTCTGTCTATTTATATGGATTACACAACCTACAGTGGTCCAGCCCAACTGATTTATCCCGTGATACTAATATGTATTAAACTTTTAATAAAAATAGGATTAGATCATTAATTACATAGTAGAGTGGATCAGACAATTATGTTATCTTCATTCATTAATTTCACATAGTTTATATTAATAACCTTAGATTACAAATTTCAAAGCAATTAATGACTCATTTTATGGCTCATGCATTGGGCTTTTTGTTCCCCTAAATTGTCATTAATTCACTGTAAATGCCCTGATTGCCACTTAATATTGCTTTATTTTTGCATTAGGTGGTGTGTAAAATGTTTGAACAAAACCAGACATGTTTTGAAACTGGGTGCCAGCTTCATTTAGGATGTTTATACTTAGTCAAGGCCACAGATAAGCGAAGAGTTTGCTAAAATATTGATCAGCGTTTTAGTGTTTCTGTTGTTTAAAACGCTTTTTCTCATTTCACCCAGATGTACACAGCCAACTGAAAAACTTGCAGCATGGTTCTTATCTGGATCAGTGCCAATGATGTTAATGCACAAACACCAGTGGAAAAGTGGCAAGGTGTCTGACTGCTAATTTTCAGGTTTAAATTTATTTATTTTCCTAAATTGGTCCATGGGGAACTTGAGGCAATAGACCTCCTGCTGCATTCTTTGCAGTTCTCTGCCAGTGGTTACCTCCACTACAAATGAGAATGTTCCCAATTTAATGCAAGAAAGGCAGATCCCATCCTTGAAAGTAAGTTTAGCGAGATCCAGCTGACAACGCTTGAAAGAGAAGCACTCTTTTGCTTGTACAGGCTGGCCGAACTGTGACATTAATAACCCTCTTGACAGCTGTTGACCAAAAGCAGTGCTACACCCAGCTAGATGCAGAGCAGGGCAATTGCCTGGGACCCCAGGAGCTGTGCCTGACGCTGCAGGAAGGATGAAGCAGAAAGCTCAGAAAATTGAAGGTCGCTTTCTGATCTCCCTTTGTCCTGCACCTGCCAGGATTTACCTGCAGTGAAGTTATACCCATGCGATGCTGCAGAGTTAGTCATTCAACAGACTTGCAGAAGTGTCTATTAGTTAAAGTCAAACTTTTAGGAAGCCTTTGCAGCATAAGTGAAGGTGTCATTGTAAGGAGGCTCGTATTTTCAGGAATGGCATCAAAAAGTCACAGATATTTATAATAGAGGCAGTAGACATAATTAATAAACTTAGTAAACTTAGACATACACAATTACGACTTAGTATACTTACTAAACTTAGACATACACAAGTCTATAAGGCCAGATGGGATCCACTCAGGCATACTGAGGGAGCTGGTGGAAGTGCTCACCGTACCACTTTCCATTATTTATCAGCAATCCTGGCTAACCAAGGAGATACTCGTTGACTAGAAGTTAGCAAATGTGACGTCCGTTACAAGAAGGGCCAGAAGGAGGATCCAGGGAACTACAGGCCTGTCAGTCTGACCTTGGTGCTGGGGAAGGTTATGGAGTAGATAATCTTGAGTGCCATCACATGACATGCTTAGGCGATCAGGACCAGTCAGCATGGGTTTATGAAAGGCAGCTCCTGCTTGACTAAACTGATGTCCTTCTCTGACAAGCTGACCCACTTAGTGCGTGAGGAAAAGGCTGTGGGTGTTGTCTACCTCAACTTTATTAAAGTTTTTGACACTGTTGACGCACAGGATTCTCCTGGAACATCTGGCTCCTCATGGCTTGGATGAGTATACTCTTCACTGGGTAAAAAACTGGCTGGATGGCTGGGCCCAAAGAGTTGTGAATGGAGTTAAATCCAGTTGGCAGCGAGCCACAAGTCATGTTCCCCAGGGCTCAGTATTGGAGCCAATTTTCTTTCTTTAATATCTTTATCAATTAGCTGGATGAGGCGATCGAGTGCACCTTCATTTGCAGTTGGGCAGGAGTGTTGATTTCTTGAGGGTAGGAAGATCTACAGAGGGATATGGACAGGCTGGATCAATGGGCCAAGGCTAACTGTATCACGCTCAACAAGGCTAAGTGTCAGGCCCTGCATTTGGGTCACAATGACCCCATGAAACGTTACAGGTTTGGGGAAGAGTGACTGGAAATCTGCCAGATGGAAAAGGACCTGGAGATGTTGGTTGATAGCCAGCTGAGTATGAGCCAGCAGTGTGCTCAGGTGGCCAAGAAAGCCAAGAGCATCCTGGCTTGTGTCAGAAATAGTGTGGCCAGCAGGACTAGGGAAGTAATTGTCCCTCTGTAACTCAGCACTGGTGTTCAGTTTTGAGCCCCTCACCACAACAAAGACATTGAGGTGCTGGAGTGTGTCCAAAGAAAAGCAATGAAGCTGGTGAAGGGTCTAGAGCACAAGTCTTATGAGGAGCTGCTGAGTGAATTGGTGTTGTTTAGTCTGGAGAAAATGTGGCTGAGGGGGGACCTCACTGCTCTCTACAGCTACCTGAAAGGAGGTTGTAGTGAGGTGAGTGTTGGTCTCTCCTCTGAAGTGACAAGTGATAGGATGAGAGGAAATGGCCTCAGGTTGTGCCAGTGGAGGTTTAGATTAGATATTAGGAAAATTTATTCACCCAAAAGGTTATTAAGCATTGGAACAGGATGCCCAGGGAAGTGGTTGAGTCATCATCCCCAGAGGTATTTAAAACATCTAGATGTGGTGCTTAGTGACATGGTTTAGTGGTGGACTTGGCAGTTAGGTTTATGGTTGGACCCAATGATCTTAAAGGTCTTTTCCAACCTAAATGATTCTATAATCAGGTAGGCTGGGGGACATTACACACCTTTTTTTTCAGTGAGGAGTTGGGGTGTGTTTGTCCTGATGAGATTCCTTTTTCGATATCTGCATACCGTTTTTCACAAATTTCTCTTGTCAGTTTGCATTATTTGGTATAAGGTTATAATGTTTACTACATTTCCTAAACTTTTTGTCTGATGTTGCTATGCACGATTAAATGTTTTCCTCTTTCTAGGACAGAACTGCCTGCATTTCAAGAGCATTAATGGGTCTAAGTAATGTATACAAGTGCTGCAGAATAAAAAGGTCCCCTTGTAATTCAAGACTAGATTATTCAGAACTGATCTTTCAAGAAAATAGCTTAATAGATTTGAATAATATTTAATATGAAAAATAAGCATGAGAAAATGTTACTCTGATATGATTTGAAATGACTGAATGTTGACTGATAGTCAAAAAAACTATACAAAACCGTATCTGTATGTAGCTGTGCTATCAGGTATTGTATAACAGTGTGACTGGATTACAACATGATGTTAAATCTAGATGACATTAAAGTTTATATTCTATTGAAGATTATTATTTTTACAGCACATAGGACAGGGATGTCTGGTCTCCAGAGAGAAAAGGACAAATGCACATATTTGGATTTCTTCAGCAAAATTTCATACTTGACATCAATATAGCACAGATATGACCGATCAACATCAAATGCTTGTTTCTGCTGCTATAAATCAGTAGAAAGTTTTCAACATATGCTGCTGCAGAACAGAAGAAATCTGGTCAGAATTTCTCTACATGGAAGAGAAACTGTTTTTCCACAGAGTTTCTCTTTGCTAAATCAAAGATTCTATTTTTTTTCTTTATGGTTTCACTTTGCAGCCAGTTTATGAAAAAAATATTGCTGCTGCTTCTGGAGAAATAATTTGCTTTCTGCTTGCCAGAGTACCCGAGATCCTTTCAAACACAAACATGGTTAAAGAAGAAAACATCTCTATTCTAGCAAAATAGAGGTTTAAATTCTTGACTATGTAATCCAGAATGAAGTTGTAAGGCAAAAAATTCCCAAACAATCCAAAACAGCAAAGCGCAGTTCTAGATTACTCTTAACAGCAAAAATCATCAATTGGTCCAGAATATGAACTTGATTCAGCATGTAAAGGATGAGAGTTCTCCTACCGCTTCTCTCCCCGTGAGATACTGTATGCTGGAGCACTGTCCAAGGCTACTTTGACTCCTTCTCAGTTGTAGGGATATGATGACACTGTCATTTCAATTCTCATTATGGATTTCGGACTCATTTCTCCTATTTTCAAAATCTACATAGATTTAAATGCAGCAAATGCAGGTTGCAGGTTCTGGGTCTCTTGATCCTCAGTTGCCTAGTTTCAGTAAGGCACCATTCCTCCTTGATTCCTCATTTCTTATTTACAGTCCTGGAACATGATTTCAAAACTTTCAGCCCTCATTTGCAGAGGATTTGGAGCTGTGAGCATAGTAAGAGGCAGAGGTATTTGCAGTAAGTTTCTGTTAGCAAACACTTCCCTTAAATAAGGATAATTCTTCTCTGATTTCTTTGCCTGATGCAGAAGCACTCGCGCTGAAGCTACAGTTTGTGATGTTTAGAGATTCCTATCAAGGGACTGTACTTGTTTAACATTCCGAGGAGGCTGCTGATGTAACTACCTTTCTTCATTTTCAGTAGTATCACATTTTTACACACACAAAATAAGAGACTAAGTTAATGTAGCCTTATGCATTATTAATAACAATATTCTGTCATTTACATTGTTGGTTTGATATACAGGCTGATTTTTCCTGCTTATTTCTGCTACAGTACACAGATTTCCATGATGAGTTAAAGGGAATATTTTACATTTAACTGCAAGAATTTATTTTTTTTTAATATATTATGGTACTGTCAGGTAATTATAACTAGCAGTAATGGGCACCATAGGAAATAAAACTGCAATACAGTCTTAATCAAACCTGAATGACAAGGTCATTGGAAAGTTAAATGTTTTTTTTTTCATATTGCTGACACATTCCATAAAAAAAATTAAGTTCAAATGTAAGATAATGTGCCCAATGATTTGCTCATAATTTTAATTTCATTAGGGGCATCTAATTACTTATTCATTACTTAAGAGCAGTAGTCACTCTGAAGTGTTGCTGAGGTCTCCAGTGTTTTTCAGAGTAAACTCTGTAGTGTCGGCAGTTCAGTATTTCTTTGTTTATTTTCAGTTTTTATCCATTAATGCCATACATACATTTAATAAATGCAAAGGCCAACTTAAATCACAACTATTTCGTTATTATGGCCCCAAAGTTAAATAACTGACAGAATTTTCATGCTGTATGCCTTCAACTTGCCTCATATCTTCATCTTCCACAAACAAAAAATGAAACCAGTGCAGCTCAAACACCTGGGGGTCTTCATTTGAACTAAGGGAATGAAAGAGAGAGCAACTTCATCAAAGGTCAGCTCTCTCCTCCCACCCTTTTGAGTTGGGGAAAAGGATGACTTGAAGGAAAATATCTATTAGGTCACTACGAACTGCTTCTGTGGGGAAGGTATTCGTTGAATCTATGGGCTGTCCCAAAAGACTCGACTGTATTCTTTTTGTCCCTCTGGCTGAAATTATCTTTTACCTTGTTCTAAAGCCCTGAAGATGTATGCCAGAAAGAAAGAAAGAAAACAAAAGATTTTACCCATGATTCAGGAAAGCTGGGCCTGTGTGGGCAACATAACCCAGAAACAAATATATTTCATTTCTTCTCTTTCTGTTACCCCAAAGGCATTGTAGATATGAGAGAGGATCTTATAAACCACAATATTCCTGTCTATCAATTCCTGTTTTTTAACTAGGCATGTAAAATTGCTCTCAGAGGCTTAGTGGTAGATAGTCATCAATATGTTCCGTCAGTAGAGGTTTCATTTAATGTCACAGTGTTCACAGACAGTTTTTGACAGACAGGTGACCCACCATCTGAATGAAAATCAGGCCTGATGATCTCCTTGAAGTCTGATTGAAAAGTTCAATATACCTGAAGTTTTTGTTTTGCTTTGCTTTGCTTTTAGGGGGTTTGTTTGTTTGTCTGCTTTTCTTCAGAAGCGTTGAGGTTTGTTTTGGTAATGCCAAATCAAATTGATTACAAAATTTTGCCTGAAAGAAAACATCAGAGGATTAGGTTCTCAAAACCAGGAGTTAGGCTGTAGGAGTGACACCATATTAGACAGACCAGATGATGACACATGCCGTATACTTGCCTTTCTGCCCATAATGTAATAGGAAGAATATGTACAGAGAAAATATGGGACGTTTTTCTTTGCATGAGCCGCAGATAAATTCAGTGATACTGGGAGAGACCCATTCTGGATTTCTTTTCTTTGCAGTTATTTCATTTTCTACAAACTACCTGTGTATTTCTTGGTTGTGTAAAAAAAGAAAAAATGCAAGATAAGTGGCAGTTACTTTTATTCCAACCCCCTTCCTGTCTGATTCAAAGCAAGTAATACAACATGAGATCTTCTGGATGAGATCTTGGATCTTCTGGATGCCACTGGATTTTAGCACAAATACCTTCCCAATTCTGTGAATAGCTGACATAAGATTGGAGTGTTCTTCAACATTGACAGTAAGAGTCGGTTAATAATGCAAAAGTAGTCTTATGCATTTTACTTTTTTCCTTTATTTGATATAGGAAAAGCAATCCATTATATGCTCTTAACAGCTAGAATTTATGTGGCACAAGACGTGAAGAATAAAAAAAGTGCTGACATTTTACAGACTGGAGTAAATCCCCAAACATTTGGAAATAAGATTGCATTATTTTTTAACTCTTTCTAATCTTAACTTTGTGGGCACTGAACAAATAGAAGATTCTGCTGTTTAGAATAAATAAATAGCAATAAATAGTAGATGTTGTATTTGCAGTATCTTCCTTAGATTTCTAATTTCTTTTCTCTTATGTACTGTGAAATTTGTTCTGCTATCTGCAAATCTGTAAAAATGAGGCCTTCTGGGTGTTTTGGAATGAAAGGTTGCTTCTTTTCACTTTGCAATACAGGGCCTTTTTGTGACAGAGTTATACATTAGTAATCAAGACATAACATTCTGGAACTCATCTCCAAGCACATGGAAGAGGAGAAGACTATCCGGAGTAGTCAACATGGATTCACCAAGGGTAAATCCTGCTTGACCAATCTGATAGCCTTCTATGATGGCATGACTGGCTCGGTGGACGAGGGGAGAGCAGTGGACGTTGTCTACCTTGACTTCAGTAAGGCTTTTGACACTGTCTCCCACAACATCCTCATAGGAAAGCTCAGGAAGAGTGGCTTAGATGAGCGCACAGTGAGGTGGGTCAAAAACTGGCTGAATGGCAGAGCGCAGAGGGTAGTGATCGGTGGTGCGGAGTCTGGTTGGAGGCCTGT
>VZSC01019119.1:0-27210 GCA_013398225.1 Steatornis caripensis | reverse complement strand
CTGGAACAGGCTGCCCAGAGAGGTTGTGGAGTCTCCTTCTCTGGAGATATTCAAAACCCGCCTGGATGCATTCCTGTGCAACCTGCTCTAGGCTAACCTGCTTTAGCAGGGGGGTTGGACTAGATGATCTCTAGAGGTCCCTTCCAACACCTACCATTCTATGATTCTATGATTCTATGATTCTAACCTTTGGAAGGTATGCATGCAATGGTAATGATCTCTTCCTATGTTCCAAGGTGTGTGCTTCTTTCGTAGCATGTCTGAAAGGGATTGCTATGGGACATGTCTGAGCAGGGACACATGATGCAGATAAAGCTAATGGAAAAAACATGCACAGCAAGAGACTCAGAGAATTTCTTTTTTTCTTTTTCTCCTACTGAAAGCTGGAAATCAATCTAGAAAAAAAGATACTGTTATTTTTGCAGGAAGTTTCTTTCCATGGTATAATCATTCTGATAGTATCAAAACCAAAACCTATAATTATGCAGTAATGGTCTAAGGACACTAGTAAAGACAGCTGATATGTAGGATCGACAGATATATAGAACAGAACAGATAAATTTTCTGTCATGCAAACTCTTCTTACGGCTTCCCATTCACTCTGCATTTTTCTGGTGTTCTGAAATAATTTTCAATTCCTTGACCCATTTACAAGAATACAGCTTAGATCCCACTTCAAAAGATTTTGTCTTCATCATTTCTTTCAGGTGGAGAATCACTTTCATCTCAAACAATAAAGCCTCGTATGACACAACTCTGTTGTCTCTCAGTAGAATAATGTGTATACTTTTACCTTTATTCAAATCTGTGAGTCACTGTAATGCAGTAAAAAATGTACAGATTAATATCATACTCAATTTTATTGAGTATTCTCATTAAGTAAAATTTTAACCTGACTTCCAGAGGAGATGATTTGTACATGAAAGCATAATGTAGGTGTCTCTCTGTCTTCCCTACTAGTATTTGAAGCTATTTAATAGCTTCAGCGAACTTAGCATTTTAATGAGGACAGATTTCCAGGTAAAGAAAAGATATCCTATTAACATGAAAAAGAGACTTGTGTGTTTAACCCTTATCAATTCAATAGAAAATCCACATGAAGGAGAACGCAAGAAAGTTTCAGCCAGTGGAAGAAATACATAGGAAAACGGGGTTCATTTTTTCAGATACTCCCAGGGCTCCTGTTAATAGCAGTCATTAATTTGAATCAGGGTTATTGTGCATTATTACTATCTTATTGTTAATACATTTTCTGTGTAAGGAAGATAGGATTAACAGTGATGTGTTTCCACATCTTATGTCAGGCAGTAAAAGTGAACTACTATTTTGGCAATAATCAGTAAGACCTTAAAAAAAACAAATAATGTACCAACTGTGATATATGAGAAATGCAATTCCACAAGTTTATGACTGTTATATGTTTCACATATTTGTCTTTGCAATTTTTAAAGGGTAAATTTATCACTTAACTTAGAATGCAAAAAAGTTGGCTATAGGGAGAATTCCAATTAAACATTAGTAACTGTTTTGTTCATTATTACCATTTGGCATCGCCTCACCTGATCAATCCATCTGATTGCAACTAAAAGAATGCCTAATCAAACTTCTAAAATCTCAGGTAGCCTGTAACAGTCATCTTTGTTGCAATAAAATGAGAAAAGTTACCACATTTATGACAGCAGGGAGCTTAATGTCTTCTGGTGATGTTTTGACTGTTAACATCTCCACCTGTACTTCAGGTAGTATACTCCAGTTTTTCCAGGTAGTGTATTTCGTTTTGCTTATTGAATCGTGGTTATATTTAAGATGTTCCTCAGCACTTAAGAAAAACAGGCAACTGTTTTTTGTGCTGAGACCTCTACTGCTTAAAATAAAAGTGCAATGCAACAAAAGCCACGTTAGAGTTCCAAATGTGAATAGTTTGGCCTCAAACATATTAACAAATTAAATATAAGGGTTCTGGTACACACTGTTTGAACATGCAGAGTCAGATGTGGATGTCTTGCATTCAAGACTGCTTCTAAGATCTCCTTGATTTGTTTCTAGGTGGGAATAGTCCAAAGATGGGGAGGTCCATGAAAGTGTTGGTGTTCACAGTGAGCCGTAGAGCCAGACCGCAGGATGCTACCTGCTTTAGCAATGGTGGGACAGAGAATGCAAAAGGCTTAATAAGGCACAGCCGAGCTCCCTGATCTGCAAATGGAGAAATGCAGCAGAGAAGTGGGTCATCCTGTACCATTGTTAGGAAAGTAAAAGAGCATGATTATCTAAAATTAGCTGCTGCCAAGGCTGGAGTATGTATGGCTCATATTTTTGCTGTGAGCTAGCTGAACTAGTATATTGTGAGATACATCCTTAGGAGTGTTTTGTAGGTAATTTAGTGAAAGAAGTGAGTTTTAGTTAGGAATGCCCAGGGGAAAGGGGTAAAAGGGTCATATTCACAGGGTGTCAGCAATAAACTGCCCGACAAAGCTTTTCCTGTCATGCTTGTTTATTTATTTGGGTAACACACCAGGACTTGTGAACATTGCTGCTCGAGGTGGTAAGTCATTACTTCCTCACAGCTATCATAGCTGGAAGACACTCAGCAAGGAGTGTCAGTTAAGTCTCACTTTTCCACACCCACAGAGAAAAGGACATACATTTTACATTGTGAACAGTGTAAAATAAGAATCAAAGCCAAGACATATCAAACCCCTCTAGAAGAGGTTATAATCTTACATATATACATATATCATGCAAATAGGCCCTAGATCAAGCTTTTATCAGCTCTCCTCTGTGTGACATATTTACAAGATGTGTGAATGTCTAAATTTCCTTCCTAGTTACACTTGCTTAGCGAATTAGAAAAAAAACTTGTCAAAGGGAAGAGGAACTCTAAGTGGTTTCTCTTGCTCTTGCAGTCCTTCACCTTCTTTTAGGCACAGCATGTATGAAATCCAAAATAAGGAATACACCCAGTAGTTTGTGTCTTTTTTAGTGACGTGCTGCTACATCTTTCTTTTGGTGCACTGCTGCTCCAAGCAGAATGGAAGCACTCAGTTCAAAGGTGGTGGTACAGGTAGCAATTTGGCCCAGCTCAGTGACTCATGGGCAGATTAAGAGTCCAGCTCTGCAGAATCCAATGCAGGCTTAGAACACAAACATGCTCTTTCGGGAGGTTGTGTGAACAGCACTTGCTGTTTTTACAGTAGTTACATTCAACTTTCACTGTTCCATGATTTAGAATACATTTGGAGAGGAAATTTATTTATGAACATTTACACTAACACCTTCTTGTAGGTTATTTTATTTATTTTCGTTGCTTTTTTGCATTCAAGCTCAATATTTTGTATAGCTTTTAAAAAGAGAAAAAAACTTCAACAAACAAAAGCAGCTTGTTTGCCTTTTGAAAAAGTTACAAGAAATAAAGGCACATGACAGAAAAGGATTTGTTAGTAGTAGTTTTTATGGTTTAAAACTGATACATCTGTATATCTGTGTTGAATTTTTTATTAATAATTCCAAGAATATGCAAAGAGATTCTTAAAGAATAACCATGAGGTGAAGTAGATGGAATAGTGTAACTAGTTGAATGGAGTATTTTGGACTACTTCTTCTTTCATATAAATCTAGACATGAATTTGTGTGACCATTTTGCTGGTGTCTGTTCTAGGGCAGCATATCGCAAAGAAAATAAAAACTTTTTCGTAGTTGCATCAACAATTGCTGAAAAATAGCACATCTGAAACTAGGGAGTGGAAAGATGGAAATACCAGGAAGAAGGAAGAAAGCCAAGCAATGTGGTAAATAATAAACAAAACCAGCTGAAATCTACCAACATTAGAATCAGGAGAACATCAGAGACATCTTCAGGTTGATAAGTCAGTAATATGCGGGGAGCCTGTAAAACTGTGGGTCATACGGTGATCAGTCCTACAGATATGCTAGTCAAAGACCATATAGTGATAAAAAGAAGATACAGAAGTAGCAAATAAGCCTGCAAGTGTATATAAACGATTGATAGAAAAAGTAACGATGTAAATAACTAACATAAGCTACGTGGTAAAAAATCTGGCAGAATAACGAAGTAAACCAACAGAATCACTGTAAGATATATGGCCAACACAGATAAAGATAACAGAAAGACTTAAAAAGGAAAAGAAAAAAAATCCTTCACACTCAATAATATAAAATAAAATAATAAAAGAATAAAAGAGGAATACTGAAGGCTGCAAACAAGATGTGACTTAATTTCATACAAACTGTAGCCTCAGGAAACTGATATGATGGAAATCTCTCTCTGGTGAATGGCAGGGGCATTGGGGATGATTACTCAATAGTTACACCTAAGACATGAAGGGTATGAGTCTCAACCAACACAAGTAGGAGGCAGAAGTTTTAGAAAGACCAAGGGGAATTATTCTTTTCATAGAAGTCATTATTGCACTGTAGACCTCCTTACCTCAGAGTATCAAGAAAGTCAAGTCTAAATGGCTTAAAAATGTAATAGATATATTTTTGGAGCAAAGATCTGGAGTTTGACTTCTAACAGTGACCCACTGATTGTTGGAAGCTTCTACCAGATGGAAGAACGTTCTCTACTTGCCCCGTTTCTTACAGTTTTTCTCTAAATATCTGCTATTGGCCACTGTGTGATCCTGTGCCAGAATGATCTTTGGCTTGACCCCTTACGGAAGTTGTGATCAAGGAAACATTTGTACATCAGTAAAACATCAGTAAACTGATTCCATCACCACTCTAGTTTTTCCCAGGACACAGATAACCTCTAAAGTATAGTTTTAAACAGATGAAAAAGAGTTTCTTGTTTATTTTTAGAACATGAAGCTAGGAATTTTATATCAATCCATCAGGATTTGAGTAATAACAGAAAGGCTGATGCTTCACATTTAAGCTATTTGCCTAACTAGTAGAAAGAAGAAACTTTTTTCTGCCATAGACAAAAGCCAAGCTTGGTAAGATGAAGTGTAGGAGTCAAAGAAGAGGTTCTCTGTTTACCCCTCCCTTGAGGTGGTTATCAGCAAAACACAGCAATGTGGGCATGCTTCAACAGCATGATAAAGGGATAACATGTCTTGTTCATGTTAAAAGTGGTATTTGAGTACGTAAAAAAGCTTCAGACTCAACAATATTCTAAATCACTGTAAAGTTCTGGACATTCTTCGCTAGGAGGTGAAAATACATTCAAATTACTAAGCAATAATACAACTTTTCTGCATAAATTATGCTAACAAAAAAAGCAAGAAATACAGTCTTCTGAAATGAAAAATAATGTTTATGCTCCAGGTTTAATTTTAACCAAATATTTGAACTTAATCTCTGAACAAATCAGCAATTCTATAAGGAAATCCAATTTTATTCCTATTCAGACATTCAAATGAATAATGGAACAGAATAAAATCATTCTTCTCAAGACAAATGTCCTTCTAGATCTGGGTAATAAGAAATACAGGTTAATTCTGCTGTGTGTTTGGCCTATATACTTTTGACCTTTTTATTCATCTTGTTAAGTAAAAATAACTGAATGTTTACAGTACTGCATAAATGGTTGCTAAATAACTTAATTCCTTCCCATTTTGATAATTCATGTAATTAATAGACTTAGTTAATGAAACCTGAGTCAAGAAGGGAAGTAATTTAGTTTTAGATTGGATTTTATTCAGCACTAAGGAGTCAAAACAAGTAACAAATCAAACTTCAACACTTGAGCCGTTTAAAACAACTATCACAACTGGCACCAAAGTTTTACTGATTAATGGGAGATTTCATAATTACTATAAGTGAATGGTGGTGTGGTCCTTCTGGGCACTAACAATGAATACCTTTTATGAGTACGTGTTTTTGTGTTCAGGCTACATCCATGTGTTTATCTGCTGTCCTTAAGGCTCTCTTAAAAATGAGGTGTTGCATCATGGGAACACAACTTAAGATACAGTAACTACTCGCCATCACATTCAGTCATGTAATGCGGAGGATATTAGTTTTCCCAGACTGTGCGTGTAATTCAACAGCAAGCTTACATAACAAGGACTGGATGTCCTCTTGGGATTTCAGTTAGTTCCAAATTAATGACTTTTTGCCCACCAATAAAGATAAATAATATGATAGATAACTGAAGTGATTTTCAGGGTCCTAAATTTTCCAGCATTCCTAATCAAAGCTGTCTTACACAAAGGCAATTCTGCTGTGCTTCGGCCATCGAACATTAGTAACATTTTCTTTATAGTGGTCTCAGATTTTTATATATATTTATACCCCTGATATCCATTGAGGATTAAAAACCCCACTAGAATGATGTAATAGTATGTTTCTTATTTTGCCAGTAGTTTCATACACATGACTGTGTGTGTGAACACACATTCGTGTGCATGTGTATATGCACATATAAATTTGCCTCCAACATACATGTATGTACATGTATGTATATTTATGTATGTACGTGTGCATATATGTATACCTATATATATTTATGTCCTACTGAAAGCAGTTGCTCAATGTCAGTTCACTAGCTAATTATGAAAACAAAACCATCCTTTTAGTCATCTTGGTATTCACTGCAGACTATCAGGCTGATTGAAGGATTATAGAGAGCAACCATCCTACAACCCTTGGAGGTAGTTCATGTAAATCTTAGCTGAGATACATCAGGAGAAATTTTACACTATGCACTGCAATTTTCTGTTTTGGGTTTGTTCTGTGAATAGACTCCAAACTCCAGGACCATTAGACCAAAATATTTCAGGAACTAAATCCAAATTAGTAGCAGGGAATGGCAGTTTTATTGCTGAGGGTGAAATTACTTCCCATTCCAACACTGTAATTTAAAACAAGCCTCACTTGCTTCTCATGACCATGACTTGCAGGCACTTCACAGATGTATATTTTTCATAATTTTTGTCATTTTGGGATATGGTATTGCCATAATTTAACCCCGGTAGGCAGCTAAGCACTGCATAGCTCCTCACTCACTCCCTCCACGTGGGATGGGGGAGAGAATCAGAAGCATAGAAGTGAGAAAACTCGTGGGTTGAGACAATGACAGTTTAATAGGTAAAGCAAAAGCTGTGCATGAAAGCAAAGCAAACCAAGGAATTAATTCACTACTTCCCATCAGCTGGCAGGTGTTCAGCCATCTCCAGGAAAACAGGGATCCATCATGCATAACGGTGACTTGGGAAAACAAATGCCATCACTCTGAGTGTCCTCCCCCTTCCTTCTTCTTCTCCACATTTTATGTGCTGAGCATGATGTCATATGGTCTGGGATGTCCCTTTGGTCAGCTGGGATCAGCTCCAAATCTCTTTCCCGCTCCCAGTCTACTCACTGGCAGGACAGTGTGAGAAGGAGAAAAGGCCTTGACGCTGTGTAAGCACTGTTCAGCAGCAGCAAAAACATCTCTGTGTTATCAACACTGTTTTGGTCACAAATCCACTACTATGAAGAAAACTAACTCTGTGTCAGCCAAGACCAGCACAGGTATTTCCACGTATTTTGGTAAAATGAATTCTAAGATACTTTCCAAAGAATATGAAAGTGCAGATTCTCCCGAGTGAATATTAGGACAGATTGGGACCTTAACAAAATGATTTCTGAGTTTCATTTCTGTTAATATGCCCTTGCCATTGCAAGAAGTTTGTATTAAACTTTGCATAACTCAAAGTTGCTAAAAAGACTCAACTCTCTGCTTTCAGATTATCTGTTCATTACTGAGTGTTGCATTTATCATTTTATAGTATCTTCTTTTGCTGAGCTTTTCAGTTCAGGAAAATTTACTGCAGTGATGTAAAAATATAGTGTTTCCATAATTATTTATTTCTTTTATCTTGTTTCTCTTTCTTCTTTTGTTTCTGAGTTTTTAGTGTTACAGGAGATAGCACCAAATCTATAAAGATTTTTTCTTTAATTTTCCAGTGTTTATGTGAATACCTTTTTTCCCAATATTTTATATGCAAGCTTAATTTGCAATTGACTGCTAATGCATTGCATTATTAAAAACCAGGCTAAACATTTCTTTTATGAATATTGCATTGGGAAGAGTTTTGTCAGTATTGATAGATAACTTGACACATCTTCATAAAAAGATATTCTAAAAAAATTAAAGCAGGCATCCCTGCTATGAGCAATTGTTTATTTTTAACTTCAGAAACCTTTGTATCTTTTTTTTGTGCTAGCTGTTAGCTGTTAAGCATCATACATAATTTGTTAGGAAATAAGTATCAAGGTAGCCCTTGATGCCTATAGGCAAAGACCACTAGGATCAAAGGAAGACTGACTCTCTGGAACAAATATAAGTGAACTAGTCTAACATTTGGCTAACTTTCAAGTATAAACAGAATTGTACAGTTTTATACTGTATTAGCCAACATAAAAAATCCACAAAACACAGTTGCCGGAAAGACACAACTCTATTTTTTTTCTCCTCTAAGTCACCTGATTAAGATTCACTGCTACATACTGAGAAAAATTCTACTCCTGTGTTAACTAAGATATATCTGTAACTTCAACTGCGAATAGAATTTGACTTGATTCACTATTTCTCTTTTGATAAATTTGTTCTGTAATTGTTTGCTCTTGCTTTGCAATCAACCCCCCTCAAAACATTCAGTTGGTTGTTGGGTTGGGTTTTTTAGTTTTAAACTTTTTGGTGAAACCAAACATTCGGCTGTTACTTTTTAAAAATTATTCACTTAGTTAAGTAAATAAGCTTAGAGAAAAAGGAAATATATTTTCATTTTAATAGTGAATAGTGACAGAAAAATAAGTGATCTTTTCCAAGTCTGCTGTCACACTATCAAAAAAAAGAGAATAATGTGAGTAAAAAACAAGGAACATAACAGTCTCTTCAAATTTGCAGAGGTAGCGGCAAAGTGGAAGATAATTAACAGTTTCCCACACTCAGTTTGGTGAAAACAAGAAATAATTGGTTTAAATTGCAAGATTAACTGCATGAGCAAGTGTTTTACGTGTACAGAATACCCCAGAACTTTTCCTGGTTCATCGCTTATGTCTTTAAAAAAAATTAGACAAGCATTTGTCCTGAATTATATAATAATAGTGGTCCTGGTTTTGCTCTAGGAAGATACACCAGACATTTTGACATCCTGATCCAGTCTCATTTTTCATAATTCAGTGAAAAGCAAATGCTTTTCGCACAGGCGGATTCAGCTTTTAATAGTGACAGAACTTCAGCTCAACCGTTAGAAGTCAGGGATTATCCACAAAGCACTAATATGGTAGGGTTTTCCACTTCTGTCCAGGGCTTCCCAGGCATATAAGCTTCCGGGTTTTGCCAAGGTCATGGGTGCAGTGCCAATGGAGAGTAACTTCACCATTACAGGTTGGCCCATGTATGTCCTTAGTAGGAACTTAGTCTTTTTATTGTCTGGTGTAGAGTCAACACCCACCAATGATCCAGTAGGACAAAATCCTCAAATTTTGGGGTTTTCATAACTTCCCCAGTGGTTGTTAACAATAAAGATGACCTGTTGTAACTGTATGTCCCAGTTGTGCTGCAAGACATCAGCATGTCTTTTAATCAGACCACTGGTTCATTTAACTATGCTGTTAGCCTGAGGGCAATATAGTGTATGGACATCCATTTGATGCCTTCCTCTCAAGCCTAGTCTTGCACCAGTGTGGCCATAAAATGTGATCCATTATCACTTTGAATGCACTTGGGAGTGGGTAAAACACTGAACCACTTTCTCAGCACTTGAACTATCTGATCTGTAGCAATGTTAACAGCTGTAGACATAGTCAGTCCTGACTCCATCTTTACTCCCAACAAAATATATGTCTTTCCATGGGATGGCTTTAAAGGACCAATATAATCAATTTACCAGGTGGTCCAAAGAGCCTCATCTTGTTTAATGTGCTGGGCTGGGGCTTGATTTGGGTGGTTGGCCTTAAGCCTTATCTGACATTGTGGACAAGCCATAAGAACTGCTTCACATATTTTCATTAGCACTGGCCATTCCCTAGACCTACATTCATAATAGACGTTTGTTCTCCCTGAGTGGCCTCTCTTAATGTGTAGCCACTCAGCCAACCATTTCCAATCTTCCTCTTTGCTATCTACTATCTTAATTTGGGCTAGGTGATCTAACTGTTGATTCCATTTTGTGGTGGGGGTTCCATTTCTTGCATAGACTTTTACCCATCCCACCTTTAGGGGTCATGATCCACCTGTTTCTAACAATCACTGACAGTCTCTGGCTCTCCAGACTTTTGTATGGACTGTTTCCCATTGATGGGATTCTCATTGACATATACCCTTGGCACCCTTATAGGGACCTATAGGTGCATAGGAATCTGCTTTATATTGCCACCTAGATCCCACACGACAGGCAAATGCATCTGTGAACCACATACCTTGTCAGCATACTATTGGCAGGAATTCACTATGTGGACCGGGGCAGCCCAAACTCCAAATTGCAGCTTCTATTTTTTTTAACACCTTCAGTTCCCTTTGCAGAGTCAAGAAAGGGTTAACTGTGCATGTGCTGTTGTAGAGGGGAGTGGTTGCTGGTGTTTCCCCTTGACATTTGGTTTTCCCCTCTAGCAATTCCACCAGTTTCCAGATATGGCCACTGGAAAGCCAGTGCAGCACCCCCCAGGGTAGTTCCCACTAATGCTTTTCATTACAGGTCACTCCTTCCTGGATGGTGGGCTCAATCTGCTCTGTCTCAGGAAGGTGCTGGCTCCTTGAGGGGAGGCTGTCCGGGGTGGGGGTTTTGACTGGCTTGCCAAATGCTGCTACTTCCGCCTGCACCACCTCCTGGATGTGGTGGTGCAGACTGGGTTTCCCCCTACTTGCAGGCCACACTGCAACGTCAGATCATCCATCACCATATAAGAACAAAGAGCTGGAATAACTTGGCACTCTCTGATCTTTCCTGTTGATGCAGTGAGCTGAAACATTGAAAGAATATGGTACATCTCTGTCCTGGGACAAGCACAGTGAGTTAGGATGATTAGGAGATCCCCAACTGCACTTGGAACTCCTGATGCAAAACCACAGGGAGTTGGAGTGATTAGGCACCTCATGACCACCTCTGGAACTCCTGTTGCCCAGGAAACGTACCTAAATTCCTCCTGCATGGGTCACAGCCCACATCTAAGAGATGCCAAGACTAACTATATGACAAGAATAGTGGCCACAAAACAATAACCTTGACTAAAGTCAATTATCTTGTGACCCTATAAGTAGTAGTCTCAAAAGCGAGGCCCTTTGAGCTCTCCGGGACAACAGCAAGCTGTGACCATGCATCTCCCTCCGAGCTGGGACGCCTCTCAGACCAGTTTTCATGCAGTTCCGCAAAGCAACTTGGATCCTTCACTGTCAGACAAAAATTGAGTGAGTTATTGCGTTTGGGTCTTTGTGAAGGCTTTTCACAGATCAAAATAGTGAGCAATTCACTATTACTTGATTCTGTGTGATTTTTGAAGGATATTGGGTACCAAATTTCACATCTTAATCAAAGGTTAACTTCTATACCTGTTTGTGTGTGTGTGTGTATGCATGTGTTTAAGTTAGGAAACCTTGAATCATTAGATAAGTTGTTATAATTGTTGACTATTGAATACTAACCAAATATTGCTAATCACAAAATTTAGTTTTATGATTTACTCTAATAGTGTTAAGATACCAATTTATTGCTGCTATCAATTTTTGTAAGACCCATACCAAGATGTTAAATCACTTTCACTGAAATCACAACACTAAACTCCTTTAGTTGTAAACCGTTGATGAAGTCTGGGACTAGGAGTGGATTCAGCTGCACCCAGACTCCTCTCTGAGAAGGAGTTTAGAAAGCAAGGGGGTCCACTCTCAACCTTGTGACTCAATGGAAGGATTTTCCTACACTCCTTTAGTTACAAAACTGTTGACCAAGTCTGGGACTAGGACTGGATCCAGTTGCACCTAGACTTCTCCTTGAGAAGGAGTTTAGAAAGCAAGGGGATCCTTTCTGAACCTCGTGACTCAACGGGAGGACACTCCTTACACCTTTTTCCCTAAATCCTGTATACATCACTCTAACCCAATCCCTGACTTGATTTCCCTATCTGACCACTGTACAATAACTTCTCTCCCCACGCCCCCTCCTCACCACTCACTGTTATAGTTGCACCTAAGCACCACTCTGCTCCAATCCCCTTTTGCAATCCCTTCACATAGTAAGTAATAGAGTGAGTCTTGCCGTCAAACTCTGTAAAAGTTGTCCTTTGTTCTCAAGTTCATATTAAAATCGCTTTGCCTTCATATCTTGATGATGATTCTTTGCGTGACCACTTAACCACTGTCCCCCATGACACCAGGTCAGCCCATCCCATCTCGCGCCTGTGAGTGACTATATTGTGTAATGCCTCCACCAAAGTAAAAGTAAAGTGAATCTTATCCTGTTCCCTTGCTGGGTCCATGAAAGACATATCCTTGACACCTAGGGTGGCCATCCATGGGTAGACAGCTGTCTGTATTGTTGTTACTATTGAGATTACATCGTGATACATTTACCATACAATTTTACTCTTCCACCTTGCTGAACAAATCCATTCCACATCAAGCAACAGAGGACACCCGACCATGTGAGCAGTTTTAATCCAGTCACGGCCGTGGCTGTGGCATGTCTAGCTCCTGGAAGGCGGCTCACTTTCACTGGCCTGACTGACTGGGTCTCCCTTCTACCCCAGCGTCCTGGGAGTAGGCTGGGCAGGCCTGGGCCCCAAAACCCCTCTGCTTCATCATCACTCAGCAGCATCGGATCCCCACTACTCTGTTAAAGAAAGTCTCCACAAATATTCAATTTTGCTTTCACCCAACTTGTGCAAAATCCTGGCTTGGAGTTCACTGAGCTTGGGTCCCAACCAGGAGCCGATACAGATGGTGGTGTGGGTTCCTATTACATGGTCCCCTGTGCCTCTCTGTTTTAATAAGGGGTTGCATTTCTTTTCACTCTAATTCCTTCATTTTCTCAGAACTATTTTCATCAGGGTCTCCCCGAATGTCCCAATCCCAGTCCTTGTGGTCTGTGACCGTAATTAACATTCAGATTTGGACAACACTGGGGGATCTTTTCGCTTGTGCTAGCATGATATCAAGTTTTTGTTCCAACAGATGTGTCTGCTCTCTTTCTATTTTCAGTTCTCTCTTCAAATAATTTACTTCTAATTCTAACATTCCGGAATGGTCTTGTGCCTGGAAAACACAGGCAGCTAAGGTAGCATACATAATTCCTTTACCACTGCCATCCCCAAAACTTCCGTAGCTTCGTTCCAAGCATTCGACTACCCTCTTGGGGTCAGACCACTTCTCCTTTGCCCATTGTATGTCTGGGCGAGAAGAGGCACAGCTGTGTCTCTGTAGTAATTCCTTCACCGACATCCTGCCAACTACACCAATTAATGTTACTGAGTCATCCTCAAAATAGACAGGGCAGGCACTCAAAATCAGATTTATTCTAATCAAAATTAGTAGCACTCTGACAAACAATAGTAAACCACAAGTTCAGATACTGGGCAGGAATAATACTACACAACCTACTTAAGAATTTCTAAGTTTTCGCAAATGACACTTTAGGTTGATGACCCAAAATGTGCAGTCACTCAGACATACGATGAGGGCTCTCAGTCCCAGGGAAATTACCTTGGACAATATCCCAATCCAAGGAGAGAGTCCCTGACTGTGGACCCACTGCTCTGACGAGGATCGACTCAGATCTGCCCACTAGTGGGACTGCGTTCATACCCTAGTTGAGTCTGACCTGTGGTCAGTCCTGATTGACTGGGGGCCTCATCGTCCAGGGACTGTGTGCCTGACAACAGCCAATGTGAGCACATGAAAAGCAAAGTAATCAGGTTTCAACAGGCAGAAAGCCCTGGTATTTTTCAGATCTTTGTTAGAGCAGCTGTGTCTGCCCCATGTACGTGTAGTGAAGATGCTTAATATTGCCTAAGAACCGACCACTATCACGATGTGCAAATGAATAAATTTAACAGAGTTTAGCTCTCAAGTTTAAAACTGCTCTGATTTATGGGTCCTCTAAACACTCCGTTCACAAAGCTCCCTAGTTCTGCAACTAATCGGGACTCAATTGTAACATTATTTAAGCTGTATGTTATCTATCTTCAAGTCTTTAGTTCTCCATGCTCTAACTTGAGTTTTAATTGCAAATTTTTTCTTAAATACTACAAGAATCCTCCAGTTGTCTCTATACAGAATCCTTTATTTTACGTCTCTCTTAAGCTAATTTAAACTTGGATTTAGAAAAACAGAAACTGAAATTGCTCTGATAATGCTCATGGTCTTATAAAGGCATAAACCTTTGAAGCACCAGGTCCCTATCTAGATAGGGTTCTGATCCTTCATGCATTTTTTATGCAGAACTGTCAATGATATCAAGAGAAGTCTTTGTGCAGCAGAATAGAAGTGGGCATTTAGCTAAAAGAGTGAATCAGGAATCCTTAACTGAGACTGAGAAACCAAGTTTAGATTTTTTTTGTGGCTGTTGTTTGCTTAGGCTGAGTTTTAATACGATAACGCCTTTATTTCTATGTATTTTTGTGCTGTTAGATATGAAATACTATTTAATTAAAGCCCTCTATATTGGAAGATTTCCTGCAATTTTGAAAATTAAACACCAGCATTATGATTTATATAAAAATTGTCAGGCTTTGTAAATTTTGAATCTGTAGAAAAATGATTATTTTTTGGATACATTATCATACATAGGATAAATTAAGGTAATTAATATTTGAAAAAGAAAAATAATTAAACCAGGACAAAATCCAGGAATGTCATGCTATTCACAGACTCCTGAATGAAATAACTTCATTTCCATTCAAAACAGCCAGAAATATATACTTTGCTGAAAATATAGTCTAGGATGTATTTTATGGTAGTATTTGTGATAAACAGGAGATATTAGCATCTCTTTATTTCAAAATGTCCTGAGAATATCTAAATCTAGTGTGGTTTTCATATTTCTCTGATTAAGGCTGGTAATCTAAGTCTTCAGAAGTCCTCATATCCTGTCCTTCATATACTAAAAAGGAAAAGAGGGGAAAAAAAGAAGCTTAAAGAGCTTAAAATCCTTGATAACTGTATTAGAAGAGAAATTCAGAACATAATCGGTGCTAAATTTAATTACATGGAGTATGCAGGGTGAAGAAGATCAGTACAAGCAAAGAGCGAGTATATGGGGTTAAGCTAAGGTCACGGGAGAAACTGCAACTGCACAGTAAGGAGAAAATGGCACTAAAATCTGTCTGCAGAATGTAAATGGTGAAATGATTGCCTTGGTCGCCACAAAAACTTCAAAGACATGAGACATAAAATGGCAAAGGTATTTGATGAAGCTGAGATATCAATATGATATCAGCATCTTATAGGTGAACTTATCAACAGTGATCACAGGTCTGGCTATCGCAGTGGTTATAATTTCAACCAGAATCTGAAGAGAACGAAGACAATTTCCTGGCAAGACAGCTGGATAAGGGGAGATTTATCAAATCAGGAGTCTCAAACTTAATAACCACAAGCACTTTAGGTTTCCATTGGCAAAATCGATAAACTGTAGAATAACGTTTAATGATCAGCTATGTTAATAAACCACAGAACAATGCTGTATTCATTTTGCAGGTCTCCCATCTAAATCCCATCACTTGGATTTCTTGGAGGACAAGAGGGTTTTACATACTCTGGCAGTTTTCAGAAAACTGGGGAATGGAGAGTATTAGAATGGATGAATACCATGTAATAGACTTTCAATGGAGCACAGCAGTGGAGAACTGCAGCAAAAGAGCCAGTATTGAAGATAAATGTACTAAACTGTGAAGAAAAACTCCTTGAATATCTGACCGGTGCTGAGACAATGCCAGATCTGCAAAGGAAGGACAACAGCATTACAGTTAGACTTTGATTTAGGACTCAAATAACAGCCTGAACTGATGAGTCCTAATGAAGTCTGTGAAGTAACTGCACATGCTCTTAGCAGTTGCAAAGAGAATAAGAACCACAGCAGTTTACAGAGCTGAATGAATTTTGCTTCATTTCTGCAAAAAGCTCTATTTAAATGCAAAGGCAATTGCTGCAGCCCAGCTGACAGGGGGTGAAACATTGACACAGCAAGGCATTGCATTGCCTTCACCGTACAAATACATTCTCCGGTATATGACTAAAAACTTCTCAGTTGCCTTTGCAATGAATCAATGTTATTTTCTGTTTCTGTATTGTGGAGCTTCTCCCATGTTATGTATGTGAAACTTCAGGTAATACTTCAATATTGGTGCAAAAGTAACCTCAGAACATGTAACAAGAATTTATTGAAGTGAATCCTTTTCCGCCTTGAAAAAAAAGTGTTCAGATGAATACATTCTTTATAAAATGGCACAATTAAATATTACTAGAGAATAGAATGGAGTAACTACTTTGAAAGCAAACCAGTTGCTGTTGGTACATAAAGGACAATCTGGGAATTAAATCTGGAGGTCAGGAGGTTTCATGCCTTGATTTTGTTATGGCAGAGGCCTACATGTGAGCTTTGACGGATGCCCTTTCTCCCACCATTTCCCATATGTAAGTCGTTCACATCCTGAGGATCTGTGAGGTTAATACCACCATACTTTCAAGTTTGCAAGGAGTTCATTAGCTAGAGTGAGCACCATGTGGTCATACCTAAAATATTGCCTAATATCATCTTGTTATTTTGGAATTGAAAACAGGTGTCATGAAGTAATGCTGAAAAGCAAGATTTATGGGAAGAACAATCGTTAGAGATTTTTGTCACAACTTGCCTATGTAAAATAAGCAAATCCCGTTTCGCTGGTATTGCTGAAGTGGCATACACATATACAAACACTAGAGCAGGGTCCAGCTTTTCTTTTAAGCCCAAGATTTTTCTTTGCTACTAGAAATGCTGCAGAACAACTAAGCCTAACCATTCAGAGCAGTATTAGAGTAAGCCTGAAGCACCTTAACAGCTGAAGGAAAGATTAAAGTTTTCTCTCACACACACATACACATACACATTCTCACTGTGGCAAAATTCTCTTGGATTAGAAAATGGGTCAAGCTAGATGGTGTTAAAGCTTATCTACATAATGCTTCTGTTCTTGGGTCTTAGGTTTTCTGACAGGAATTAAAATCAGGAAAATTTTTCCCGCTGCTCAGGTGGAGCCAGTGTTCAAATTGTCTCTGAGGAGCCGGTCCCTCCTGCTGAACTGTTCTCTAGGTGAACAAAGACAGTGGCCAGCTATGCTTGCTTCATTACTTAAAATTAGACGAAATGGAGTCTTGCTTTCCCTCTTGGCAACAAGTATTCATAACAAGCTGCTTCTTTATATCACCTCAGACTTTATTTTCTCTGAAGCCGAGGGTTGTTATTACAATTATAAACTGCAGTTTAAATTAATGCACATGAGTTCTGACATGTAGATGTTAAAAAATACCTTAAATGTCAACAATAATATGAAATTTAGGATATGTCTTTCACCTTCACAGTGCTTTCCGGGACAATTTTCAAGGTTTCTTTTCAAAAGTGCTTCAATGAACATACTGAAAATATTTTCTTAAAGATTTTTTTCTCTACTTTAGAAAAGAGAAAGTGTGAAAGAAGCTACATGATGCCTCTTTCATTGCCACAGAGCTTGCACACTTTGCAGGATCAATGGTTCAACACAGCATCACAAAGCCATTAATACATGGCTGCCAAAATGGGCTTTGAAGCACAACCGCCAACTCAGAAAGGCAGAAAAAGCCCACATACGGTGTTATGAAAGCCACATCTGTGTAAAAATCTCTTAATGTAGGCTAACCAATTGACAGCCTCCCCAGGTCTAAAGATGTTTTCATCTTTGTGGTCTTTAGTATTTGTATTGATGAGACAAACCTGTTGATAGTGTAAACATGAACCAATGAGTGCATCTATACTTCAGAAGCTCATGCATTCTGAGTAGATCATTCAAGTCAATGGGTGCTCATAGTGTGTCAAAATAAACCTATTCTCTAAATCTTTGCATTAGAAGTGCATGCACTAATCAGTCTTTGAGTTGTAGCTCTTTCTCTATTAGCAATGCTGACATTGAAATTTATTTTGCAGAAATCCAGCTTTATTGATTTCAATGCATATCGTCTGGAAGAAAAGGCTCAACTCACATCTTAAAAACAATAAATAAAAAGCCATCTAGACTTTGGAGAACTAAAGGTTATCTAAACTGTATTTCTCAGATTTCTTACTGACTGCTAATTAAACATTACACGTTTGACACTTCTACAACATGAACTGGGAGGATTAAAGAAAACATAAGAAATAATAAGATCCCACATTTTCATTTTTTCCCCAACTACTGATTTGTGGTGTCCCAGGATCATTTTAAAGGTGATCTGTGCAATCCTTATCTGTCATGGAAACAAATTCATTCGCTGGGTGGCTGAACAACATGAAGTGAAATAAATTTCTCAGAAGCCTATCCCCGGAAGGCTGCTATCCATTACTGTTACAAGTTTGCAATGGAAATGGCTTTACTGCTACGCAGAGAGTATGATAAAATTTAGAGCCCTGTGAAAGATACATTAGAAAAATAAACATAATTCAAATAATATATTAGTGACAAAATATTGCTGCATGCAATATATTTATTATTCTGACTTTTTTTGAGTTCATCAAAGTAAATATAGAACTCCTTAAATCTGCATGTTAACCCAAGGAGTAATAAAAGTGAAAAATGATGCATAAATTGATGTATTCACATAGCATGAGGATTAACAACTTCTTATTTTACCTATATATAGTACCTAGGTTTGCAGAATCTCTGGCAGATGTGATCAGCATAAATCAAAAGATTCATCACTGTCAGCTACCTGATTTAATCTTAGCTATTCCAGATGTTCACTGTCTATACTTTAAAAGCACATTATGGATCATTATCCTCTTTTCAACCAGGAGTATCAAAGCCTGTATATCTAGTGCAATTATAATTAAAGCCTGATCATACAAGGCACTGAGTAGCCTCAGCATACAACCTTATTTACAATAAAGCACTTAATTATATCTTTGAAGATGTGTGCTAAAATATTCTTGCCTTAAGTGGGACTTAAGTCCAAGCTTAAATGCAGGCATTGACTTTAAACCTGTAATGAGCTGTGTGCAAGTCTGTGGTTGTTCTTCTCCCAGATAACTCCAGCCTTATAATATTTGCCACTGACACATTATATTCAAACATTGTTTGAACACCAAATGTATGATATAATAAATGCTCCAGTGAAGCAACGACTTACTCTTTTAAAGTTTTGCCAGATTCCTTAAATTTCAATTCACAATTGATTTTTAAATATGAAAAGAAGGAAATGTGTCTCTTGCCTGAATAAGTAAAAATAGTAATATTTCATCCATAAAAAAGCTTTTAGTCTCTCCTATTTTCAACAAAAAGGATGGAAGAAGATATTTAGATAAAGATTTAACCTTTAATAAAATTTCTCCATAAGAATTGGGATCTTGCAAGGTAACTTCTCAGGATATTAGTCTGTGTCTGAACAGCAGACTGGGATCCATCACACAAACTCGGGGTCTACAGAGTTTTGCACTGTCTTGTTTCCATTTGGCAAGGACTCACTGCATGACCCACCTCTCTTTTCCAAGGACGCCAGATATCAGATATAACAATATGACATATTGCTAACATAACAAGTTCCACACAATCTACTTTTCTGCTCTAGGGTGTGCTCCTGAGGTTCAACCCAACGAGTGAGTACTTTGTATATGCATGCTGCCATCTAGCAGCTCTGTGACATGAGATTAATGTCTGAAACTTCTGACTGCCAAAGTCACTTCCCAGTGCTCCAGACAAGCCTGTTGGTTATTTGATCCCTTAGTTTAAACTCTTTAGTGATCGTGTTCTGGGGGGAAAAATATAAGCCTAACAAAGAATTTTCTTACAATCGTCACTTTATGGTTTTAAGTCTTTGGAAATTATGACTACATGATCAAATAACAGATTTTCTGTGATGTATTACTTGCCTGTTCTGGTCTCACCTTTTGTGAGGTTGAGACTCTCAACATGTCAGACTGGAGACTTTATCCTGCCTTTGTCTCTCTTGCACACATGATTATTTTATCTTCTATGCTTATTCCCATCTCTTGTGCCAGCAATATCCACTGAAAATGGTTTCCCACATTTTTATCCACATCTTTTGTATGGCAAGTTTACCCTTTTTTCTGCAAAGGCTCCTTGAACCAATGATTCAGTGTTCCATGGAAATACATCAGTAGCTAAAAGACAAATAGCAAATTGTCCTTGACTGTAGCATTGACGATTTCTCAACAATAGTCTTTATTGAAGTTTTAAAGCATTTTCTTGGTCAGAGTAGCTGTTTGAAGTGCAGTTCAATAAGCTATCCAGTGCAAGTTAGACAGGTGTTGGCAAATAATACGAAATGGAGTTCCTACTACAGATACATCTTACAATTTAAAAAATGGCCAGCAGTCCTGTTCAACACTAGAGGACATCAGCAGCATAAATTGTGAGGAAGAACAGCATCCACAGATAGCTCTGATTCTTTTTTTCATGCCCTTAGTATTGGAACAGTGAAAGAAGAGCCCGTGTTTGTGTCTGATGCAAAGCCAGTGAAATACAGTCTCCTTGACCTCAGTGAGTTTTGTGTGCATCATACCCTTTAACTTAACTCTTTGTGAACTTCAGAATAAAATATGTGGTTGCATTAGTGTTTATAAAGATAGGATAATATTTTCTAACTGGCTTATGTTCATGTGTTAGTGGGAGAATGGCAGGGAATGACCTATTCACAGGGAACGACCTATTCACAGGGAACTTGCTGATTTCTGAAATAACACAACTTTTACACAGTAACTTTCTCAAAGTTAACATCTACTCTAAGTTATGGCTACACAGGTGAGGGTTTCAGCAGTACCACATACTGTACAGATAATAGAATGGAATCACAGTTCTGCTAACTCTCTACTAAGGAATACAATTCTTTATGTTCATATTTGATTTTTCTAGCCTTGCCTGACATCTCTTACACTTCCATTTGAGTCAATTGAATATTTTACTCTAACCTACCCTTTGGCTCCAATAACAGAAAAATGAAACAATATTGGCATACATTCATCTTCTCTCTTTTCATAATCCTTTTGTCAATGTCAAAAGGAAAAAAAAGTTACACTAGCCCTTTCCTAGGATACCAGCATATCTCAGGTGAATGAAAGATAAAATAACTGAAAATTTCCATCATGAATAATGAGTATACAGTGAGTACTTGCTAATGATTAATTTTTAGAAATTATCATCCACCTTACAGGATTTAATTATAAGTTTATGCTTAATCAGAATGGGAAGACACTTCTCTTAGTGCAGAGTAACACATTTCAACTGTTTTTTCCCCTTTTTTATTCCACAAAAATGTCCAAGTTGGTGCTTATCAGTTAATTTTGTTTTTACAAGTGGCACTAAACCCTTCTGAGAGCTACATAAAAGAAGACTTCCTCTTTCCTCTATAATGGCTAATTTTTTTTTATTAAGAGGTCTAGAAGAGTATGTAAGTCTTTCATGCAATTGCAATTCACATAACCATGGCTTAGCAACAAGTCAGAATATAATGGTCATGTTAGAATTCATGAAGGCAGCTGAAGAAATAGAGAATTTAAAATTGGGTAGTGGTTGCAAAGGTTATTTTGGGGTAGTACTTACAATTGAATGTAGAAGCAGCTCGATAATATTTGTTGCATAAGTTTTCATGAAGATTTTTCAATGCAATTTGAAAATAGCAGTGTGGGAGTGATGCATGTATAGAATTTTCCTCCCAGTAGGATACCGAAATATCTAATGTATGAGCAGGGCCATATGATATGGTAACCTGCACGCTTTAAAGCACTGCTTCAAGACATTGTGTCTTATAGGATATTGGTATCTAAATACCTCTGGGGATATAGACCCCAAACTATTTTTAGTTGACCGTTTGAGTAAAATAATTTCACTTTCAGTTAAATCTTTTTATGCTGATGTAAATGAGTCTAACTGTAAATGAGTGCAAAGTGTCGTGCATTTTTTTCTGATTTCTTTCATAATATAAACTAAAATCAGTTCACCTTCTTGCAGGATATTTATCTTGATGTTACAGTTGAAAATGGTGTTCTGGATGAGTCCCATAGGCAACTTAGGCACAGTTAGCTGAAGGATCAGCATCTTGTATTGAACTCATGGTTTCTTGTGTTTGGTGTAAACAAGGAATAAAGCATAATTGACAGTCAGATATTGCATAAACCCACATTATCATACAAGGATATTATGGTGATTACAAAGCTTATTACCTGTGTCTAAAATAATCTCTCTTGTGAAACAGCGCATGTAGGAAACAGAGAAAGTGCTTCAAAAATCACCGAGAAACATGTCAAAATTAAGTCTGACAAATACCACAGAATTACATTGATGCTACTGAGATAGACTTCTGATATTAAAAATATATTGAATCCTCCTCCAACGTAGTTTCTGTTCCCATTTTCCATTATAACATTGTATTATTACTCTCTCAATAATTTTTCTTCAGAACTCTGAGCTATAAACTCTGACACAATTTGTCAGGCGTCTATAAAATATGAGAAAATCAAACCTTTCATGGATTCTAGATCAGAAGAAAACAAAGACTGCTTTATAAAACTGTTGTCATCTTTGTCTTCTTTAATCTCATTAATGACTTATCTGTAGAACAAGCACTTCCTACTTTCAATATCCATGAAAAACAAGTTTCAACAGTATGATGAAACAACCAAAACATTATAAATTCCCGTGTATGACCCAAGCCATGCAAGCTCATTGCAAATTTGAGCTAAAGTGTGTTTTCATTAATTTCTGTCTCTGATTTGCCCTATATTATGTTTGCTGTGGATTAAAAATGACTGTCTGGTCAGTCAGAAGGGTTCAGCTCATGCTACTTGAACTGTTACATTTTTCTCAACCTTTATGCACTGTCCACAAGAAGCAAAATAAGTTGTAGATAGGTTATTAATTATTATTGCTGCTTGTCATTCTGGAGTGCAGTCCTTTTTTTTTTTTTTAAATGAGTGTGATCACCTTTTTCACTCCATCAAGTCTATTCACTAGCAGGGTAAAAAATGAAAACCTTATTCTTGGCAATGTTAGAAATACCCAGGAAAGTACTCATGTAAACGACACCCAGGTGTCTCCTCTTCTGACTTTATGCATCTGTGTAACAAGATAATTCTAGGCATAAAGCGACCGTCTATTTTGAATATCTTTATGGCTATTTGGATTAAACACTGGTGTTTGTATAGACAACTCTCCATTAGCTTGATAGGACTTGAGTATTACTACTTGATCCTTACACTTTACCTTTGGTCTTCTAGGGATGGCTGCCTTTCCCCAGAGTGGCATTTAAAAATTTTGTAACCCATACAGAGTCCCTGTTGTTTCACTGGTAGTGAATACACAAATTCTGACACGTATTTTAGATGTTTGTATAAAATATGAAGAAAGGTTACTTTAATATATATCTCAGCTTCAGCTTGCTGGTACTAACGGTTGTTTAGAGGCTGATATTGCCTGAACCATCTCTTTCTGTTGCAGAAAGTCGTTTGACAAAGCTTGAATTTCTGGCAATTGTGCAACAGTTCAACTCTCCCGAGTAAATTGCCCATCCCAAATAAACCCCACAGCTTTAAACACACTGCTACACTCCCTCAGTCATCAGAATCTAATCTCTATCTGCTTTCAGGCATGCTTTCCATTCCTCTTCTAGATTATGAGATGTTCCCAACAGTGATCATCATTTACTACATATTTCTACAGATTTAAGCACAACGAGACCCAGATAGGTCAAGTACTGTCCCATAAAATGTTAAATGAAAGTATTGGTAATTTCAGGGTGCTCATTTTAATCAAAACTGTATCTGAGGTAAAATGTAAGCCTTACTTATAGTAAATACAGGATAAAAAGGCCACAGATACCTTGTTTTTCACTTCTTCTTGTCTTGAGGTTAGATATCCAAACTGCACTCAGATGATTCTCCAGTAATTTGGATGCATTTTCTTGAAGTGTCTCTCCTAGGCCAGTCTGACAATTGACATATATATCTGTGGCTTTAAATGATTTAGAAAGATTTGTCTTCACTCTGTGTGATCTGGTTTTCTTCAGTACCACAAGGGCTAGCAAAGACCTGCAAGTTGCTGTCAAAATATGCCCAATCCAATACTTCCCCAGCCTATGTACACCCATCACTCATCCACCATAAAAGCTACTGCTCTTTTCAAATGAACTAGGATGCGTAGATATTTTGTCTGTGCCTGCTGACTCTGATGTATTATGAGGTCCTAGAAAAAATCACCTGAACAATGAGAAGTATCTCCCATAAGGGTATGCTGTAACTCAAGGTCTGACCAAGATCAAGGAGTCAAAGACCTCATTCTCTCCAGCTACCACTGTTATTCCAGGCCTGGCGCTGAGAACAGTGGTCACTTACTGTCGGACAACTTCCAGGACTGCACATCAACAATGCAATGGTGAATACTAACTTCACAGCTGTCACTGTTACCCATTCCCTTCATAATTCTCCCCATTCTTTCTGTCTCTTCTGCTAGTGTAGAGACAAAGCAAGATTTGGGGCCATTGCAAAATACTTTATATTTCCCATGTAATACCTTTATATCTGGGACCAGAAGGCTTTAACAATCACTGTAGGAGTAGGCTTTAGAGGAGGCATTGAGATTTCCCTTCGGTTAAATAGCGAGCTGCTGGCCATGAGTGAAGTTCCTCAGGGGTGGCTACTCACTCCAATGTTATTCAATATCTTCACAAACAATCTGCATGATGGGATTGAATACACACTCATCAAGTTTGCAGATCACAGCATGCTGGGAAGAGAGGTTGATAGAACAGAAAGAAGGGCTATGATATGAGCAGAACTCAGTAGGGTGAAATGTTGGGCCAATAAGAATTACATGAAGTTTAACAAAGAGAAGTTTAAAGTACTGCACCTGACACAAAATAATCCCAAATAAATGTACAGAATGAGGTCTGGCTGTCTAGGGAGAAGTTCTGCTGAAGAAGAGCAAGGAATACTAGTGGAGAGCAAAATAAACATAAGCCTGTACTGTGGCCTGTAGCAAAGAAAACAGAGTGTGTTCTGGGAAATGTCAACAAGAGTATAGCCAGCAGATCAAGGGAGTTTATTGTTCTTTTCTACTCAGCACTTACTAGGCCAAACCAGGAATACTGTGTCCTGCATTGGTCCCAGTTCAAGAGAGACACAAGAATGAAGAATGTTCAGCAGAGGGCTACTGAGATGATTAGAGATCTAGAGAACTTGACATATAAAGTTTGAAGGACTTGGGTTTGTAGATCCTAGAGAAGAGGAGCATCATCAGGGATCTAATCATAGCCTTCCAGTATAAGGTGGCTGTAGAGAAAACAGAGGTACTTCCTTCACAAGGAAACACTGTGACAGGGCAAGAAACGATGGACACAAGTTAATTCATAGAAGTCTTTGTATGTGTATAATAAAAACATTCTCCAGCCTGAGAACAACTAAACTTTTGAGTAGGTTGTCCAGGGGAGTAGTGGAATCTCATCTCTGGAGATATTCAAGATATATCTTGACAGGGCCCTAGATAACTTAATCTAATACCTTGCTTCCAACAGAAGGGTGAATGAGGTGATCTCCAGAGTTCCCTTCCAAACTGGACTTCCCTTTGACTCAGTGTCGAACCTGATAGGAAGTACTTTTCCTTACCATTTTAATCTAGCACAGGGAGCCTTCATCAGTGGCTACAACCCAGATGTCAGCCCCTGGGACTGGCTGTTCTCCCCAGGAGCCCAGTCCTACCAGTCAGCAGCAAAGCCAGCACACCATTTCCCTTTCTCAAGCCTCTGCCTTCACAGTATAGCAACAAGGATAAAAGGCTGCTGAACAGGCTGAGCAACTAAAGAGATAAAATGAGAGCTTTGCCAGCCTATCCAGCACAGACATAACAGTAAAAGCCAGATGCAGGAGCCTGCCTTGCCTTAGGTGGTTGCTTGGAGGGCCTGCAGGTTACCAAAATTCACCCAGAAGAACAGAAGATGAGCAGCAACTAACTGCTATTAATAAGCTACTGTTCTGACTGGTCACAACAATGAATGAAATAGAGCTGTTCTGGTAGCAGGAGATTTGACTGCCTAAAACATCCTGGATAGATGAATCCTAGCCTGCACTTTTTTGCTGTATGTAAGTACTACCTCTCCTTGCAGGGGGAGAGGAGGGGTTGAGTGGTAGAGCTGTGAAGAAAGAAATCATTATTGTTTGTGTAATATTCGGTGCAGTGCAGTGATCCTTTAGGAAGGCTCTGGAGAATATGACTAATCCTGCATTTAGAATAAAGCTTGAATAGGTTCCTGGAAATGAATTATGGTATCCTGAAATGAAAAAGGAGAGGAAAAAAAAAAAGAGTAGTGGTCCATTCACTAAACGCTGTCCATTTTGTGCACTGAAAATTGAATAATTCAAAGGGAAATATGGTAGGGTATGACAAGGTGCATTTTCTGTACTTATTTACTGATAAAAAAAATCTCTATTTTGTCAATATAAAGCTTTTGTAAAATTGAAAATGCTATTTCATTTGGATATAAGTGACTTAGACTTGGTGAAGTAATAACTAAGAGTTGTTAGTTTCTTCATATATATTTCATATTTGAATAAGCTCTGCTACAGAGGCAGGAAAAGTAGACAGCTGTTATTGCGGTTTATGTGCAGGTTTCCATTTCTCCCCATGCATGTCC
Source organism: Steatornis caripensis (assembly GCA_013398225.1). Lineage (NCBI taxonomy): Eukaryota > Metazoa > Chordata > Aves > Caprimulgiformes > Steatornithidae > Steatornis > Steatornis caripensis. Next base: position 428 of record VZSC01019119.1, on the reverse strand, counting down.
TGACTCCATGTAGAGAAGTGTGAGAATTTATTGGATATGTGGGGTGAATTATTTACTTATAAATCAGTTAATGGTTTAAACCACAACAAACAAGGCATTCTTAGATAAAAAGGAAATTATAATACAGAAATAAAGAACTCATATTTCTGGTTAATTTATCCTAATAATTTAAATACATTTTGGAAGCAGAAGAATAGATTTTTATTCCCCTCTTGCCCTTAGGAAGGGCTTTCTTACTGAGAGAGGTCTTTGGCCATCAATATTGCTTTCTGTTTTGGTTGAAACTAGACAAAGAATATAAAAGTAATGTAGCTAAATTAAGAAGTTACAAAAAGACTGGTTTTAGGCTACTTGTTATTTTTTCTAACTAGCTAACTAGCTCTGCAGAGAAGGACTCAGCTCTGCAGAGAAGGACCTGGGAGTGCTGG
>VZSC01019109.1:39729-50988 GCA_013398225.1 Steatornis caripensis | reverse complement strand
GGCCGGCGGTCGCCCCTCGGGCTGGGAGAGCCGACGGGGCTCGGTGAGGTGCGGGGGGCCGGGCGGTGTGCGGTGCGAGCGGTTACGTAAGGCACCGCGTTACGGCCTCGGCCGCGTCGCCGCCGCAGGAAGATGCTGCAGCCGCGGGAGCAGAGCGGGGGCTGGCTGTTGTGCGTGCGTGTTTTGGGGCTGCTGCGGCAGCGGCCCCCCCTCCGCTCTGCCTCTTCGCTCCCTGGCTGCCGNGGCGGTCGCCCCTCGGGCTGGGAGAGCCGACGGGGCTCGGTGAGGTGCGGGGGGCCGGGCGGTGTGCGGTGCGAGCGGTTACGTAAGGCACCGCGTTACGGCCTCGGCCGCGTCGCCGCCGCAGGAAGATGCTGCAGCCGCGGGAGCAGAGCGGGGGCTGGCTGTTGTGCGTGCGTGTTTTGGGGCTGCTGCGGCAGCGGCCCCCCCTCCGCTCTGCCTCTTCGCTCCCTGGCTGCCGAACGCCAGCAGCCGCCTCTCGCCCCGCGTCCCGCCACGGTGCGGGCATCGCACCCGCGCAGGGCGTCGGGAACCCCTCGTGCGCGGGACCCGCTGCCCACGGGGCAGCCGCCAAGGTGGGGAACCCCGGCGAGGCGCGGGAGCGTGCGGTGGGGCTGGCGGCACGCTCGCCACCGGCCCTTTGTTTACCAAACCGGGGAAAACGCGTGTCGGGGTCCGGCAGCCAACGACAGTGCCGCGGCTCCCGCACCTCTCCCATCGCCTCCTCCATCACCGCGAAGGAGGCAAAGCGTTGCCCGTGCCGGACGCGGTGGCGGCGGAGGCTCTGGCTGTTGATGCCGGGCTCGTGCATCCCTCTGAGCCGGGCTCCTGGTCCCTCCTTCCTTCGCAGCGCGCCGCTCGGCTGGCCCTGGCTCTGGCGCCTGCGGGCGGTCAGGATCCGTGGAGGGATTTAAAAATGAACTGCACCGGGACTCACCAAACCGCGTCCCCATTGCCCCCGCTCGGCATTGATTTCTGTTCTGGAGGAAACCTCTTTATTTGCATCTAAAACGCGGTAGCGCTGGGAACAGAGCTGTGTTTGGTGTCCTCAGCCTCCGCTGTGGTTTTTCTCTGGGTTTTTGTGAGGAGCCCGATTTGCTGTGCTAATCCTGTCAACCTGGGGATTTGCAGGGCACGTTTGATTTAAAAATCCTTCTGCAAGAAGGTTTCCATCGCTGCCCGTCGCTGTGCTGCTGCGCACCCGGGCCCAGGGCTCGGCCGCCGCCGTACAGCTGCCACCCACGGTTACTGGCAGGGAGAGGAGTTAAAGCGGGGAGCGAACCGCGTTCTCGATTCCACGGCTTTGTTGATTTTGTCTGTTTGGCAGCACCTCGTGCCTGCGCGGCGTCGCCGGCCGCCTGCACCACCCTGGTTTCCTTGGGGTTTGCTTGTTTCCATGTGGAAGAGGAGGAAGAGCTTTGTGGGGCACGGTGACACGGTGGCACCACGGCCGGGGCCCGGGCCGGGGCCAGGGGCTCTGGCTCTGCCGAGGGGAGCAGAGATGCTCCCAGCCCTGTGTCCCTGTGTCCCCTGGAGAGGGATGGTCAGAAGCCACAGCTGCTGGGGCCAGGCCACGGGCTGAGCCGGCAGCAGGGAATGGCGGCAGCGGTGTCACCTGGTGCGGAGGTGCCGGCGGTTTGTGCCGACCACAGCAGCCCGTGCTCCGGCCTCAGCTTGTGTTTTCAGTGAGGCTGCTTGGCTTGGCCGTCAGATGCACCCGTGCCAGGCTGTGCTGGCTGCCCGGGCCGGTATGCACCGCTCGGGGAACACACTCGCTCCCAGCGCCGGGGGCTCCGGGGAGGGATCCCAGCCCAGCGGCCTCATGGTTCCTGTCTCGCTGTGCCCGTCAACAGCCCAGGCCCACAGATGCTCCCATGTGGTGCACAGAGCACCGGAGCCACTGGTGGAGCACCGACTGCCCCGCCAGTGAGAGACACGGCCGCGCCGCCTGCCCCAGGCCTGGACCCCCGCTCCCCGGGCTTCCGGCAGGAACTGGGTGCCCACTCCCTGCTCTGGAAGTGCCATGACCTGCGCCAGCCCGGCCGAGCGGACGCGGCTTGGAGGTCCCGGGCAGAAGTGCCACGTCCCCTGTGCCAGCTGGGTGGGCAGCGCTGTGCTCTGGGGTCAGCGGCAGCGAAGCCGATGGCAGCTGCTTGGGGACGTGAAGACGTCTCTGCCCCGGCCTCAGCTGGGGAAGGGGCCGCTCCCCTCCGCCCTGCCCGCCCTCCTCGCTCGCAGCCCGCACTTCCCCGTCTCAGACCCAGGAGAGCGTTTTGAAATCGTGAGAAACATCCTCTCCCCCCACACCTATTTCTTCTTCCCCTTTTTTTCCTGTCCTCGGGTGCCCCAGCCCTTCTCCCCATCCCGCAGCCGTCAGCGAGGTGTCGCTGGCTGCTGGTTGCTGCGGTGTCACCGCTCCCCGCTCCGGCTGTGGGACTCTGCTCTTGGACCTTGTGTCCTGGGGGTCGTGTGCTGGGACGGTACACCCACGCCGGGGTCGGCTGGGGCTCAAGGTGCTGAGGAAGGATGGGGTTCAAGGCTAAGGGAGGGCAGGGCCCCCCCGGCCTGTGTGTTTGGTCCCGTGCTGCCGCCCTCTGCCCCAGGCCATGTGGTGGCAAGAGCTCGGCGAGCGCTGGTGTTCCATGTCCGGCATCTCTGTCCGCTCCTGGCACGGGGACAGAAAGGGGCTTGGAGGATCATGGTGGCAAAGGGCTGGAGCACCCAGAAGGACCCCAGCAGCTGAAACTCAGGGCCAGGCACCCTCCGTGCTCCCTCCTGGGTGCCAGCTGTGCCGCTGGCTGTCGGCGATGCTGGGGACGGGACGGGGGAAGGTGCTGCTGGAGCTGGGCGCGAAGCAGGGATTTGGGGCAGGGAGAGATGGAGGTGGTGGCAATGGGGAGAAGCATAATGCCCAGCATGGCTGGGGCAGCACCGTGGCCGGCATCCTCCTTGCCACACGTTTCCCGTGAGGGCACGGGGTGCGGGATGTGCCGGTGTCGCGAGGCCCGTCCGTCTGTCCGGGCAGCAGGAGCCGGGTGCGCAGGCAGGGGGGTGATCCCGGTGCCTGTCGGGGTGCCAGGGGTGGGCAGTGGCAGGGCCGCGTGCGGTGAGCCCTGTGCCCTGGCACAGCTGGTGGCTGAGCCGTCACTCCGCAGGGCAGCTGGGCCCTGCTCAGGATGGGGGCCGGGTCCAGGCAGCCGGCAGTGCCGCTGAGCTCAGGGCTGCCGCGGGGGCTGCGCTGTGCACCCTCACCCAGCGTCTGCATTCACCTGGGGGGTCTGCACTAAGCCAGCTGGATTTGCATCTGGCCAGGGCTCCGGATTTAGCCGGGGGCCTGCCCGGTCCTGGTTGCCTGCGGCCAGGGCAGGCGGAGCGGGCGCCTCACGCTTCCCAGGTTTTCCCTCGTTCACGTTACGCTGCCTCGCCGCCCCGCTGATTCCCAGGGCTGGAAAATCCCCGCCAGGCCAGGCAGCTCCGGCTTGGGCCCGGGGGGCTGTTGGGCTCGCAGCCGAGCCTGTTTCTGCCACGTGCCGCACCGACTCGGCCAGCGTGGAGGCGCCGGGAGCTGCTGCCCGGGATGGACGGATGGCAGTCCTGGCCGTGCCCTGCAGCTGTTCCAGGGCTCTGCTCGTCTCCGGCTACTCCTGCCCCTGTGAACGCCCCGGCACATCCCCGGCAGGACTTTCCCCGTTGGGGTGGGCTGAGCCGGAGGGACCTGGCATGGGACACTGGGCTGGGTCAGCCGCAGGGAGGGCTGGAGGGTGACGGGGCTGGCACACCGAGGAGCCGAGCCGTGCTGACTCAGCAAGCCTGGTGGCAGGAAAATAAATCTCCTCTGGGCATTAATCCCCCTGACAGCCCAGGGAAGCGTCGGCGGAGCATGCTGCGTGGCCGTCGTAGGGCAATCGCTGCCATCGGGTCGTTTGCCATCAGCTGCACTCTGAGGGCCGCTCCGGCCCAATGGCTGAGGGCACGGGGAGCATCCCGGCTTGTGCCGGAGCTGGGGCACGGCCCACGGTGGTGCGGCACCGGAGGAAGGGGGAGCGGGTCCAGGATTTCCTGCAGAGCCACTGTGCCGGGACGCAGGCAGCGAGCGTCGAGGGGTCCGGCTTCCCGTCCCCTCCCCTGTGCCACCCGCGGCCGGCTTCCCCCTCCGCAGCCTGGTGCCAGCAGCCGTGTTAGGGCGGTTTGTTTTAATTCCTGGAGCGAAGGAAAATTCCAGTGTAGGCAAAGGCAGCGAATGGAGCAGCGCTGCCCGCCTCGCTGGGCAGGGACCGGCTCTCCCACCGGCGCTCCCAGGCTCCCATCCCGGCTGTGCCAGGGTGTCCCGCTGCCGGGCCGCCGCGTTGGCCTCCACGGCCTTTTGTCCTTCCGAAATACCTGTGAGGTTGGGTGCTCCCGCGGCACTCGCTGCGGTGGCTGCACCCCAGGCGGGTGTTCGGGAGCCGGGCTGCCTCCGGCTCCTGCCCTCGGGTCATGCCCGCTGCTGTTGCGACGGCAAAGTAGGGTTTTTCTGGGCTCCCCGGTCTGTGTGTTCCCGTGCACGTGGGTGCTGGGTGATTTGGGTGCTGCGGGGCTGGCCGAGAGCCGGCGTGGTGCGGAGGGGTGCCGGGCACCCCCCCGTTTGTGCCCCGAGCATCCTTGACGCTGAGCCCCGCTCCCTGCCGCGCTGTGGGCTGGGGCAGCGGGGTCTGGGCCGCGCCGGCCTGCCGGGCCGCAGTGGGGGATGCCCTGAGCTGCCTGGGAGCAGGCGTCCCCCCGCGCCCACCGGGGTGAGTGGCCGGTGCAGGGCCCTCGGCTCCGGCCACCTCCCGCTCTGCCGGCACCGTGGCTGCGGCGGAGCCCATTGCTGGCGATCGCCGGGGTCCCCAACGCACGCCTCGCCCAGTCCACCTGGGTGGCATTCGGGGCGCAGGGCTGTGGCGTGGCCTCGGCTGCTGCCAGGTGCTCGGCGTTCCTCATGGCCACAGCACTGCACGGCTCTGAGGTGTGGGGCAGGCGAGAGGGGAGCCCCCGGGGACCCCCCGGCTTCACCGCCGGAGCTGCTCGGCGGCAGGGAGAGGGGCAGAGCTCCTCCGGGGCTGCTGCAGCTGCCATTGCGCCCGGGTTTCTGGCTGCCCCGCGGAGCAGCCCCCTGCCCGCTCGCCCCCTCGGCTGCGTCCGGTGCGAGGCCCCGCTCCTGTGCCGCCCCGCTTTGGAGCTGAAGCTTCTCGTTTCATAACGCCGCCGAGCATTTGGATAAAAATAGGCTGCCCCGCTCCGCACTGCCTCTCTCCTGCTGTTACGTAAACGCTGCTCTGCCGGCTGGCGAGAGCCTCGTCGCTGCCGGTGCCACACGCTGCCGGCGGCAGGACCACGGTGCCATACTCGTGGGCAGCCCCGGCCACCGGCACCGCTCCCGGCACGGGGCTGGCGGGGTCCCTGCCGGGGCGCGGGCAGGGTTGGGGCGAACGCTGCCGCCGGGTGCGAAGGGCCGAGGTCGCTCGCCATCCCTTGGGACGGTGGGTTTGCTGCGGTGCAGCCGTAGCATCCCTGCCGGTGTGGGAGGCTTTACAGCACCTGAATTTAAAACACCAAGCAAGGGAGTTTGGTTTAAATAATCAATTGAATCTCGCCTTGCGTGCTTTTTTGTATGTTACCGTTTTCTCGGAAAATGGAGAAAGTTGGTCGCGGCCGGGCTGCGTCGGCGGGAAGCCCGGCTCTGCGGCAGGGCAGGCTTTGGTGGAGGGTCATGCTTTTTTGTTCCCAATCAGGCTGACACGCGTGGGGTGCGCGCAACAACGACGCGGCTCAGCCCGTGCTTATCCCGGTCCCAATTTTTATTTCATCATGGGAGAAAGTGATGGATGATCTTTTCCTTTTTTCTGTCTGATTGGTTTTTTTACTGCTAACTCATCCCAAGATGATAAAAGCAGAGCTAAGAGGCCAGAGTCAACGCATTTAAAATACTCCGGCATTGGTTAAATAAGCCCACATTAAAAGATACGCAAGGAGAACAGATTAGCGAGGCGTGCCCGGCGTTTAAAATTAACTGCTCCATGAATCACCGGAGAGGTTGCCCGGGTGGCTCTGGCTGTTCTGGGGGGAGAAGGTCTCCGGGCTGGGGGGTACTGGGTGCTGCTTCCGCGCGCCGCGGTTCCAGCCGGCCGCTGCGAGGGGCTGTGTGGCTCCCGTGGTGTCTCAGGGGAGGATGCTGCGCNAGGAGAACAGATTAGCGAGGCGTGCCCGGCGTTTAAAATTAACTGCTCCATGAATCACCGGAGAGGTTGCCCGGGTGGCTCTGGCTGTTCTGGGGGGAGAAGGTCTCCGGGCTGGGGGGTACTGGGTGCTGCTTCCGCGCGCCGCGGTTCCAGCCGGCCGCTGCGAGGGGCTGCGTGGCTCCCGCGGCGTCTCAGGGGAGGATGCTGCGGGCAGCGGCTCCGTGCTGGGCTCCCGGGACGGGTGACAGGCGTTGGTGGTGGCACCGTGCTCCGGACGCGGGGATGCAGCAGCCGGGGCCGTCCTGTGGCGCCCCTGCTGCCCGGCTCCCCGGTGCCTCAGTTTCCCTCCGGAGCCGCAGACGGGTGCGAGGAGCAGCCTCGGGTTTCGCGCTAAATGGCAGCGGACGGTTTCTTGCCGCCTGGACGCGTGTGGGTGCGCAGGGCGCTCGTCCTGCGGGCTGGGAGGTTGCTTTCCTGGGAGCTGCCCACGGACCACGGGGCGAACGTGTTACTGGGGCCGTGTGGTGCTGGGAGGGCTGCGGGGCCGGGGAGCTGTGCCCGCGGCCAGAGGCGCCGATGGCTCTGGCGTGTTTGGATCCAGCCCTGCTCCTGCCCCGCTCCTGCCCCAGTGTGGGAGGGTGCAGTGGAGGGGCACGGAGGGCTGTGCATTCCATGTTCCCCAGGCGCTGGAGCATCCATCAGCTCCCGGGTGCCCTGCGAGCCCTCACCCTGCCGTGCAGCCCCTCGGTGGTCGGGGCGGGCAGCCCCTCTCTGTGAATTACAGATGGGGAAACTGAGGCACGGGACCGTGGCTTGCACCGGGTCCTGCAGCGAGAGGCCAGACAGGAGCGGGGGGTTGTGGTGCGCTGTACCCTGAGCCCCACAGCTCTCGGCCCTGGCGCTACCGCAGGTGCTCTGCCTGGTCAGGGAGGGTGCTGGGCAGCCCTGCCTGCACCCGGGTGGGTGGGCAGGGGCCGGGTGCTGCCTGCCCGTGGCTGGCCCTGCAGGCAGGCTTCGCCCTGGGCTGGGAGCCCTGAGCTGCCGCCGGGCTCAGCGGGAGCCCCCGGCTCGTCCCTTCCGCACACGTCAGCCGTCGCTCGCCGCGCCGGGCTCTGCTCTGCACCGGGGAGAGACGAGCGGCGGCCGCAGCATCGCCCAGCCCGCAGAGCGGCCTGGTGCAGCGTGCCATGGCCGGCGAGGCGGCCGCAGGCACCCGGCAAACGTGAGTCAGCAAAGGCGTCGGGAAGGGCCGTGCTCCGCTGCCGGCACAGCAGCTGCCAGAGCGGGCAGCGGCATCGAGCTGCTGGGCCGAGACCTCGCGCCCGGGTTCCCCCAGCCTTTTCCCATCGCGGTTGGGACCCGGCGTTGGGGGCTGCGACCTGGGCTGGGTGGGCGACGCGACGGGCCGGGGGGCGCAGGCAGCGCTGGGCAGGGCTCTGCCAGCTGCGGGGTGCGTGGCGGCAGCTCCGTGGGGCGGGAGGGCAGCGTGCGCCCCGCTGTGCCCCACTGTGCCCCACATCCCTGGTCTCTCCCCGTTGCCGTCCTGCTCCTGTTTGCCGGGGCTGGGGCAGGTGCCGCTGGAGCCGTGGCCTCGCCGCTGCCACCAAACCCTGCCTGACCCCACGGCGCGGGGCTGGCCTGGGTGGGGGTCGGGGTTGCCTGGCTTTCACGCGACTGCCGGTGCGTCCCGGCCCCGCTGCCGGGCAGGGCGCGGTGCCGGGCTGGCCCTGGTGCTGGGGGCTGCCTCAGCCATGCAGCAGTTCCAGCTGGCCGGGGCGGAGGGTGCACCGAGCTGGCCGTTCTCAGCCCGGCCCCCATGGCAAGGCCAGGTCTGCACAAGCGATTTGGTGTTGCAGAGCCACAGCTGGAAGAGCCCCACGGCACGGGACCCCCACGGCTGGGGCGGGGGGGAGTCGTAATGGCACCGGGCAGGGCTGCGCAGGGGTCCCGGCGCTCCTGGAGTGGTGACCCCCCCGCCATGCTACCCTGGCCTGGCGCCCGCACTGTCACGGTGTGCAGGGCTCAGCCGTGGGGTGCTGCCCCCCTGCGCCCCCCTGCACCCCCTGTTCGGCTCGGGCCGGCTCCAAGCACCCTGGCCTCGACCCAGAGGCCGTTGTGGTGGGCTGACGTCCGAGCAGGCTGCCGGGGAGCAGCTCGAGGTTGGCATCGAGCGCCCAGGCTGGAGGAGGGCATGGAGCTGGTGCTGGGGCACCCTGCTCCTGGGAGCGCGGGGCAGAGCCTTGGGGTGGGGTGCAGGAGGCGATGGGGCCCCCAGCTTCTGTTGAGAGCCCTGGGGTCCTTCCCACCACGTGCAGCTGCCCTGCTCTCTGTGTCCCGGTGCTCCCTGCGCCCCGGTGCTCCAGCAGGCGCGGCCGCAGGTGCATTCGGCCTCGTTTTTGGAAGCGTTTGGCCTCTGAAATGCCGCCACGTTTCCCGTCGCGATACCGAACGCCTGCGCTGTGACACCGGGGAAGGGCAGCACTTGCTTGCCCGGGCAGCTGGGTGGTGGTGGTGGGTCGTGGTGGCGGTGATGCCCCTGCCCCGGCGCGGCACCATGCCCAGGCTGGGCTGGTCATGGCTCCCAGGTTGCCAGTTGCGCGGGTAGGGAAACTGAGGCAGGGCCAGCCGGGCCACACGGGCTATTTTTGGAGAGCGGTTCGTTGGCAAAGCTCTGGTTCCCGAGCTGATGGTCCCCGTTGGAAAGGCTTCTGTCGCCGCGCTCTGCTCCCTGTCGGCGTTCAAAAGGCTCTTTTCAGTGAGTCATTTTCTCTCTTGCTGTCCCACTATCCAGGGAAAATGGTGACATTCGCGGTACAAAGTGTGTTCACCATGGAAACCAGCTGAAAGGAGGGAGAACGCCACCCCCCGCTCCTCCCAGGTTCGGCTTTGCATCCACGAGCCTTAGAAGATGGCTCTTGAGCTCCTTCGCGAGCGCTGGCAGAGTTTGACGTGGCCTGGGCTGTGCCGGAGCACACGGGGCCGGTGTGTCCACCCGCCACCGTGCTGGGAGCCGGAGCGCTCGGTGCCAGCACCGTGCAGTGCCAGGCAGTGCCTGGGAGCAGCCGCATGCTGCCGGCTCCGGCAAGACCTTCCCTCCCAGACCGTCTGTGCCCTTCAGGTGCTGTTCTCAAGGACACGCGCCGGAGTGGGGGCACAGCCCGCGAGCTGGCAGAGCGGTGTCGAGCCTCGGCACGGGTGGCACCAGAGGGGCAGCGCGGTCGGGGCGTGGGGCCGGTGACAGGGCGATGCCGCGTGGGCACCGTGAGCATCCCCGAGGGGCTTGGCACCGCGCTGGGGGGCCTGGGTACCCGTCCCAGCCCCGGTGTCCCACAGGGAGGGCACCACGCTGGGCACTGCCGGCTCCGCTGGCAGCACCGTGGCCTTCCGGCGTCCTCCCACCACAATCGTGCCAGTTGTTTGGGCAGGCTCCGGGCAGAATAGTAATGTGGCAGCTGCAGCCGGTGGTGGGGGCCTGGCAGGGACTGGCATCTGGGCCACGGTCACCACTGGCACCACCATACTCCCTGCTGCCCTGAGAGGACACGCAGCCACGGCGCGGGCTGGAGCGGGGCCGTGGGTGCCGGATTTGGGGCGTGCTGGTGCCTGGAGGGTGCGGTGCCCGGTCGGAGCAGCCATGTCCCCATCCCTGTGCCCGGTGGCCTGGGGTCTGGAGCCGGTGCGGGGCTCGGGGACAGGAGCTGCGGTTTGCCTGGCGGTGCTCGCATGCGGGACGGCACGGGGCAGAGGCAGAGCTGTCGGTGTCGGCTGGAGCAGGGTCTGCCCTGTGCCGGGCCGGGGGCTCCGGCAGCGCTGGCAGGCCTCCAGCAGCCCCTGCCCCTGGGGGATCGCGTCGCCGGGCGGCCAGCGTGGGGTGGGAGCTGGCTCTGCCTCGGGCGCTGGGGACCCTGTTCCCATCCTCCCANCACAGGTAGGCTGGAGGGTCTGCCCTGTGCCGGGCCGGGGGCTCCGGCAGCGCTGGCAGGCCTCCAGCAGCCCCTGCCCCTGGGGGATCGCGTCGCCGGGCGGCCAGCGTGGGGTGGGAGCTGGCTCTGCCTCGGGCGCTGGGGACCCTGTTCCCATCCTCCCAGCTCCCACGGACACAGCGCCCGTCCGGCCTCGGGACGCCACCTCGCCCGGGGCTGCTGCTGCCACCGTACCCGCCGGAGGGCAAACCCCGCAGGGCTCGGTGGGGTGGGGGTGCCTGGGCCCCCCGAGCCGGCACAGCCCCTCTCCGCGGGGTGTCATTGCCTCGGTGCATCCCTGGGGCCTTGCCCCCGTCCCGCTCCGTGCAGCTGCCGCGAGGGTCCTGCCTCGGCTCTGAGGTCCCTCCCGGGGCCCACCCGCCCTGGCCGTGAGCTGAGCCAGCAAAGGGGCACAGCGCTGCTGGGACCCCCGCGGCCAAAGCGCCCGTGAGCCCCGATGCGCCCCCGCATCCCGCGACCCCCGCCCGGGCAGGGCCCCCCGGCGCAGCCTCATCCCTCGCCGTGCCCCCGGCCCCTCCTGTCCCCGCAGACGGCACCCCCCTTAGCGAGCTCTCCTGGTCCTCCTCGCTCGCCGTCGTGGCTGTTTCCTTCTCGGGGCTCTTCACCTTCATCTTCCTCATGCTGGCCTGCCTGTGCTGCAAGAAGGGGGACATCGGCTTCAAGGTGAGCCCAGGGCGCGGGGCGGGCTCGTCCTGGGAGCCCGGGGGTGCAGGATCCCCCGCTGCTGCCAGGGCCAGCAGCAGCGCTGGTGCAGGATGCGTCCCGGCTCAGCATCGCGTTGCTCAGGGGAAGCTCAGCCCACGTGCTTGCTAGGGTGCTGCCAGGGCTCTGCATTGCTGTGGGCTATATCCTGACCCTTTCGGGCTCCCTACTCTGCACGGACCCTGGATGCTGTGGGGCTCAGCATCACTGCGAGCCATATCCTGACCCATCTGTCCTCCCTACTCTGCACAGACCCTGGAGGCTGTGGGGCTCAGCATCACTGTGAGCCGTATCCTGACCCGTCTGGGCTCCCGGTCTGTGCTGGGCCAGGCCACGGCACGGTTAAGGACGGC
>VZSC01019109.1:12097-28019 GCA_013398225.1 Steatornis caripensis | reverse complement strand
CCCCCCCTGCTGCACCCCCAGCCCTCCGCCGCCCTGCCTGCATTGCAGGGGGGGTTCTCGCCCCCCTCCCCAGGTGCCCCCCGCCCCTCCCTGCCCCCAGGGTGCTGGGGTGCTGCTCCCACCGCCCCCCCTCGCCCCCCAGCAGCCCGGGTTCGGTCTATGGCGCCGGAGGGCCGTGCCTCTGGAGGACGGAGCTGGGGCTTGGAGATTTCTTTTTTTCAATAGAAAGGCTGTTACCACGTTGTCTATTTTATCAATACGGGTCATAATTGCTGTATTTTTTATCAGTGCTGATTTCCATACAGCTCCCAGCATGTGTGTCAAATATCATCGGGCCAATAATAAAGTTTTTAAAATATCTTCAGCCGTTTGCTGCCCAGATCATTGCCCGGCACGCAGGCCCCCGCCACGTCTCGCCCGTGCGGGGCCGGACGCTGCGCATCAGCGCGGGGCTGGGGCCGGGGCTGCTCGGGACGGACGCTCCGGGGCCCGGCGGACGCCTCCGGCCAAGAAAAACACTTCGGTGGGTTGTTGGTGGTGGGGATTTTATTGCTCATAAATTACTATTTTCTCATAAAAAATTATTTCAGGTTACATCTCGCAGGTGCCAACAAGCCGGGAGGCGCAGCGAAGCCATGGCGGCTGGCTGGAGCCCGGGGTGGCTGCCGGGGGGTCCTGGGGCGGGCAGCAGCCCTCGGCACGGGGCTGGAAGAGGACAACGCCGGTCCGGCAGCCAAGGGGAGCCCAGGCCTGCGCCCACCCCGGGCCGTGAGCCCCCGGCTGCCCCCCACCCGCCACCCCAGGAGCCCTTCCCCTCGCCCCTGCCCCATCCGCCCCCCATCCATCTGCTCCAGCCCTGGGAGAGGAAGAAGCCGCGATTCAACCAGAGACCCCGGGCCCTGCACAGCGCCAGAGCCCGGGCGGGCGCAGGAGACGCCGCTTTCCTGCGGCGGAGCTGCAAAAACCATCAGAGGGGACTTGGCAGTGACAAGCCGTGGCGGCTGACAGGGAAAGAGCCCTGCCGGCACGGAAGCCCACGGGCAGCGAGCCCCGTGCCCAGCGTCCTCTGCACCCAGCAAAGCACCCGCTGAGCGGGCCGCAGTGCGCTGGCGATTAAAAAGTGCGGAAATGCCAAATACAGTGGAGAAGGGAAAACCTCTGAGGCGCTGCTCCCCTGGCACGCAACGGCTCGCCCACGGGAGACGCAATTCCTGCCTGGGAAAACCCTCTTCTCCCTGTTCCCGTAGCAGGGATGCGGCCCCCGCCGCCATGCCGGCTCGGCTCAGGGTGCGGCGGCAGCTGCAGGCACCAGTTTGCTCGGGAGCGTGCACCCCGACAGTAAGCTTAGTGAGTGTGAGTGTGTATATATATATATATATTTATCTATATCTATTTCTCTCTCATGCAGCCCTAGTATTAGAGGAAAAGCCAAGAGCCAAGCAANCCCCCCCTGCTGCACCCCCAGCCCTCCGCCGCCCTGCCTGCATTGCAGGGGGGGTTCTCGCCCCCCTCCCCAGGTGCCCCCCGCCCCTCCCTGCCCCCAGGGTGCTGGGGTGCTGCTCCCACCGCCCCCCCTCGCCCCCCAGCAGCCCGGGTTCGGTCTATGGCGCCGGAGGGCCGTGCCTCTGGAGGACGGAGCTGGGGCTTGGAGATTTCTTTTTTTCAATAGAAAGGCTGTTACCACGTTGTCTATTTTATCAATACGGGTCATAATTGCTGTATTTTTTATCAGTGCTGATTTCCATACAGCTCCCAGCATGTGTGTCAAATATCATCGGGCCAATAATAAAGTTTTTAAAATATCTTCAGCCGTTTGCTGCCCAGATCATTGCCCGGCACGCAGGCCCCCGCCACGTCTCGCCCGTGCGGGGCCGGACGCTGCGCATCAGCGCGGGGCTGGGGCCGGGGCTGCTCGGGACGGACGCTCCGGGGCCCGGCGGACGCCTCCGGCCAAGAAAAACACTTCGGTGGGTTGTTGGTGGTGGGGATTTTATTGCTCATAAATTACTATTTTCTCATAAAAAATTATTTCAGGTTACATCTCGCAGGTGCCAACAAGCCGGGAGGCGCAGCGAAGCCATGGCGGCTGGCTGGAGCCCGGGGTGGCTGCCGGGGGGTCCTGGGGCGGGCAGCAGCCCTCGGCACGGGGCTGGAAGAGGACAACGCCGGTCCGGCAGCCAAGGGGAGCCCAGGCCTGCGCCCACCCCGGGCCGTGAGCCCCCGGCTGCCCCCCACCCGCCACCCCAGGAGCCCTTCCCCTCGCCCCTGCCCCATCCGCCCCCCATCCATCTGCTCCAGCCCTGGGAGAGGAAGAAGCCGCGATTCAACCAGAGACCCCGGGCCCTGCACAGCGCCAGAGCCCGGGCGGGCGCAGGAGACGCCGCTTTCCTGCGGCGGAGCTGCAAAAACCATCAGAGGGGACTTGGCAGTGACAAGCCGTGGCGGCTGACAGGGAAAGAGCCCTGCCGGCACGGAAGCCCACGGGCAGCGAGCCCCGTGCCCAGCGTCCTCTGCACCCAGCAAAGCACCCGCTGAGCGGGCCGCAGTGCGCTGGCGATTAAAAAGTGCGGAAATGCCAAATACAGTGGAGAAGGGAAAACCTCTGAGGCGCTGCTCCCCTGGCACGCAACGGCTCGCCCACGGGAGACGCAATTCCTGCCTGGGAAAACCCTCTTCTCCCTGTTCCCGTAGCAGGGATGCGGCCCCCGCCGCCATGCCGGCTCGGCTCAGGGTGCGGCGGCAGCTGCAGGCACCAGTTTGCTCGGGAGCGTGCACCCCGACAGTAAGCTTAGTGAGTGTGAGTGTGTATATATATATATATATTTATCTATATCTATTTCTCTCTCATGCAGCCCTAGTATTAGAGGAAAAGCCAAGAGCCAAGCAAGAGGTCTGGACATGAGAGCCCGCTGGAGGGGAGCAGCCCTTCAACCGTCGGGCACCCCGCGGCATGCTTGAACAGAGCCCTCACCTCCAAAAGTGTTTTTTTTTTGTTCTAGCTTATATTTTATAGCAGTACCGTAATACCCTACTATATACAGAGACCTGGCGCTGCAGGAGCTCTGGGACCGGAGCCGCCCCCGTCCCCGCAGGGGCCGCCGTGCTGCACCCCAGCGCCGGCACTGCGTCGCCTCCCAGCCCGTAAGCAGAGCACGGGGTGGCCGGCCGGGCTCTCACAGGAGCCGGGGAGCTGCCTACGGCTCCCAGCCCCGGCTTGGCTCGCGCGGGGGGCCCAGGGGTGCCTCCTGGCCGGGCAGGGGGGAGCAGGGGGCGCGTCTCCCCTTTGCCATCGCTGTGCGAGCCCGAAGCCCAGCTCGCCTCTGCAGAGCTGCTTTCCAGCTGAGGCTGTTGTCCCAACCACGGCGAGCTGCGGCTAAGCCTAGAAGCAAACCCGGCTGCGGGCCATGCTGCCATCGCGCTGGTCCTGCGCAGGCCAAGGACAGGCTACGCGGCAGCGGTTTAACCCTCTGCCACCAAGAGGAGCGAGCTGGGTCTAGAGAAGAGAGAACTAGGGCACTAGCTTTAGCCTTTGGCTTTCAAAGCAGCAGGATTAAATAAACGCCGCCTAAAAATGAAGTCCTGGAAAGCCGGACATGCAGCGGCGAGGAGGCGGCGGCGAGTGCCGCGCGGCACGGCAGGCGCCCGCGCTCCCGGATCAGCTGATGAGCGGAGCCGAGCGGTCGTTCGTCACCGTTGGCTTCAGCTGGACGTTGGCAAAGGGGTTTCTGCAGAGAAAGAGGAAGGCAGAGTTTAGCACGAGGGATGGCGGCAGCGGGGCCTGCGAGGACGGGGCCCCAGCACAGCGAGCGGCGACCTGGTGAGACCCCTGAAAAGCTTTTGCTGCAGCGCCGAGGCGGCTCTGCTCGCTGCAGAGGCTGCGCTGGGCACGCTTGGAGACTGAGCCCGAGCCAAGCGCGGCTGTCGGCGACCCCGGAGCCGCCAGCCCCGTCCCCTCCGCCTGCCCAGGATCAGCAGCATTTGGGAGGGGGTGAAGCTGGAGCTGCTCTGCCCTGCAGAGCCCTTGGGCCGAGCCGCACCCCCCCCAACCCTGCTCCTGTGCTTCTTGCACAGTTAAAGCAGTGGTGGATGGAAGAGAGGAGCTGGCAAGGGCTGCTGCACGCAGGACGTTCTCCCACCTCTCGTTGCAGCAGGCCTAAAGCCGGGGCTGCCAAGGCTGGGGCTGGCACTGGAGAAGCTGCTCCAGGCCCCCAGGCCGGGCTTGAGCCGTTCCCGCACATGGGAGCACCCCAAGAGCACCCGGCTCCGCACCGTGCCGCTGTGGGGAGCGGGGGGTTACGGCTGCCGAGGGACGCCGGGGGACACCTGGGCAAGAGCAGAGCTTGCAGCTCTGTGCTTTTGGAGAAGCCGAGCATGGGCAAGGCAGAGCGTGGGGAGAGGAAGGGCGCCTGGACGAGCCGCTGCGCTGGAGGAGCCCGCAGGGCCTCGAGGCCAGGCCCAGCCCGGCTCCTGGCAAGCCGAGCCTCGGCCACCCCGAGGAACGGCAGCATCCCTCAGCCTTTCACCTACCTGGGGCCTCCCCAGCGCCGTCCCGCTGCCACCGGCGCTTGCCGGCTACGGCTATTGCTGCGCGTGGCATCTGCAAATGCACAGCCCCGGCACGCACATGTTCTGTGGCCGGGACGGGGGACAAGGGCTGCTGCAACACGGGGAGCACCCTTACCCGCCCCGGGGTCCCCTCTGAGCCCTCCCGGCAGGACGGGCAGGAGGCAACTGCCAGAGGGTGCGGGCAGCTACGGGCGTACCGCCAGTTGCCAGCAGTGCACGGCCACCCTGGGCTGCCCAGAGCCATGGGGCACGCACCTGCACCAGGACCAGCGGCCAAGGGAGCCGCGGAGCCCCCCGCCCTCCCTGCCTGCCCCCAACGCTCTCCTTTCCGCAGCAGAGGCCATGGCCGTGTGCGCGCAGCGGTGAGCCCCGCTTGGCCCCGGCACCGCCAGGGCCCCACGCGCCGGGTCCCTCGGCAGGCATGCCCCCCGGGCACAGCCCTGCCAGCGCAGGCAGGGGTGCAGGTGAAGTGCTTGCAAGACAACCATGAACGCGGGGCAAAGCCAGGTTAGGAGCAGCCGTGGTTACCGGCTACGGCTGCAGCCACCCGGACCCGAGCAGCTTTGGGACCCCCCCAGCCCCGTCCCGGGGCAGGAGGAAGGGGCCGGGTGCCCCCAGGCAGGTGCTCGCTGCCAGCCCCTCGCCCCTGCCACCCCTCACCTCTCCGCGCGTGCGTTTCCCTTCCTCAAAAGATAAACGGCTTTTGCTTAAAAATAGGGTAATTAATTTCCCACCTAATGAATGCAGAACGCCTTCCCCTCCAGGATGCCAAAACAGGTTGTCAGGAGCAGAGGGAGAGGAAAGGTTGCTTTGATGAGGCACCAGGGGTTATTATTTAACTACTTTCGTTCTGGCAGAGAAGAGCCCTTGGGACTGGAGCCCGCAGCTCCGGCAGCCACGGGAAAACCAGCTCAGGGATCAAAGAGAAATGGGGAAGGGGCTCTCCGGGGCTCTGCAACGCCAGCGAGGGGGGTCCTGGCTCCCGGAAAAACTCCTGAATCCCTGCCCTGGGGCCACGGCCGGGACGAGGAGGCTCCCGAGACGCAGCGCCAGGGCCGTCTACAAGCAAAAGAAGCTGCTCAAGAAACTTGACATTAGCGTGGATCGGCTCTCCATCCCCACGGGAGAGGGCTGGGGACGGCGATGCAGCGGCCGGGCGCTGGTGGGACAGCAGAGACCGGAGACCTACAACCGAACAAGCTTGTTACGGAGAGCAGCAGAAGCGGCGGGAGCAGGAGGAGCAGCTCAGCGTCCCCGGGGAAAGCGCGGCCGCCTGGGCTGCCCGGCGCGGGGGTGGCGCGAGGAGCTGTGCGGATGCAGCGTGGTTGGCCGTGGAGCTCCCACCACCGGGACAAGCAGCGACCGAGGGAGAGGATGCGCTCAGCCGGGTGCAGGGTGGGAAGCAGAGCAGTGGCACCGTCCCCGTGCAGCCCCGCGGCCGTCACCCGCGGCCCAGCACCAGCACACCCAGGGCTCGGCCCCCCGAGACCGTCAACTTACTAACTATGGGCAGGGGCACCTCAAAACCTGGCCACTTCAACATCGGGGCTGCAAGGGAAAGAGAAGGCAGGTTGGAGGACACCAGGACGCACTCCGACTCCTTGGCGGGAACAGAAGGTGTTGGTTAAGGAGAGGACGCGGGCCATGGGCTGGTGGCCGCCCCGGTGCAAGAGCTCACCGAGCCCGCCGGCTGCACCGCACGCAGCGCCTCTGGGCAGAAGAAGCAGGAGGAAAAAAAAAGAAGAAAAAGGAGGAAAAGTCATGTTTATTGAGTTGCTGGTGCTGCCTGTCGGCTCCCTGCGAGGAGGGGAAGGAAGGGCACGGCCAGCCGGGCTGCCGGGAGCCACCTGCGGAGAGGAGAGGCCGGGCACAGCGGGGGCCGTGGCGGAAGGGAGGGGGGCGGCTTCCTTCCCCCGTCTCGGCCATCGCCACTTTCCCGGGAAAGCGCAGCCGTAGCCTTGGCACGCGGCAGCATCCCCTCGAGACGCGCGCGCAGGAGGCACCCGGCCCTTAAACAGTTTTAGCTGCTCCCGCTCAGCAAAGCTGTTTAAAGCCTGCAGGGGCTGAGCGCAGGCACGCGGCACCCAGGGCCTCCCACGGCCGCCTGATGCCGAGGGGATGGAGAGGGGGGGAAAAAAACAAACCACCCCCAAAAACGCATGGCAACGTGCAATGGGCGATGCAGGCGGTGATGGGCAGCGCACAGGCACGGCAGCCGAAAGAGACACCGAGGCCCAGCTCAATGCAATAAATAAAACTTTTATTCAAACAATAACTCAGTACAGGGCACATTTCTCTCTGGCTTTTAAAAAAGTTTTTTCAGCACTTTACAGTCTCCGTACAGGGTTTGCTAGCTGGGTTTTGTTCCCCCCCCCCTCTACATTCAGTCATTCAGCATGAAATATCCTGTGTTAAAAATCTTTAGTAAAATCAGGACATCGATGCAGGAGGGTCTTGTGACAATATGCCCGTAGGTGAGTATATAAAACAAAAACTTGTCCGTGTGTGTGTCTGTATTGCCAGCAACGTCCTAGTAAACAGGCAATGTAAGAGGTTTTAAAAATCACATCAGAAAAAGAAAGCGTGTACAGCTCTGCGGTGGAGACGGCCACGGGCGCTGCAAGGGCTGCGGCCAGGCTCGGCCGCGGGAGCGGGACCCCGAGCGCCGATCCAGCGCCGGGGTGGGAGACCCCCGGGCACGGCGCCGCGGCGGGGGCTGCCTCGCTCAAGCCCAGCTTAGGGATGCGAGTGCGTCCTCGGACGGCTCCGCACCAGCCCCCAGCGCTAACATGAGGTAACAATACCTTGCTACAAAAAATATATATATATATTTATAAAACAACCAGGAGTAACCCTTCCGGGGGGCTGCCAGCTGCGCCCCACGGCCGGCGGGACCCCAGGTGAGAAAAGCAGCCCTTTCCCCGGAGCGGGAGCTCTGGGCTATCCGCTTCTCCCAAAGCCACCGCGGCGGGCGGTTGGGTGGAAGCGGATCGGGCCGAGGGGCAGGCGCGGGGCTGCTGCCCCCGCGGGAACGGCATCCCGGGCGCGGGCATCCCGGATGCTCGGTAACAGTACGGACACCAGAGGCCATGCATATTTTTTCCAGCCTGGGAGGTTTTGTCCAGGCTCGTGCGAGGCGGCTGGCGTGCAGCCCCGGGAGGGATAGCGCATCGCTAGCATTCACACGGGAGTACAAAAACCGGGTCCCACTAAAGTGTAAACTGCATCCAGGCTGCTTCAAAGCGAGCACGGACCGATCGGCAGTTTCTGCTCTGAAAAGGCTTCAGAAACAAGGGCACCGTGAACACCAGGGAGGGGTGGAGAAGCACCATGGTTTCCTTGAAGATCACAAGAGTTTAAAATCCAAAAGAAGTCGAGAAAGAGAAACGAAGGGGAGAGAAAAAAAAGGGAGGAAAGAAGCAGAAAGCTCTTCCAAGCAGCAAGGGGCCGCCGCTAGCCAAGGTGTCCTCACACCGTTGATACCAAACTGCCACTGCCGCTGCGGAACAAAGCACAGGAGACTGCCAGAGTGGCCGGGACCGCTGGCGCGCACCGCGACACAGCACCGTGCCCAGGAGCCCAGCTCCCTGGCACAGCACCGCAGGGACTGGCAGCAGCAGCCCCGCCGCGGAGCTCGACCCCTGCCCACCACCGCTTTGCTCGCAGCCCGTGCCCATGGCTTTGGGGTTTATCCCCGAGAGCAAGACGGGGCGGCTCCAAAGCAGAGGGAATGGGGATGGAGCAGCTGCTGGGTGGGAGAAGGTGCCGGGAAAGACCCCGAGAGTGCGCGCTCTCTGCCGCCTCGCTATCCGGGCACACAAGCCCGGAGGAGGGTGGGGAGACGACTCTCTCCAGAGGAGCACAAGGGGTGCAAGGATGGGGACGCAGGGGCTGGCCCCGGGACCTGCCCTCCCCGGGAGACGCTGGGTCCCTCCGCACTCACAGACGACACCCGCACTGCATCCGCCACCGCGTGGCCCCAGCCCAGCCACCGCCTGTCCCCCGGGGAGCCCGCGCAGGGACCGCCACGGGGACACGGCACCACGGCTTCGCCCAGAGCCAACACCAACAGTTCGCTTTCAGGTAACACGACTTGAAGGTTCAGCCTTACCTGCTGACGGACCTCGTGCCATAGTCGTCGAGACCCTGCAGAGAGGAGGGGAGGAAGCACGGTGAGGGGCGGGGGACGGGGGCTGCGCCTGTTCAGGTGCCACTGGAGGGGCACGTCAACAGACCAAAGTGCATCGGCACCCAGGGATGCCGGCGCTGAGAGCCAATGCATTTGGAGAGACATGGAGATGATTTAAATGGGATTTAGACAGCGGAGGGTAAAGTCGCCCCACTCTCTTCGGAGCAGGGCTTTATTCTGGCAAGACAAGGGAAAGCGGCAGCCGGGAGGGCCCCGGTCTGCTGTGCCCGGCCCCGCCGCAGCACAGAGCTCCAGCCGCTTTCGAGATGCGAGACAAAGGGACCGAACAAGCCTGAGCGGCACCAGTGAAATGTTCCGTGGAAAGATGTGTTGTGCTAACTCCCACCAGAAACCCACAGGGTTTTGGACCATTTTCTCCTTCAGCCGGCGCTGAACGGCGTTTGCAGCAGGGAAGGACCGCGCTGGTCTGAGCAGCAGGTGGGGGCCGGGCTCGGAGGACGTCCCTGAAGCGGGGTGAGGACCTGCCCTGGGACACGGCCACGGAGCAGCTCTGCTCTCCATGATAAACGTGGGACCGCTCCAGGAAGGAGCGGGAGCTGCTGGTGTCTGAGCTGGCCGTGCCCCAGCGCTCAGAGACGCACGTTCCCACTGTCCCAGCAACACTCCCAATCACAAAACCCCAAACCCAGCAGCAAACCCTGCCGGGAAAGCCCGGCGAACAGCAAGAAGTGGGGCCACGCTTGCGTCGCACCCCCTGCAGAGAGGAGCAGACCCCGGCTGGAGCTGCCGCCTCCCCGCAGCGCCCTGCTGAAGGGTCGGCTGCTGCACTCACCCTCCTCATCCTCACCCCCATCCACCTGCACGTGCCAAGCGCTCCAGGCAAGCCAGCATGGCTCATCCCACCGTGCTCGTGCTGGCGGGGAAGCCCCACTGTGCCCACGGCTCCTGGCTTAAGCTGATCTCATCCACACGTGCGTCCTTCCTAACGCGTTCTTTAAAAAGCCCTGAGCTCGTTTCGGACAAGCGCCGGAGCCCTGGCCAGGGTGTGCCCCAGCTCCACGCGGCACCATCGCTGGCTTGAATCGGCACGCGCCAGAGAAAACGCTTCCAGCTGCCTGCGAACAGCTCGTTTCTGGTGGGAGGCTCCCATGGACTCGGCAAGTGTTGTCCTTTGGGGGTTCACGGTGCCGTTTTGTGCCATTTGCTCCCCGTGCCTTGCCTCCGCTCGGCCGAGCCAAACCGGCCGGTCCGTGGCTCTCCTCTCCCGCTGCCTCCCTGCACCCCCGTCCCTTCTCCCCGGGAGAGCTGCTCAGCAGGAGAGGGGCCCCGGGCAAGGCACACGGGTCACCAGGCAAAAGCGGCCAACCGCCCGTAAATCCCAAGGAAACATTGCGTGCGTTCGGACTTACAGCTGTCGACCTAGTGTAAGGCTTGTAGTGAGCGGAGGGCGGTTGGCAGAGGCCACTGGAATAGTCTTTAATTGCACAACCATAGGGCATTAGGTAGTCCTACAAACAACGAACAGAGGTTGGAGAGCGGCCCTCCTTCAGCCGCACGCCGTCTGCACCGCGCCGGCGCCAGACACGCTGTCGCACGTTTTATCCTTCTGCTTTAAAACCGCAGGGGACGCCGCAGACACCCGGGCCACCGCGCACAGGGCTCCAGCAGCGAGTGACGGCCGGCGCTTCGCTCAAGCGTCTCCCGTTTATAAAGAGTTCCCCATCCTGGAGCGGGAGAAGCGCCCACTGCCCCGCGGGCTCACCTGGGAGAAGGCAGGCACGGCCACGCTGTACGGCCTCTGCTTGAAGGCGTTGACGCCTTGCGCCGGGAAGGCTTGGGAGGCCATGCCGTAGTCGGGCGGCGGGAGGGCAATGTCGTCTTTGTCCAGCAGGTTGCCGGTGCTGCTGCTCTTGCCTTGCTGCAGGCTGGGCGGGGGGGGACCCAGAGCAGAGGCCTCAGCACCAGCCCACCGCAGGCTGAGACCCCCCAGGCTGCCCGTCTGCCCACGGCGGGGGACCCCGCCGCCAAAGCTCCCCCCGGCCCGTGCTGGGAGTTACTCCTAGCCACACGCATCGTGTCCAGGGAAAGCAGAGCATTCCCCTTCCCATCCCCAGCCCACAAGCCCACCCCACGAAGGGCGCACGGCACCGAACCCGGTATGACACCAAACCCGGTACGGCACCCACATGCTGCTCCTACCTCGTGTGGACCCGCTCGCTGCCATCGCTGTCGAGGACCCGTGTGTAGGAGAAAGGAAACCAGCCCCTCCTGAAAGGCAAAGGCAGGGGCTGAGGCCAAACCCACACTTATTCGTGCAGGATCCAGGAGAGGCTGCAGCCGGGGCACGGCGGCCCACGGGGACGGCCACGGCACTCACATTTTTGTTTTCTCGCTCTCTCCGTAATGCNGGAAACATTGCGTGCGTTCGGACTTACAGCTGTCGACCTAGTGTAAGGCTTGTAGTGAGCGGAGGGCGGTTGGCAGAGGCCACTGGAATAGTCTTTAATTGCACAACCATAGGGCATTAGGTAGTCCTACAAACAACGAACAGAGGTTGGAGAGCGGCCCTCCTTCAGCCGCACGCCGTCTGCACCGCGCCGGCGCCAGACACGCTGTCGCACGTTTTATCCTTCTGCTTTAAAACCGCAGGGGACGCCGCAGACACCCGGGCCACCGCGCACAGGGCTCCAGCAGCGAGTGACGGCCGGCGCTTCGCTCAAGCGTCTCCCGTTTATAAAGAGTTCCCCATCCTGGAGCGGGAGAAGCGCCCACTGCCCCGCGGGCTCACCTGGGAGAAGGCAGGCACGGCCACGCTGTACGGCCTCTGCTTGAAGGCGTTGACGCCTTGTGCCGGGAAGGCTTGGGAGGCCATGCCGTAGTCGGGCGGCGGGAGGGCAATGTCGTCTTTGTCCAGCAGGTTGCCGGTGCTGCTGCTCTTGCCTTGCTGCAGGCTGGGCGGGGGGGGACCCAGAGCAGAGGCCTCAGCACCAGCCCACCGCAGGCTGAGACCCCCCAGGCTGCCCGTCTGCCCACGGCGGGGGACCCCGCCGCCAAAGCTCCCCCCGGCCCGTGCTGGGAGTTACTCCTAGCCACACGCATCGTGTCCAGGGAAAGCAGAGCATTCCCCTTCCCATCCCCAGCCCACAAGCCCACCCCACGAAGGGCGCACGGCACCGAACCCGGTATGACACCAAACCCGGTACGGCACCCACATGCTGCTCCTACCTCGTGTGGACCCGCTCGCTGCCATCGCTGTCGAGGACCCGTGTGTAGGAGAAAGGAAACCAGCCCCTCCTGAAAGGCAAAGGCAGGGGCTGAGGCCAAACCCACGCTTATTCGTGCAGGATCCAGGAGAGGCTGCAGCCGGGGCACGGCGGCCCACGGGGACGGCCACGGCACTCACATTTTTGTTTTCTCGCTCTCTCCGTAATGCCAGCCGTCCCTGGCCTCCGGCACCAGCAGCGTGATGAGGTCGCCCTCCTTGAAGCTCAGGAGGGTGCTGTTATCTCCAGCAGCGTGAGAGAAAATGGCCTGCACCCTCGTCCTGCCGTTCCTCTCAAGCCCTGCGGCCATGGAGCTGGAGCGCGGCAGTGTCTTGTTTTCGGCTGGTGGGAGACAGAGACCGACGAGTGCCCCGAGCCCTTGACCCCGTGGCCGTACCCAGGCACAGCCTGGCACGACCAGGGCAGGACAGCCCTGCTGGGGCAGGTCCCTAACCTTATTTTACCCCAGGTGCCAGTAAAACCTTCAGCATGGCTCACACTTTCCCCTTAACGAGCAGGAACCCAGGCAGGATCAGGCCACTGCTCTTGGCATTGCCCGGCAGCCGCGGCCAAGGGAGCAGCCTCCCTGCGCAGAATTCCTCGAGGATTTTCCTCCTGGAAATCCTGTCTGTGGGCTGAAACCCCACGGCAGAGCCCGATCCCGCTCCTTTCCTAACCCCAGGTCCGGAGGCACGAGTGGCACCTGACGCTGCAGGGATGCTGCCGGCCACTGCCCCGCCACCAACAGCGTCCTCGAGGGCCCTGCTCACCGCGGCTGCGACCAGCCCCTGCCGAACACTCCCCGCAAGCGCCACCCGGCACAGCCGGCACCCCGGGAGCCCCCAGAGCAGAGGACGGAGCCTCACCTGATGCGTAGCTGTTTTTCGGTGCCACGTTTTTGCGAACTGGGAGTGTATTGGAGTAAGAGTCACTCAGCTGCTTCTGAGGCTGGGGAGGAGATAAAGATTTGGGCTGTGCTGGCTTCATCTCAGACCAGTGGTTGTACCCGTCACTGTCTGGGCCTGAGACTCCGTTCATCACCGGCATGGCCTCCTGCGCCGACATGCGCTACGGAGAGAGGAGAGGAGGGGGAGAAGACGGGGAACGTCTTCATTAGGGCATCCCACCGCAGCTCCCGCAGCGGGACGCAGCTCCAGGGAAGGTGGTTCCCAGCGGACCAGAGCCTCAGCCTGCTGGGTTGAGTTCCCCACCGGAGACAAACCGCTCTGGGGGAAGCAGCGGGGTCACCTCTGCGGTATTTCACTCCTCCAAGCTGCCTTGCACCTGATAAATCCCTCCTGAGCTCTACTGCTCAGCTCGTGCCCCCACGTGACGGGGGAGCCCCTTTTCTGCAGGGTCCCTCACCCCCCCCAGCTCACTCCAAGCACCTCCTCCCGTGGTTCCTGGGGTACCTCAGCTCAGCCCCACAGCTGAGACCAGCCTGGCCAGGCGAGCCCAGCTCATGGGCTCCTCAGAACCCCCCCGGGAGCCCCTGCAGCCCCTGCCCCTCTGGTGCTCAGCAACCCAGGCAGGATGGGACAGGACGGGACGGGCTGCCCACCCCCACGCCAGGCTCCTTCCCGCGTCCCAGGGTGGCACAAGCGCAGGGCTGCCCGTCGGTGACAGTCCGTCAAAAGGCAACTTGCTGAGGACAACGGTGACACCGGCCCGGGCTCGTCCCTCCGGCTTTGCTCAGAAGGGCAGGACAGCTTCCACCACGGAGGTACTTACTCCTACAAAAGGTGCCAGCTCCGGGGGGACAGGGAGAGGTTTGGCACCAGGGATGGGGTCAGAGATGATGAGGTTGGATTTGGATGTAGACAGAGGGCTGGGCATAATGGTGCCGTTGCTGCTGGCAGCCATCTGCTGCATCAGCTGTATGGCACGGTCCGGGATCTTGTTGGGATCCGAGCAGGACTGCTGCCACAGCGGCAGCTTCTGCGTCAGCATCTCCTTCCCCTGCAACAGAGAAAAGCGAGGAGTGAGGGCACAGGGGCGTGCTCTGCACCCCTCCCTGGGCAGCTTCCGTGGATCCGGAGCCGTGATCCTGGCCACGAGATTGATCGACGACTCTGCGCGTGGCACAGACGAGGGACGTACTGCTTCCAGGCTCCGGTGGCAGCTGAGCCAGGAAGCCGTCATGAAAAATGGAAGGAGGGGAAGGAAAAAGCCATTCATCTCCCCAGCTCATTCCAAGATATCCTGTGCAGGGCAGCTCCAGGAGCAGAGGGGCCGTAGGAAGCCGGGCAGGGTGCTGGGCGCAGCGAGAACAGCACCGCTTGACCGAGTGGAGAAATAAAACCAGACCAAAGGCTTGGCCATGGGACACGCAGCACACAGTCGTGCTCTGGATGAGCTTCGTGCCCGGGCTGCTCAGCATCGACAGCCTCTGGCCCCACCACCTGCAGCTGAACCCCGCTGCTCCCTGCCCGCGGGCAGGGCCTGCGGCCATCCGCTGCCGTGCTTTGAGCCAAGTCGGGGGAAAACGGAGCTAAGCTTGCCTTTATTCAGCCACCACGCCCACGCCGCGTGAGCCAGCACCCCATTGTGCTGCTCTCCGAGGGACGACACGTCCCAAACCAGCCCGGCGTCGGTCGCCAGCCAAGCGCCATGCAGGTCCCCAGCCGCCAGCCTAAACGCCTCCCCGGGAACCGCGCCTGAAGAGCCGCGGAGCAGCGGCTCCGGTAAGCCTGTCGGTGAGCTCGCCCGCCGGCTCAGCCCGCAGCACAGCCATGCGGCACTGGGCGACCTGACGCCTCTGCGCGGCTTCGCAACCAGTCTCACCTGGAGACAATGTGGTCCCCACATACCAAAAAACCCCTCTAAAGCCAATTTCAGAGCCGGAAAACATTTCCCTGCCATCGGCCACCGGCCCCAGCCGAGGCGCAGCCTCACCACCCAGACTGCGGCTGCTGCCAGCATCCTCCGGCAGCCGCGGGACGGCGTTTTTAGCCAGCAGTGCCCACGCCGGCTGCCAGGCTGGTGCAGGGCGCCCACGTCACACGTACGCCCACCACGCTCTGGACGAGCCACCTGCAAGGTCCCTCTTGCAAAATCACCCTCCATGTGCTGCTGCTGTAACAAGTTTTTGGTTTCATGGTGCCACAGCCACGCCGCGGTGCTGGCACCCTCGTGTCTGCTCATCTCCCCATGCCTGGGGGGGATTTTTTTCCCTGTGCTACGGGAGGAGCTGGCATATGCCAAGCATCGATCCAGCCCGCAGTGCAGCGCGAGGACAGCGCTGACTAATCCCAACTCCTTCTCCTGCTCCCCGGTGCCAAGCGTGGCAGTGACAGATGGGTGCTGCGAGCGGCGGCGGGTAGCGGTGGGGAACAACCAGAACCAGAGCACGAGGCTGCAGGAGCAGCACCGGTGTTCCCAGCCCTCATCCAGACGGATTCTGCTCTGGACCAGCGCAGGAGAATGCTGCTCCCCAGGCTGGCAGGCAGCAGCTCCGGTGCCCGGCCCAGGCGACGTCGGCTGCCTGGGAATGGGCGAGAGGGGATTTGGAGCAGCAGTTTAATCTCTGGTTTAATCCCTGTCTTTGCTAAGGCCGCAGAGCAAGGTGAGGGTCAGGGTAAGCCTTGCCAGGTGGGCAGCGCTGCTCTGACTCCGAGCAGGAACGTCGCTGCTTTGCGTTTTTTCTGCTTTCTCAAGTCACGAGCCGATGCACGAGGGACCTGACGAGCCCCTGCAGCATGGGAGAGGTGAACTCAGCCCCATCCACCTACCGCGAGCTCTCCTGCGCAGGTAAAGTCACATCACGGAGCAGCCAGCGCCGCCCGGGTGAGCCAGACGGCAGGATGCCCTGCCAGGCTCTGCCACGGGCACCGCCAAAGTTAGCACTGGAGCAAACCACGGTCGGTCCCCATCTACCTCATGCAGCCGGGAGCTGCTTTGAAACGTGGAGCGGCACCCACGGGAGACGTGTCCCCTCGCCTGA
>VZSC01019105.1:62550-93592 GCA_013398225.1 Steatornis caripensis | reverse complement strand
CTGCCCGCGGCGCGGCCCGTTCCCGGCGCCGGGCTGCGCGCTCCGAGGGGGCGACGGGCGGCAGCCGGCGCGGTCTTCCCCGCAGAGCCGCTCCGGGGCCAGCCCAGGCAGCCCGCAGAGCTGACGCTCTTCGGGCGCCGCCTGGGTTGGGGCCAGGAATGCTAAACTTGTGGTGCCGGGGAGCCTGGCTGGGAGCAGCCCCCTCGAGCGGATGCCCTCGCCGGCACGTCCCTGGGCTGCGCGGCGCGGGCGGGGCGGGTCTGGGTGTGGGGAGCCGGGAGCTCCCCGTCCCGTTCTCGGGACCCCTTTGCGGCGCCCCTAAGGCAGGGCAGGGTGAGGGGTGCCCTCCGCGTCCCCGGGGAAGGCTGGTCCGGTGGCCAGGGAAGGTGGCTGGGGCGAGGCAGGCTCCTGGGGCCGAGCCCCGTGGGGCGGAGGCGGGGGTGTGAGGGGCAGGGTGCCGGGGTGCCCCCACGTGTGCTCGGTGTGCAGCAGGGTGAATTGGTTGAGTTATTAGGAAGCATCCACCCCTTTCCTTCTAAGGAGTTTTCCCCCGAGCACTGTGTTTCTCTTGGCTTTTTTTACGCTTTCTTTTTTTATCCTCTTTCCAGTCCATTTTCACCCTCGGGGGAGGGCTGCATTTCCTGCCCTGCCCTGCTACCCGGAGCATGCCCTCCCCTTGCCGAGGGCCAGGGAGTGGTCCCGGTGCGCTGGCTGCTCCCTGCTGCCTTCTCGCCTTGTCCTCGCCCAGCGATGCTGCGGAGGTGGCCCCAGGCGCTGGGGAAGCCTGCTCTGGCCAAGGCGTTGGGGCAGCAGGAGAGCTGAACACCCAAGCCAAAGGCAGGCTGCTTCCATCCCTGGCCCGTGCTGGGATCCCCTTCCTCACAGCACATGTGCCGAGCGAAGCGTTTATTGGTTGGTGGCATCGGTGTGTTTGCAAGCCCAGCCACGGTGAAAGGCTTGATGCTTCCCAGAACCATGAGGGACCACGGCCAAGCCATTCCCAGGCAGGCTGGGGGCTCACCGTGCCGCCGGAGAGGGCAGCTGAGCCCACACTGGAGTTGCCAGTGCCACCCTGGCCCCTTCTGCACTGTAATCCCCAGCTGTTAGAGAGGTCTCTGTGGATGTGACATGGCTGCAGTGCTGGGGTTGGGAGGCTCTCCTCTTCTGGTGCACGTGGTTGGGTCCTGATGGGCCGGCGGGGTTTGGGGGTGCAAGGTGCCGGTCCGTCCTGCAGCAGAGCCTTGGCTGCCTCCCTATCTCCAGCACAGGCAGGGCTGGGCTGGGGCGGAGGCCGTTCGGCGCTGACAGTGGTGCTGCTTGCTGCAGGGCTGGGGCTTCGCACCCCGATTCTCCTCACTGTGAGGAAGAAGGGGTGCAGGTGATCCTGCTCTGTGGGAGCTGGGGCACCCCAGCACAGGGATCTATGCAGGAAGGATGGCCTTGCCAAGGCAGAGGAGGGTAGCATGTGTGCATGTGCTGGGAGCAGGCGGGATCTGGCCACAGCTGGTTTCCCTGAGAGGGGAACAGAAACCCGCGGAAACCTCAGTCATCCCACGTGTGGCTCCAGACCCCTGTGGTGCCCCTCGTTTCGCTGCTCCGTGCCGGGGGCTCTGCGCTGGGGGCTCTTCGCCGCCAACGCAGCCGCGCTCCTCGCAGGCTCCCCACACACCTCAGCTCCGCAGGAGGCTCGCAAAGGGGTTGCGCTACTCCCCACCCCCTTCCCGTCTCTAAAAGCAAATCTTTGTTCTTGTGGAGCTCTGGCTGCTGGCCGGCTGTCCGCCAGCCAGATGGAAAGGCATAGGGGCTCTCCTCTCTTCCCTGCTTGCTTGCTGCAGACGTCCTCTCCAGATCACTAGGTCTCCTGCTGGAGCTGTGCCAGGTGCTCGGGGTGCACGGTGCAGGCTGGAGCTCAGCTCTGCTGCTGGGCTGTTCCATGCGTGCCTGATGGGTCTCCAGCCCTGTCAGGTTCCCTCACGAAACCGATGTCTGCAGCCGTGCTGGGTGCAAGGGAGGATTGCCATGTCCCCAGCCTGCTATGCCAGGGTGCCTGTGCCCAGCGCCTCTCTGGCCTGCCCACGCACATAGCAGGCTGTGGGCTCTTGGAGCTGTGGGAGGAAGCCTTGTGAAGCCAGGGGTGTGGGGCCCTTTCGTCCCCCAGCTAGCCACACTTGGTGGTGTCACTGGGTGCTACTTCCAGCCCAGGGGAGGGCTAGTATCCAGCCTGCCCCGGAGGAGGTGGGGAGCAGTGAGCCCTTGTTCCAGGAAGAGTGGGGGCTGCAGTGTCCCTCTCCACCTCCTCAAGGGCAGTGGATGGGTGGGAGGGATGTGTGCCTCATGCCAGCCCCAGATGCCAGCCATTCTCCAGCTCTGAGCTCATGGTTTCGGCTGCTTTGCTGCCTGGATGAGGGCTCTCATGCCGAGCGCGGCTCAGCGGAGTGGGCCAGCAGCTCTCCCTCTCGCAGGGGCTGGCTCTGCCCGGGCTGCATCCTAAAGGTCTAAAAATGATGGGGGGACAGAGCCCGGCCTGGCTGCCTGCAGCTGGGAAGTGTCAGGGCTCAGGGGAGTGTGCAGGGGGGCAGCTGGGGCACACCCCAACCCCAGGCTTGCCCGTGTCTGGGTGCCTGGCTGCACCAGGCAGCCGAGTCAAGGCTGTCCATGTGGGCAGGTGCCTCCAGTGCAAAGTTATCTTTTCCTATGTACGCTCAGTCCGGTTTCCTGGACCCCAGTGCATGCTTGTCTCCGGGGCTTTCACCAGTTTTTCAAGCACCTCCTTTCCTGTGCAGTGCTTTGCTCATCCCTGTTTGCGTGGTGCCAACTGTACTGTGCCGATGGGATGGGTGAGGGCCAAAAGCTGGCTGTTGGGGTGTCCTGAGGTGGCTAGTCCTGTGAGCTGGGGCCTTTGCTGTGGCAGCAGGGCTCCTTGCTGCATCTTGGGGCTGCGCCACTGCATACCCACTCCAGACAAAGAGATTTGTGGGCACAGCATTGTCCTTTGAAGTTGCCTCATTTGCAAGGCTCTGTGGCTGTTACCGAGCGGCACTATCAAGGGAGCTGTTGACACAGCTGGCTTCCTCCAGCCTCTTATCCACAGCTCCCATACCTGGGCTGTGCCACGGATGCTGAGCCGGCTGGCCCTGTTGCTGGGGGGCAGAATGCTGCCCTCTCCTGCAGGGCTGCATGCCGACCCAGGGCGTGCAGACCCCCTTTGCTTTGGCACCCGCAGGGCCCGTGACGATGGTACTCCCAGCCTTGCTGTGACACAGCCCTTGCTCTGCTGTGCCCAACTGGAGCTGCTCTGTTCCCTGTCCTGGATCGATAGCCATTACCTTCCCCTGCTGCTCTGGAGCATGGCCAGGAGCTCCATTACCGCTGCAGGCGAGCGGGTGGCTGGTCTGGGAGAGAAAGCAGGGTGCCAGGGTGGGCAGGCTCTGGTCACTGGGTCTGTGGGTCCCTGGTGCTGCCTGTGGTGCGGGCGGGCAGCGCTGGGCTTGCTTTATGCGCAGGGAGCCAAGGAGAAGCGGGGGGCTCGCCTTGGGTATGCTGCAGGGGGGAATGCTTTGACTGCTGAGTTCTGGGTTCCTGCCTTGGTGGCAGAGTTGGAGTTTGGGGAGGGACCCGGGAGTCCTGGCTGTGCCATGGCCATGGTGGTTGGGGGCGTGCTGCCTCCCTGACGGACCCTGTTGCCTTGGAGGGGCAAAGGGAGAAGCAGGTAGCCGCAGCTGGCTGGGGTGCCCCTCCTGAGCTGCTGCCCTGCGTGCCCTGTCCTGCTGCGGCAGAACAGAGTGCCTCATTCATGCCCTGGCTCCCAGGGCCATGGCAGGGTCTGTGCAGGCTGACGTCAGAGGTCCGGTCCCGAGCCACAGGAAGGTGCAGCCATTGTGCTGCAAGCTTCAGTCTCCAGCGCCCAGCCCCTTCCCCTGCCTCTGCTAACCTCCCCATGCCTCCTTGCCTAGCCCTTGGGGCCAGTAAGGCATGGTGGGTGCTGGTCTGGGATGCTGACTTGGACCAGGGGGCTGGATGTGCTCTCTGAGATGTGAGTAGGATCAGCACTGCCCGGGCCTCAGATTAAGGCAACCGGCAAGGCAATCTGCTTGTTTGCAGACTCGGGAGATGCAGCCCCTTCCCATAGCCATCCCTGGGCAGAGTACAGCCGCTCCCTGCCTCAGTGGTGTGTGGGGGGATCTGGGGGCTCAGAGGTCCTGTTGCCTATTTCAGCAAGGCTGGGGTGCCGTGGGGAGGGCAGGTCTGGTGGGGGCTGCAACAGCAGTGGGGTGGGTTGTTGTTTTGGGGAGACCGGTTGTGTGAGCATGGCCTGCCTCGTCGCCTCTGGGAACAAAGTTGGTAGCCTGGGCATGAGGGCTCTCTGTGGTCGCAGAAGGCAGCGTGGTGGCAGGAGTGGGGCTGTGCTCCTGGCTGGCACTCCCACTGGGCTGGGACGTGGTGCCTGGGGGATGCCAGCTCTGCCCCACGCTGTTCAGAGGATGGAGACGGGGACAGGCGTGGGCCGAGTTCCCTCACTGGCTCAGGCACAGGGGCTTCCCCATGCTTCCTGCCCCTTACAGACTCTGTCCTGCAGCTGCAGCCAGCAAGCTGGAGGTCTCCATGCCGGCGGTGGTCGAAGTGGAGAGCGGGGACACGGCTAGGATCGAGTGCAATTTCTACATCCCTGGAAATGGTTCCTACACCTACATCGACTGGTCCTACGTGAGTGCTGACCTGCGAGGGGGGTGGCTGGTGGTGGGCTGGGGTGGCAGCTAGCCTGAGGCTTTCTGCTGGGCTCCTCATCAGCCCAGCCTTGGCCCCTCACGTTACAGATAGACCGCAACAACCGGGTGAGGCTGTGCCGCATCACGGACGGCAATATCCTGGAGGAGAACACGGACTACAAGGGGCGGCTGTTGGTGGGGGCGGACAAGGCCCTTTCCATCAGCAGGGTGACGGTGCAGGACATCAGGACCTTCGTGTGCCAGGTTGGGGCAGGCAGTCACGGCGTGGGCGAGAACCGCACCGAGCTCTATGTCTATAGTGAGTGATGGGGCAGGAGAGCAGCATGGCTGGGCACCTGCTCTGCGGGGCTGGTGGAGGATCCCATCCCATCCCTCCTAATATGTATGGGGTGGCTTCTTGTTCCAGAGGTCCCCGAGGCCCCTGAGATCTTGGTCAACCTAGGAGGCGTCTCTGTGCAGAGCAGTGACATCCCGCAGGTGAGGGGAGGCCCCACGTGAGGGAGACTCCCAGCTGTGCCAGGCTCCTTTCTCCCCATGGGAGCACCCTGTGCTCAAGGCTCTCTCTGCCTCTGCAGATTGCCCAGTGTGTGGGCAGGAACAGCTTCCCACCCCCCAACATCACGTGGCACAAGAACGGGGAGCAGCTGCAGCCGGACGGGAAGAGTGAGTTGGATGGGGATGGGGATAAGGGTGAGGATGGGGAACCCCACCTGCCTGCTCAGGAGAGGGGCCAGGTACTTGTGCTCTCTAGGGCCTCATCGACTGGGGACTGGCAGCTTGTGGCCACCCAAAGGAGCCCTGTGCTCCCAAGGGAGCCCTCCTTGCCTCCCCACAGGCTGGGAACAGTGGCTGTGTCCTCTGCAGTGGTGAAGATCTTGGGCACGCTGACCCGTGAGTCGAGCGGTCTGTATTCGGTGAGCAGCACCCTCTACACCCACGTCACCCGGGAGGACCGCAACTCCCGCTACCACTGCACTGTGCACTACTGGCTGCGGGGACAGAGGCATGCCGTGGAGTCACGGCAAGTCAACGTCAATGTCTTCTGTGAGTCACAGGCTGGGGGCTGTGCCAGTTGCCCGGTGCTGCATGGCAGGGCCCTGCACCGACCCTCCCTGCTCCCTCCTCCCCTAGATCCCGCACAGCACGTGAAGCTGGAGGTAATGCCGTCCTCGGCGCTGGTGAAGGAAGGGGATGACGTGAAGCTGGTCTGCGAGGCTGATGGGAACCCGCCACCCGTCTTCAGCTTCTACAAGAGAGAGGTGAGGCTGGAGGGGACCTGGGCACCTCTCCCTTGGAAGACATCTTGTGTACTGGCTGCTCTTTGTCCCCTGCCCAGAGGACCCTGGGGAGTGGGATGGAGCTTGCCTGTGTGGGGCTAAGGGCTCTGCTTTCTCCCCGCTGCGTGCAGCTGGAGGACAGCTGGCAGGACCTGACGTCACTGGCAGACACCAACAGTGGGGTGCTGAACCTGCACGATGTGAATAAGAGCAGCAGTGGCTTGTACAGATGCCAGACCCTGGACTTGGATGATATGAGACAGCTGGAGAAGGATGTGGAGCTCGTCGTGAACTGTAGGGCAGAGGGATGGGACCCTGCGTACCTCGTGGTGGGTGCCCCTCCCCCCCTGCTCACCTGCCCTGGTCTCCATCCCTTTCCTAGACATTGAAGGGGTCCATGTGAAGATGGAGCCGTCCTCACCCCTTCAGGAAGGAGACAGCGTGAGCCTGAGCTGCGGTGCCCACAGCCCTGTGGCCCTGGACTACCAGTGGAGAGATGAGAAGGTGAGCAGGCATTCGGGTATTGCCACACTCTGGCTCGGCGAGCCTGGGTTTTGCAGGAAACTGGGCAGAACCAGGGACTTGCTTCATCTCTCCTTAGAGAGGCCAGGGGTAGGGTTCCCCCTTGCGTGCACTTCTTCATCTCCTGGCCAGTACTGCAGAGAGGTCCTGTGCTTGCACATTTCCTCACTGTATGTAGGAGGAAGGGCTGAGCCCCTTTGGGGGGGCAGCCATAAGAGCTTGGGGAGCTGGGTGCAGAAGGGCCTGGTGCTCAGAGCTCACTGCTGGGGGGCGTCCCTTCCAAACAGGGCAGGAAGGTTGCAGAAGGGAACAAGCTCTTTCTGAGCAACCTCACCTTCGAAACCTCCAGCAACTTCAGCTGCAGGGTGATCGCACCAAGCGTGCCGGGGCTGGAGCAGAGCAAGCAGGTGGCTGTGGCCGTTCAGGGTAAGAACCAGTGTGTGTGTGGGCATGCCGCCCTGCCAGAGTGAACCCTGTCCACCCGGCATCAGCCGTGTTCCCTCCCGAGAGCCATGGGTGCTTGATGTGCCCTCCCCACAGGGAAGCCGCGGATTGTCGCCATCAGCTCCCCACTGTACGTGCGGCAGGACGAGGTGGTGAACCTGACCTGCAAGGCCATCGCTTTCCCCAGGCCCTCTGTCCACTGGAATGTCAACGGGACGGTGAGAGCTGGGGAGGGTGCTGGGTCCAGGCTGTGGTCTTTCAGAGGGGCTGCTCATTGCCTTGGGCACTGAGTCCTTCACTGCCTCCCTGCCTTGCAGGCTCACGAGTACGTCGAAAATCAGCACATTGCCAGCAACCTGACGGTGCGCGTGAACCACAACCTGCTGCGGGCAGGAGCCATGTGCAGGGTCTCTAACGCGCTGGGTGTCAGCGAGAAGCACATCCAACTGCTTGGTGAGT
The DNA here is from genome assembly GCA_013398225.1 of Steatornis caripensis. Classification (NCBI taxonomy): domain Eukaryota; kingdom Metazoa; phylum Chordata; class Aves; order Caprimulgiformes; family Steatornithidae; genus Steatornis; species Steatornis caripensis. The sequence continues at coordinate 86,163 of VZSC01019105.1, read as the reverse complement.
CTTGGGCACTGCCCTCTCGCCCGGGAAACCAGAGAGGTATTAGTCACCCTCGTACAGGCGCCGTGTATGCCATGCTGCCATGGCATGGCTGAGCTCTGTCTCTTTCCGTCCCTTCCTGCTCTACCAGTGGAGTCCATCAGAAAAGGTCAGTCTCTGCACCGTGCCGGGTGCATACATCTGTCAGCCCAGGCTCTGGCGGGAGCATGCCACCAACGGGAGTCACGCTCACTTCTGGCTTGGGGAGGGAGCCTTAGCTGCTGGCTCTTGCACCGCATCTGTCACTGCTCCTCTCTCCCTGCCAAGCTGTGAGGGAAACAGAGGCTGTGTCTCCACCTGTTTCTGCAGCAGTGTGAAAGCTGCCTGCTTGTCCTCAGTCTGCAGCTCAGCAAGGCCATCAAGTGCAGCCTCCTGCAGCCCAGGCCTGCTGGGCAAGGAAGCCAAGGGATGGCCTGATGTCTTGCAGGAAACCTGTAAGCCATCCTCCTACAGCATGCGGGGGCATGGCAGCTGGTAGCAGAATGTAAAGTGTATTCATAAAGAAACTGCCCTAACAGAGCATTTTTGTACTGACATCTGCATCCTGCAGGGACCTGGAGAAGCACCAGGAATTGGAGTCCCCGTGGTGCTTGCTTGGGGAAGGGGTCCTTTCCTTGCCCCTAAGGGGGTGCAGTAGTGCAGAAGCTGGAGAGCATCGGAGTGGGACAGGCGTTAACTTCTTCCTCTCCTGTTGTGTTTAGATCAAAAGACATCAGAGAGCAAAGGGGTGATCATTGTGGCCATCATTGTCTGCATCCTCGTGGTGGCTGTACTGGGATCTGTCATCTACTTCCTGCACAAGAAAGGCAAGATCCCATGTGGCCGCACTGGGAAACAGGACATGTAAGCACTGACGCCTGCCCTCCCAGGGAGCTCTTGGGGCCAGAGGTGCTTGCCGTCTCTCATGCTTCCCATCTCATTGCACCAGCTGCTCCCCGCCCAATGCGGAGGGAGGCAATAGTGCAGCCTTGGGGGGCACCGCGCTGGGGTTTCAGCAGCGCTTCCAGCTTCCCACAGCCTGGGGTCCACACTGCTTGCCCCGTATGCGCAGGGAGGTGACGAGGAGGACAGCAGAGTGGTAGAGCAGCCAAGGGACCTCTCCCTAGGGAGGGGCTGGGCAGCCCAAGGCTTTCCCTGAGCCGGAGCCTCTTTCATCCCTGGCCTTCCTCTGCCCCGGCCCCGCTCCAGAGCGTCCCCTGAGATGGAGCCCCGGGGCTTGGCCTTGCTCAACTGGCCACGTGCCCTCTTTGGTATCACAAACGTGTCTCAAAATTGTCACCTCCCTCCCCTAGCACAAAGCCAGAGGCACGTAAAGACAAGATTGTAGTTGAAGTTAAGTCAGATAAACTTTCCGAAGAGGCGAGCCTCCTGCAGGGTGCCAACGGTGAGAAGAGACCTGCTGCTGACCAGGTAGGACAGAGCGTCGTGCACTGCCCTAACGCAGGGCCAGGGCTGCTCCCGGGGCTGGGAGTGGATGTGAGGAATGTACAAGGATGCATCGAGGTAATGCTTTTGTCCTCTCCGCAAGCTCCTCTCCCAGCACTCCCCACCCTGCATGGGCCTCCATCATCCATCATCACCGCTCAAGAGGGGCAGTGGGAGGGAGGGGAGGTGACAAAGCCGTGGCTCATTGCTCCAAGGACAGAGGAGCAGCCCTCCCCTGCGCATGTGCGGCTCTGCTCTGTGCCAGCCCCTGGCACCTCGTGGGAACTCACTGCCCTGCCTGCTTGGCACTGCATCCTCCTGTGCTCCCTGGAGCAGGAGTTGGGCTTCCTGGGGGCTCTGGGAGAAGGAAGTACGTAAACATCTCTGGCCAGGAGTTAGAGCGGAGGCTGCAGGAGTGGGCTCTGCTCTGGCATCTCTTGAGCCAAAGGTTTCAGTGCAGCAGGAGATGAGTCTCCCGGGCCGCGTGCTTAACTCTCGCATGGGGTCAAGACCCACCAGGGGCTCGAGTGACTTATTCACAGTATTGGTGCTGGACCATCTCCGTGCTAAGGCAGGGCTTGCCGTGCTTGTGTGTCCTGCGGAGCCATAGGATACCGCATCTGAGCCCGCTTGGTTTTATTTGCCTTAGGCCAGGAGATAGCCCAAAGCCACTCATGCTGCCTGCGCAGCTCATGCTCATCTCTTGCCCTGGGACAGATGCTCAGCCCCCACAGGGTGGCCCAGGCCGCTGTCACATCTACAGACACCTGCAGTAGAGGACTTGGTTTTATGTTCACCCCTAACTGCTTTTATTTTTTCCCCCTCTTTCTGTTTTGGTGGACTGAAGAGCGAGAAATACATCGATCTGAGAAACTAGAGAGGGAATCTACTAAGTGCTTTCTTCCTTCAAACCTTTCCTGCTCTTGGATTGCCTCGTCCCACCCCTGCTCCAGTACCTGGGGAGCACAACCAGAGACCATTACTGCGTCACAGTGCTGATCCCCAGTGCACGGGGGACACCCCCCTGACTCACCTGTCTTTTACCTCAGCCGTGAGCTTGCAGGTTGTCGACTTAGCAGCAGCAAAGCTGGACTTGCTTACTACTACAGAGAAGCCAACAGCAATATTAGGAAGAAATATCCCATTAAGCTACCTGGTGGAAGCATTTGAGGGTTTTTTGGAAAATCTGTCCTGTATGTGTGTGGGAAGGTTTTGATGTGTTTTACCCCGAACTTGCTCAGAAAAGCTGGTGAAATTTTACTTTTACTCTTGGGATGTCCCAGGCACCTTAGATGTAGCGGTGTGCAGGTTAGACGAGCAAAGAATGGAAGTGGTGTGTTAGAGCGGTGTTTGCCAGCTGCTGGGGAGGTGGTAGCGCTTTGCTTTTCCTTTTGAACTGTTCTTGTCTTGTTGGTTTAGCTCAGCATATTGTGATGGTGCTGTGCAGGTAGGGAGCTCTATGACGGGTAGCTGTGATCCCGCGGGAGGCGAGTCCCTGGCAGAGCAAGGACAGGGGTGCTCATCTCATAGGCACATGCCCGACCAAGGGCTTAGGTTCTCTGGTTTGTAGTGTAGCCTTGCTTATGTGAGGAGGAGGGCTTCCCCCACTCCCTAGGGAGCTGGATTACTTTCAAGGGGACTGCACAGCTGCTGGCAACAGCGGGTCCTGGAGCGCCCCGCCCCCCTCAAATTTAAAACTAAGGAATATTAGGCCAGGGCCAGTTGGCAATGTCTCAGGGTTTGGGGTTTTTTTTGTGCTGAACAACTACCAGCCCCAGGTAAAACTGGTTTATTTCTGCGCTTCGGTGGCACATGTGGCCTCACAGCCAGGCCAGTGCTATAGCAGCTGAGTTGAGTGGTGGAGAGGGGAGACGGGCAAGCAACCTGCCTTTAACTTCCACTGCCGTGGCCTGTCCCAGCTCTCTGCCTGCAAACATGTTTCTGCCTCCTGCCTCCTCTAGAGAGATCAGCCCCTGGCAGCTCCTCCTTGTCTTCAGTCACATAGTCTCAGTGCTATGCTGTCCACAAGCCTGCCTCCCCACAGCCCTTCGCCAAGGGGCTGAGGCTAACCCTGGGTGACAGGAGAAATGTCGTCTCGCGCACCCCCAGCATCCTCTGCCGGGAGCAGGGAGCCGTGCAGCAGCCCTGGGGCCAGCGCCCTAACAAGCAGTGAGCTATACTCCTGAGCTACAAGTGTTGTTGAAGCAAAAGCTTTGGTTTATATATATTTTTGTTGGATTGCGTGTAAATTTCCAGAAGTTTTGTCTGATACTTGCAAGTTTTTTTTTTTATATATGTGAAAATAAAGTACAAGGTTCAAAGCCGGGTTCTGAGTTTGTTGCCGCTAGCAGTGGCCCCACTGGGATGGCAAGGGTAGCACGTCTTCCCCGTGCCCGCTTGATTTCTAGGCTCCCTTGCTCAGGAGCGGGTTACCAAAGCCGGGTGGCAGTGTGCGCACTCCCACCTTTAGGTCTGCTTCCACAACAGGGGAACTTTCACCTAGGAAATGGGCTTAAATCAGCAGACGAGTGTCAGCTTGAGCCCCCAGCACTCAGGACACTGCTGAAGGTTGTGGCGGGCTGGTGGCTGCTGCTTTGGGGTCTCAGCCCGGCTGCTCTCAGCAAGGCATCTGCAGCGGCACGTGCTGCCGTGGCACGGCTTTTACCAGAAATGGCTCTTTGCTTCCTGGATGAAGCCAGCAGAAGAACAGTGTTGGCTTAACCTGCCTTTGCACCATGGTGGGGAGGTGTATTCTGTTCACTGGGAATAGATGGTGCTGTTAACGTGGTAGGGACAAATCCAACAGCAAATACTAAGAGGTAGCAGTAGGTAGGGGCTAATGAGATAGAGATAGCTATTGGCCGATAATTCTGTTGATGTTCTAACAGATGACACGGTCATACCTGTTGTAGCTGGTAACAGATAATTGTAGAGATTCTGATTGCTAATTGCATTAACAGCTGATATAGACACTAATAACTACCACTACTACCAAATCTACTAATGTGTTCTAATAGATAATTGTAGTACGAGATTGTGTGACATATAATTATATTACTAGTGATGGTAGATACTAAAAGATAATACTGTCAATAGAATTTAATAGATCCGAACAGTAGAATCTATTAGATAGTTGTATTAATAGCTAATAAAGATATTAATAACTGCTCATAGATAAGTCTATCCACTAGATTCTAGTAGATAACAAGATGTTATAGTAAATAATTGTATTGATAGCTACTGTAGCTACTAATAGCTATTAATAGATTTTTTTCCCCTTAAAGAACTAATAGATTATAACTGTTACTCATATACTAGCTACTCTAGATCCTAACAGAGAATTCTTACTGATATATTCTAATACACTTTAATTGGTAATTGCATTAATAGTTACTATGGATACTAGACACAAGTAAGTAGCTAATTTATTAGATGCTAGTAGTAATAGCTTTTAATAGATAATTGCAGTAATACTAATACAGCTATGAATAGATAATGCTCTTGATTCTCATAGATTATGAGACAAAATTGTATGGCTAGCTCTAAGTATACTAATAAATTCTATTTATTCTAATGGATTCTAGGTAGTCTAATAATTCTAACAGATAATTGTATTAACTACGATCAATAATTCTACAAGTAGATGTTGTAGATTCTACTAGACTATTGTATTTCTAGCTGATATAGATACTAATAACTACTTAATAAGTAACAATATTATCAGATAGTGGTAGATTATACAAGAAAATCTTATTTCTGGGTATTGTAGATAATAATAAATCTACAAATATATTCTGATAGATAACTTTCAGGACTGGCTACTGTAACTGCTGCTCATAGATAACTATTGTTAGATTCTAATAGGTACTGTATAGGTTGAAATAGCTATTTCTGTAACTCCCTACTGTAGGTACTGATAAGTAATTCTGTTATTAGAATCTATAAGAAAACTTTGCTACTTGCTGCTGTAGATGCTGATAATTACTAATAGACCATTGTTGTAACAGAATCCATTCTAAAAATGTAGTTACTGCTAGTAACTGTTAAGTGTCCACAGTCGCTGCTATTGGATAGCTGCAATATTCTAGTCTCATATAATCAATAAACAGCATTATCTGTTAATGATAGCTACTTTAAACACTATTACTGCTAAAACCAGCTCTGTTAGTGGATTCTAGTAGGTACCAATAACCTTAACAAATACCTCTATTAGTAGCTTCTGTAGATAATAAGTTACTCATCGATAATTACAGTATTAGACTCTCAAATTTTAACAGAGCACTGTTTGGCTAGCGGTGGTAGATACAAACCCCTAATAAATAAATTCAATTCTGTTGTTGTACTGTTACCTGATGCTGTAGCATAGCTGTGCTGACAGGCAGGGGAGATGATAATAAACACTAATAGACAGCTCTGTCAATACACAGACTTGTTAGAATGCATCAGTCTGCTGTAGCTAACTGCACTAACACCTTCGAAAGGGGGTAATAAACCGATACTATGACATAGTTCAAATTATGGATGACTCCACAGGACCGTGGGTGACCTGTCTGACTCCTTTGCTACATTGATACTACGTGATGCCATTAAACCCCGCGTGCCCCCTCCTTTGACCCCAGTTCACGTTATTTAACCCCCTCCTATCGTCCTTTGATGGTCGTGTCCGCCTTTGACTCCAGTTAACAGCATTTGACCCCATAGTGACATCTGTGAGGGGTTCATGTGACCGCAGTTGACCTCCTGTGTCCTTGTTTGCCCCGCCCCATGTCCTCAGTTGACCCCCCCATTTAAGCTCATTTGACCACATGGTGATGACTTTGAGGGGTTCACATGACCTCATTTGACCCCCCCCATGTCCTCATTTGACCCCCACGGTGTCATCTTTGAGGGGTTCACGTGACCTTGTTTGACCCCATGGTGGCATCCTCAAGGCGTTCACATGACCTCATTTGGCCCCGTGTCCTCAGTTGACCCCGTGTCCTCATTTGACCCCCTCCATGTCCTCATTTGACCCCCATGGTAGCATATTTGAGGGGTTCAAATGACCTCATTTGACCCCCGTGTCCTCGTTTGACCTCTCCATGTCCTCATTTGACCCCATGGTGGCATATTTGAGGGGTTCAAATGACCTCATTTGACCCCCCCGTGTCCTCGTTTGACCTCTCCATGTCCTCATTTGACCCCATGGTAACATCATAGGGGGGGGGTCACATGACCTCATTTGACCCCTGTGTCCTCGTTTGACCCTCAATTAACCTCATTTGACCCCATGGTAACATCTTAGAGGGGTTCACATGACCTCATTTGACCCCGTGTCCTTGTTTGACCCCATGATGGCATCTTTGAGGGCTTCACATGACCTCATTTGGCCCGTGTCCTCATTTGACCCTCAATTAACCTCATTTGACCCCATGGTACCATCTTAGAGGGGTTCACACGACCTCATNCCTCATTTGACCCCCCCCCCGTGTCCCCATTTGACCCCATGGTGTCATCTTTAAGGGTTTCATGTGAACTTTTTTTGACCCTAGTGTCCTCATTTGACCCTACAGTGACATCGTTGATGGGGGGGTCACATGACCTCATTTGAACCTGTGTCCTCGTTTGACACCCCCCCCCAGTGTCCTCATTTGACCCCATGGTGGCATCTTCAGGGGGTTCACATGACCTCATTTGACCCCTGTGTCCTCATTTGACCCCGTGTCCTCGTTCGACCGCCCCTATCCACATCTGACCCCACTTACTTAACCTCATTTGACCCTATGCTGACTCTAATAGGTCCCGATGGATTATAGCCTCTATTAATCGATTCTATTAGAATATGAACTCTATCATTAGACTCATTAGTATAAACTTTGTATAAATCTTGCCTGCCCTCTGTTAGTATCCATGATATGAATTAGAACTTAAGAGGTAATTGTGGTACTAGTTAAAATAATAGATACCAAGTCAGTTGCAGTCTGCAAGAGATCCAGGAGACTTTAACCGAACATCTCAGACTTGGGCACCCTGACCAAGATGAGTGAGACAGGCTGAGCAGGATATTGTTTTTCCAGGACTCACAGAACCAACACAACACAGACGATATGCTACAACAAAGGAAATTTTATTTAAAAATAAAACTTTGTTTTGTTTTCTTTTTACTGACACAGGTGAATGAAATCCCAAACAAAGAAGCTCTTAGTGGGCAGCATACAAGAATGGAAACAATTAATAAATAACATTAGTATAATCTCTAAACATTAACAATGCATTTGCAAACAAAATGAGGACTTTAAACCAAGTGAACCTTAAAGCTCAGCTACTCTCTGTAAGAATATTTACCTTCTGTTTTTCCTTATTCTTTACAGATCTGAAAGGATTAAATACTGCTATTATATTTTTATATTAATGACACTATTATACTTTTTTAAAATATTTTGTGAAAATCTCAACATTTTTAACACTGATATTTTACAAATTGGTATTGGTCATTCAAGAGGAAGAACAACTGTTCCTCCCCCCTCGGGAATTTCGAAAAAAGATTTCTATTTTTTATACTTTAAAAATAAGTGTACTCATTCCCCACTAATTTTTAAAGTGGCACCTTTAAGAAAGTGCCCTGGGAGTTGCATTTTTTCTTGCTCAACTGAAGAAAACATTTACAGTAATGACCCTGCCTCAGGATTAGCTACAGTAATGTAATCAGTCTAGTGCAGGAAGCAACATGCTGTACTCCGAGTCAACCTGGCTCCCCCAAGGTAAGGGCTCAGTGAAGGGCGTGCAGAAAAGCTGTTTATAGTGAAAGCAGTTCCAGTGGTTCCCAGCAGACACTCCATGCCTCACACTACAGCACTTGCAGAGACAGACACACAAGGGCAGTGCAGCAGACAAGTTTTACCACACCCCTGGCAGGATATGTCTCATTTCAGATTCCCATTCAGCTACTGAATACACACAAGTCAGCTGGAAACCCTGCTCAGAACAGACAACACTTGCCTGCTTTCCACAGCTACCTGCTGCTCACTGTGCAAAGGCACGTCCTGGTCCCACACATTTTGTGCCCAAGTTTTAACTGTACAAAGTATTTTCTGCTTGCTTTGTGTCCAGGGTTGACAGCTAGGGGGAAAACCAGCTTTTTCACGAGCAGAACTCGTATTTTGTTACAAGCAAAACCAATCCTGCCCTACAATTCTACTGTCTTCATACCAAGCTTAGTACAGCACCAGTCCAGACAAGTCACTGTTAGTAACAGGTAAAGTAGGAAACCTCCACAGCTGAAATGCTACAAAACCACAGCATCATAGTTGAAGTGACAATTGCCCATGTTTCTTGATCCTCCTTTTCACCCCTTTCAAAGCAGTCTCACACTCAAAGGCATCTTTACAGCTTGCCTAGTTCGGCTCTTCATTTTCACAGAGGGGTGGATGCTCAGATTCAGCCTAGTGATGCAGCATTCCCTTAAGAAAGGCACTAGACATTTGCTTCTTTTTCTTTTTAAAGTAGCATCATAAAGTTAACTTCTTAAGAATAAAGATCAAGGAGGTGAAGGAAAAAAAGAGAAATCAATCTTAGGCTTACCTTTCTGAAAGAACAAGAAAAATACACTGTACAGTGCCTGGACTGACTTCACAGAGCACCGCCATAAGACATGGTGAGGACTCTGCTGTACTTCAGTGGTACTAGCAAACACTTACGTGTCTAAGGAAGAAAACCCAAGACTTGAGTTTCTTAAATCAGTTTGAGACACAAACAGTGCACAGAAAGGACACATGCAGAAAAATTAGCGATAGATGCCACAAAGATTGCTCTCTCTAATCTCTAGTACTTAGAACAATATCCATAGGAACATCTCTTGGCACATAAACCCCAAAGACAGGCCTGTAATAGCTCTGCTAGGCATGGCTTAATTTAAGTTTACAAGAAGTCTGTAATAAAGGCCTTGTATGGGACAGGGCATCACTACTCTGATCACACACTGTGCAAGACAAGAGTTAAGGCTTTCTAGCTGGCTGGACTTGGCTCTTAAGCAGCCTTGGCAGCGGCACGAGTCACATGCCACACGTGAACACACTTGCATTGAGTTTACACAGCAAATTAGAAATAAAGTGGCTCCAAACCAAACACAGAGCTAGTGGCAGTACCGGAGAGAACATGAAAGAGGGGGACATAAAACCGTAGTGCTCCCTCACAAAAGGGTTTTTACATGGGCAAAGCCAGGAAATAACTCCCATATGCTAGGACTAGTTGCTCAGGCTCACGTGTAACACGCAGAGAACAAACAGAGCTGCCCCACGTTCCTGCCTCAGCAGCACAAGTGCTGGGCTTGCATCTCCATGGCCAGGCAGGACTGGTTCATGATGCCACTGACTGTTGCAGGTGCCAGCAGAGGAAAAAGAACAGCTCTTCTTCCCCAAGTGCAATGCACACTGCTATCACCTTCTGTGCAACTCAGCACCTTCATCAAGGCCAGATCCTGCTCTTGGCTGCACCTGACCTCTCTCTGCACCACTCCAGAGCACCACGCCCACTGACATAAATCTCATCAGTGTGCTGCGTTTGCAAGTTTCAGCCCTGGCCCCAAAATAGCAATGGTGGTGATGGCCTGTGAGTGTTGCAGGAGATCTCCTTACAGTTTCAGAGAACATTTTCTTTACTACAGAAAGGCTGGGAGTAGAGAGAGACAGTTCACGCTTTTAAACTGCCTGGAACCCACTGCATCGATTTATAAAACTGTAGATCTAGAGAGAAACCTATACTCTATATAAACCAAGCATTTTATGCTTACTTCCCTTTGCTAATACTTGTTAAGTCCTCTCTGCCAATTGCAAGCCATTTCTCTGAGATCTGGGCCCTGCTCCTGGGTTCTTTTAAAGGCTAAACTGCATCCAACTGCCATAATCACTCCAACAATATTTCAAGTTGCAACCCTTTGCCTAGTTACTACTGCTGCCCTTAGAGAGATGCAAATAATGCTAGACATGCTTCAAAAGGCTAATAGCCTCTCAGTGTACACAGAGCACTTGTTCATCTGTCAGGCTGTGATCTGTGTATCCTTACTTGATTTAAATCATCTCAAAAGGAACCATACGCTTCTCGCACATCAAGCATATACAAATAGAGTTAAGTAGCTGAGTAAGCAAGTCAGGTTTTTTCAAAGTAACAGCTGAATACTGACTTTTAAAGCTGCGTGATCATTTCACAAATACAGAAGTTTCCCAGATCTGTTTTAACACAAGCTCTGGCAATACCTTAGAGTAAAGGAAATGCAAAGAAGAGCCTCCATGTTGTTTTGCTAGCCACGCAGAGAACTGCTGCATTTCTTTTACTGCAAAGCAGGTAAGATACCAAGAAATACATCAGCTGTATCTACCAATTCCACAAAACAGCCTGGCACAAAGACAGCTGGCTCCCTCAAAAGCGCTCTGCAGATGATGGAATGTGCGTGAAGGCCACTAGTCTGCTACAGCCACCATGCAATTAAGATAAATAAAACACCGTATCTACCAGGTGCAACATTCCTAGAGAAAGAGCGCATTGCAGTGTCCAGTGATGGCTGCTCAAGCCCAGCAGGACCACAATCAAGTTTGAGCATTGAAGCACAAAATGCTCAAGGCTAAAAAAGGAGAAGCAGCAGCCAGTTCTTTGCTCTCACTTAAATTCTTCCCACCCTCTCCCACCCCTCAAAACCATGCAAACTTTCAGCACATCTAGCTGCCTGGAATCTGGTGCTGCCAGTGCTGCCGGTACAAGGACACATATGACAGAAATCCAACTCCCAGCACTGTCAAGATCAACATGCCTGATAGAAGCTTGTCACGCAATCCCCAGGCAAAAAGGAAGGTCTTGAACCATAGGCAATAAATGCTATTATTACAGGCAAGAGGGAAATGGCATGGCAAACGGGAAGCAATCGAAAGATTCTTCCAAGGTCTCCTATTTATTCCCAGCTGAAAGTGACCTCCCAGCTGCTCTAAAAAGCCTGAGCCAGACACACAGCAGCGAACAGATCCAAACCTAGCACCATGAACCACAGGACACACCACACCGACCTCGAGACTTTGTTTCTCAGAGCATTCACTTAGAATTCACAGCACAAAACACTCCCTCCAGCCTCCAGGGCATCATCTTGGGGATCTCTTGTTGTGATACCTTCCTCTACCAACACCCTGGAAATAAATCTGTTCTCTCAAACAAGAGGTAGGGGTAAAGGACTCCAAGACATACACTGCATAAAACACCATTCTGCTCCATTTCATTCCACTGCTTTGAAATCTGGAACCACAAAAACCTGATAACTGATTCTCTTAAGAGGCAGGACTGACCTCAGCACAAAGTCTCTAAAGGAAACCCCTTCCCCTTTGGTGCGTAGCTGGGCTACGGCTGCCCAGGTCCACAGGTTGGTCCACAGGAGTTGTAGGTGTGGAGGTAATGTGCTGCTATGTGGCCACATGCGCAGGGGAGGAAATGGAAACAAATTCCCGGAGAATATTCTTGGCCATCTCAATATTGTTATGTGCAATGACTAGTGCTTTCTGAATGTCCTGATATGAGTAGCCTTGGCTCATTAGATTCTCGATCTCACTGGAGAGTTGCAGTGACGCACTGGTCCCGCTGCTGGCTCCGCCTGTTTGGCAGCTCCCTGCTTTCCGCTCAGAATTTATTCTCCGTGGTAGTGGCTTTGGCGGCCTTTCTGGAACTTGAGAGCCATCTGAAAAACCTGGAAGGAGAAACAAACATATCACTTCAAAAAAGGACACGATTCTTGCTTGGAACAAAGCATGAATGACATTAGACTGATAAATGGCATTTCAAAAACATGCCACTGAAAGCTATGCCACTATCTCCAACCAGTCTATCGTCTCACAGAATGGTACGGATTAGTTCAGCTTCCCCTCTTGTGTGCAAAAATGGCTATGGAGTTTTTTTTAATTAGGAGGCCACATCAGGCTCATTTATTAAGATAAGACCACATAAATAGAAAAAATTGACCATGGATGTATGTATGCATGTGAGCAGAGTTCAGGTATCAGCCTTGGAATAAGAAGCAGAGACCTGCTGGGAAAAATGGGGTTTTTTTGAGATTATGCAACTTTACCAAAGATCCCATTTCCTTCTAGAATCAGACAGCAACCCCCACTTTAACTGTCCAGATGCTGATCCCTCCTCACAGAACTGTGGTCTGCATTACAGCATGCCGAGGGTGTGTATGCACAAAACCAGCTCTGTAAGTTACAACCCATCCACCACAATCACCCCAGCAACTGAATTATGTTCTCTGAAGGGTCTGCTCCTCTTCCTCTGCCAGCCCATCAGCAGGCCAGGGCCATCTACAAGAGCTCCTGCTGAAGCTTACCCTACTTAATAGCTGGCAGCTATGGCAGATCGGTAAGCTCAAGCCTGTTCTGCCTTTCCTCTTAGTCATTCACATGTGTTACTTGCCAGTAGCCACATCATGCACTACTCCTGGGAAAAAAAAAAGAATAGCCAATAAACCAAACACTCCAAGGATTCAGCTAATGCCTTGGAGAAAAAACACGTTGCTTAACATATTAACCTAACACTCGATAATTTTTGAGTTCTAATTTCCTGTATGATTGCAGAAAGCATTTTTTCCTACTTTGCAAATCACAGCTAACTTTTCTGCATGACTATTTGACATCACCTTAAAGAATGTCTGTCTTCTGGAGAAACTCCTCAAGGCACTCAAGATAAGAGTTTTCTAGCTGTAGAACTGGTGTACAACAGACAAATGCATAAGACTAAGAACATCCAAACAATCCCTTTTTAAGAGTGGGCACTGCAGCACTGGTCAGAAAAGAAGCAGTCATTGTGGAGCCTTTCTGAAAAACTTATACCAAAAGCATTAAGATAGAGAAGGCTCTTCAGGAAACAAATTCATTGAAGCTTCCTCACCAACCACAATCTAATCTTCAAAGTACAAGCTTCTGACACATAAAAAGCTTTTTGTACATTTGAGAAAGAGAGCTACCCACTTGTCTTCCCCAAATTGTCCTTTGAAATAGCTGTTCCAGCTTGGACTGGATCAAATTTCAGAGACCATGGGTCAATTTGAAAGGGCAACTACTAGCCCAGTTTTTTTGTAAATGATTAAGAAACTAAACCATAGGGCACAACACTCAAGAACATAAATCTGCCAAAATGTGTCCCATACTAGTCAGGCTTGCCTAACACCAGGCTTCAGCAGTAGCCAATACCCAGTGCTTCAGAAAAGAGCATATGCTTCCCAGAGCAGTAACAATCAGCATTTCCACAGCATTTTTCATTAGCAGATCTCCTAACACTACAAAGCAGGACAACAGCATTGTTATTTCAGTGCTGTAGAAACAAAGAAGCATCAATGATTAAGCTCAGTACTTCATCTGGGAGGAGGATGTGAGCTCTCTCTGCCCCTTCTTACCCGTCAGCCATGTTCTACAGACACAGTGACAGACTTGAAAAGTGAGGCAAGAAGGAGCGGCAAAAGCTAATACACTTCTCTGCACTAGTAAACTCTTCTCTGCACTGAAGAAAGGCAAGCTCAGGGAAGGGGAAGTGGTGAAGCAGGTGAACAGAAGACTCACTGGGGCAAGTGGTCCTGGGTACAAGAGGCTCTGCCTCCTATCTACCTCCAGAAGGAAGAAGAAAGTCACTCCTCTTACTTGGCAAATCATCAGGGTGTTCAGACATGCTGAAAGCCCCCCCAACAGGAAGAGTTTCAGAGTTTCCTTTAGAGCTGCTGGGCAGTTGTAGGGAATAAGTCAAGCATATTCAGAAAGGCTTGTGGAGAGACAAGGCTTTGTTTTTCCCTCTGACAATGTGCCCTGCAGCCAGAAGGACAAGATGTGCTCTACTCCCTGGGAACAAAAAGACGACCTTGCTGAGCCACCAGATCCCTGCTCAATGCAACAGACAGCATCAAACAGTAGTACACTCGTGCCACCTGCTGGCAACTACAGCCGAGACTGAGCCAGACAAGCTGTGCGAGGCCAGCCATGTCACCTTTTACTTGGAACAGTGATAAGCAGTAATGTTCTGAAGTTCTGTTTCATGCCCTGGTACAAAAGGTATGCCATGCCCTGTAGGAAACAGTGGCTTACGAAATACCCTTTAAGCTGAGGAAAGGTTTTCCTAACTGTGATTTGCTAGCTCAGGGATTAAATGACCAAGGCAGTGCATTCCAAGTTGTAAATCAACTGAACACCTAAGAACCGGTGTAACTCTGCCTTGTAAACCTGATTTTACAGCTTACATACAAAACCTTGAGTGAGTGACAGAATTTTCAAACATGCATAGCAAGCCATCAGTACCCACTACAACATGAAGAGTACAAGTGTTCTCTAACCTGTTACAGGGTCATTTTCCAAAGACATTCGGCTGAAGGCAGGGGCGGCATTGGAGATATCTGACAGTGTGCGACGAGCAATAGCAACTGGTAGTGGTGGTTTGGGGATATCATAGCCATCTTCTTCATTTTCTGACTCTTCAGGGCCGTTGCTGGCAGTGGCCACTGCCTCATCACCTTCATCTAGAAAAGAAGCACATTCTGAGCTCTGGAACTGAACAGAACCTCTGTCTCTCAAGGCAGACTCTGTTGCTCTGTAGTCCACAAACATCGACAGGACACAGTATTAAGGTTTTGCTGCCAAAACCCCACATTCAATGGAAACTCTTTCCAGAAGGTAGTATTAGATTAAAAATACTTATGATAGATGTGGGCTGACAACTGCTGCCCAGAAGGAAAAAAAAAAATCTTCAAACCAGTACTTTTTTTAACAACTGCTGAGTATTTTTACAGTGCATTCCAACTAGGCTGCTCAACAACACCCCCACACGCAGTCTGCAGTACACAGACACAGATGTTTCCACATACACCCTAGGTATTTTAACAGCAAAAGCAAGTAATATTTAATTCAGCCTAAAATGCTGTTCCAACTGGGACTGGGACCAATTCATTGCACCTCAGTTTCTGAGTTGTTTTTTTAGCGTACCCACTCACCAGAAGGGTTGACAGTCTCAAAAGCAGAGGATGCTGCTTGGGAGTGAATGTTGTACATTGCTTCATACGTACAGCCATCCGTCTGCTGGTCGCAGTCTAAAGCTCTGAGGAAGGGAACACACATTTCGCTTCAGACAAGGGACAGTAGTCAACCACCACCACCTAGTCTCTGTGACTGAGATTCTGCACAGATCCCTGCTTCAAAGTTAAATCCTCACTGCTCTGTGAAAGAATGTTCCAGAAAATGCTCTAGGAATGTGGATTGCAATACAGCGTATCAGCTTAAAAGAGTTTAATTGATACCACTAGAACACAATCTTTTAATAATAGAATTTTGGATTTCAGTTGCTGCTGCTCCAAAAAGGTTACTAGCAGAAAGCAGGGGGAGTGGTTATTTGACTCCTTTAGTACTGTATAAGATTCTGCAAAAAAGCAGTAGTCACATTTCATTTATGGTTAGCTATGTTAGTCTAGACCTGGTGAGTATCACTGGGGGAATTCAGCAAACCCAGCAAGCAAAATCTCCCTCCTAGTAAACAAATATGCTTTCCCAGAGCCATGAGGAGGAAGCACAGCACATACAAACAGAATCTCACCGTAAACTTTGAGTCATTTCCAAAGGCATTTTCATCTCTGGTTTTTGTACAGCAGGACCTGGAGGCACCACAGGCAGAGAGGATGGTGACATGTATTCAGTGTCTTCATCGCTTTCAGATTGTTCCCCGGGAGGTAATTTTGGTACAGGCAGTGGCCTGGAGGCAGAAGAAACAAGATATAAACATCAGAAAAACATTTACACCAAACTATTTAACATAAAAGTGGCCTTTAAAATCCACAGCACAAGTAACAAGCAGCCATCTTATAGTAATTCTATCTGAAGAAATAACCTGGCTTTCAGGATTCTCAGCGGCCCAGCCACAAAATCATACTGGCACAAGGGCATTATGCAAAAGGAAGGTGAAAATATCATACACATTACGTATCACCTACTTCACACAAAGACCAACTCAGAAGTGAATTCATAAAAGAGCTAATGGCAACTGTGGCCAGTTTCCTATTGCCACAGCCAAGGGTAACTACCATCACTATCCACAGATCTTTGGTATGCTGATTTCATCTACTTTCTCTAGATTGTGTATTTTGAATCTGTCAGAGATTGAAACTAAGGCTGTCAGAGTTGTGTCAAATTCTGTCCCTGGCACCAGCACGGAGAGAGCCCTACGAGTACCATTCCGTAAGTTATAAAAGAGCACTTTTGCTAGAAAACAACAGACCTGGCAGCTAAGGAGTAGATCGCATTAGCGGACGAGGAGGGTTTAATTTTGGGGTGTTCACACTCTGAGGTTGTTGTTGGACCACTGTTCAAGTTCTGAAAGATAACATTGCAAAACAGGAATCAGAAACACCACATATATCAGTGTAGTTGCAAAGCACATCCTCTGTAGGAGTGAAGGATCTTCATTTATTCCAAAGCATTTACTGACACCTTAGAAATCCAGTAGTTCTGTGACAGTTTTCCCTCAGCGAGGGCACAAGCAGGTTTTTTTCTCCTGTAGACAATTGCTTGTTTACCAAAAAACCGCAGGAACTTCCTATCTTTGGAGATTCCAATGGCTTTGGCAAATTCAGCTGAAACAGGCCAAAAGGCCAAAATGAGGGACAAGAGGAAAAGGATGCAGACAAGCACATACACGGACACAGTATGACAACTGTGGAAGTGTCATTTTCTTACACAATCTGGCTAAAAATGTTCTGGCTTTCAATTTTAGACAGCTGGAGTTTTAAAAGGAAAAATTAGGGGAATGGAATCAAAGAAAGCAAAACTGCCTAGGATTCTTTTTAGATAACAGTATGTTGGACAACTAAGTTACACGTCATGACATTGGTAATAGTAACAGATCCAAATTTAACTCAGATTTTAGTTAAACTAATCATAGCTACTGTGTGCAGGTTTTTCAGGACTGAAAAGTGAGAAGAGCAAATTGTACTTTTTTGTAATTGTAATTGTACTTAAATTGTATCAGCTCCCAATACAAAACATTCTCAGTTTTTCAAAACTGAAAGGTAAACAATGATGATGAAATTGTGGCTTAAGACTGCTCAAACTGGGATTTCAGCCTTGCTCCCAAGAGGCACGAAAGTACTTCCCTAAGAAGTCCTTCCATTATTCTCGCTTGCCAGGCATTCACCATTTCCTTTCCATCTCTCCCTTGGTACAAGATCACCCCATTCAGATGTAAACTATGAGAAGAGGGCACCGTGGAATACTTAACTCCTTAATTAAAAATACACGTTACCTTCATCTCCAACAGGCCTACTCACCACTGGGTTGTCCAGGCTGAGTGTGCTCCCAAGTCGATGGCTGTCAGCCCTGGAGTCCATCTGAGAGGGCAAGGAAAAGGGAAGCGAGTGCCTGTTTGACAGCTCTCTCCCAGTCCAAGGGTCACCAGGGCTGAGAGCTACAGATGGGGCTTTTGGAATTGGCCTGGATGGCCACAGATCCGCTTGACGGCTGGAGGGCACAGGGGGTGGTTTGTCTCTCAAAGGACAGTCTCCTGGTGTGCAGGGCAGGGGACGTCTCTGAGGTCGACTTTCAGTCCCAATGGAATGTGGCCTGTCTGGAGGTGGTGGCGGCGGGAGATCTCTGAGCGTGGGTGGGATCGGCAAAGGTTTATCCTTGTGAAGAGTACCAGGTCCAGCCTGGAAGGCAGAAGAATGTAAAATATTGCTTAACAAAGGCACTCTAGTCACAAAACATAAAAAGGAGGGAGGCGGGTGGCCAAAGAGTGAGTTCTGGCTTTCATTTTATATATTTTTACATGAAATTATCTCAAAGGATGCGGAGATAACTCTCTACATCTCCACAAGTTAACCCTCCAGAGACATCTTCTCTACAGGCTTGAAGACATAACACAGTAACTGTGTGCAGCTACAGCTAGGTGCTAAACACACCAGATTATTTTTCTTGAAGAAAAAAAAGCTTACAGCAGCATTAGGTTGGATTCCAAACAAAGGATACCCATCACTTTAAAAAAGGATTAATTTGTGAGTTATTTATACAAGTTAACATTCATCAGTCAGCAATGAATATTCAAAGAAACTCATTATTTTCTTCAGCCTGAACTTTCAAGCGTGATTTCATTACTTCATCCAAACCAGCTGAAGAACCGCTTCCTATCTCAACAGCCAACAACCAAATGCCACCAAGATCACACTACTGCCTTCTGCTAGACAATCAGAAACCAGTTAATCTCTCCCAGGCACACACATTTCATTCCTTCCTTAGTTTTCTATCTGAAAAAATGCTTGATGGAAAAATTTGTGAAGAAAAGAAAAGTTGGGACAGGAATATGACACCTTCCCACATCTAGCCTGCTAGATAGAACAAAACACGAGCCCATAAATGTGGCTCCGAAGGGCACAGGCACAGTGGCTGAGGCTCAAAAACAGTAAAGATATTGGTAATAACAATAGCTTGGTAGTTCAACAGGAGGACATCTGTCACCCCAGATTACAGAAGGAAGCATTTGCTTTCAGGACAGACTAGGATCTCATGGGGAATGGAAGAAAAGTGACCTAACAGGACTACAGACAAGGAAGAAGAAAAGGTCTTCTGTGAAAGTACTTAGGGATGTCACAGACAACATTTAGGGTTCACCAGAATGCTCTTCTTCTTGCCTGCCCCACCAAAATCACAGCCGAAAGGGCAAAACATGTGTTTGACCTTTGAAGTGGTCCCTGGACTGGAAGCCCCAGGTGGATTGGACACTCGTTGCTGCAAAAGATCCAGCCGTGGTGGCACGGGAGGAAGAGTGGCCTGTGGAGCTACTGAGAACGGAGAAGGAGGACGCTCGACCTGAAAAAGAAAAGAACGGGAAAAGCAACAAATGACAAAATCCAGCGGAACTCCTTTTCTCTAGAGAAGCTTTCAAGGTCTGTGACCTGTACTGCCTTCAACGTCACTATTGGTAAAAATCACTGAATTAGTAACAATCACACACAAGCAAATGAAGGCAAATTTCACAGCACAACAGCGTTTGACTTGCAGCAAGCCTTGAAGATCACCGATGGGCTTAACTGTGGCACACAACTGAAAATGCACACTTAGCAGCAGCACAATAAAAGCCAAGCTGTTTTGCCAACAAAACTGCCTTACTGTGCCCTGAGCAGAAGCAAGCTGCTTTTCTTTTCGACACAAGAGGGCATGATCTGCTGCAAAAGCTACTTAGCACTGCAGGCACCACTGTGCAAACTACCTCAACTACACTGTCATGGCTGTTGCAGCAGTCACTAGTGTGCACCAAAACCTCCATTTTTGTCCCTGGAAAACTGGTTTTCCACCTAACAAATCAGAACAGGGACTGTTCTTCCCTTTTTCATAAAGTTTATTTTACAAGTAAGGCTAGCGCTCTCTAACTTTGAAAACCTTTACACAGGTTTGAACTCACTAATGCTAACACATACTGAGTACTAGCCTACTGCAAACCATGACAGGATGTCACACTGAGGAAATTGCTTTGCTTCCCCGAGCTATGTACACAAAAAACTACCTCCAGGAACAGTGTTTACCATTTAGTACACTATTTCACAGGGTGGAAGCTAAAGAGAAATACAACCATAGGTAAACCAGCACAGAGGATTCTTTCTGACCAGGAAAGGCAGTTTATTTTAGTCAATTCAACTATTAAAAATTAGCCAAATATAAACTCACTTCGCCATGCAGTAAAACAATGCTAAGTGCAGATGTGCAAGAGCAGCAACGAGTTTTTAGAAAAAAACATGCATGGATCCATAAAGAATGCCTGTCTCGTACACATCTGGCAGGAAGTGGTACTAATGGCACAGAGTTATCACACCTTTATTATAGACATTTATCAGACACCATATAAAAAGACGACAGTCAAACTGTCTTCCTCAGCAAAATAGCCTGCCCTCTACCCGGTTAGTCATCAGGGCCTTGGGAAGACTGTATCTAGTTGGCTATACTAATCACTGGGGAAAATGGATGAATTTTTGCCGATATGTGTAACTATGGCTAATAAAACAAAAGCAGCATTGCTAAGCATGTAGAGAAATGTTATAAACCTAGATCTTACATTCCAACAGGTCAAGCCAGCGTTTTCACCCTTCTAAGGATTCCTTCAAGACAACCCACAAAAGATGAAAGATTTCAAAGTGTGATCACCATTGTCTAACAGAACTGACAGTGTAAATTGACTGACAAAACTGAACCTAAATCCCCATTTTCCATGCTGAGTAAAATCTTTCCTGTTGTAAGGTCTGACAGCGCTCACATACACAAATCACTGAGACCACAGAAAACTGATGGAGAACATGCAGTCTTTGTACATACGGCCACATCTACTAGCACAGACTCTGGT
This sequence comes from Steatornis caripensis, assembly GCA_013398225.1. Taxonomy (NCBI): domain Eukaryota; kingdom Metazoa; phylum Chordata; class Aves; order Caprimulgiformes; family Steatornithidae; genus Steatornis; species Steatornis caripensis. The sequence continues at coordinate 65,343 of VZSC01019105.1, read as the reverse complement.
GACCTTACTTTGGTACCAGCGAGTTCTTTCATCATGAAGAGGGAATCATCAGCTCTGTCGTCATCATCATCATCATAATTGGGTGAGGGAGTTCCCTCTGCCCCTTGCCGTGATAATCCTCCTCCTCCTCTGGGGTCGAATGGGTCAACTACAATTGGCTCTGTGCCTTTGATTTCACAGCGGCAAAAAGGACAGCCCTGGCCTTCTGATTCCTTTAGGGAAGAGAAGAGATCTGTTACAACAGCCACTATGATGCAGAAATTAAGCAGGTACTTTGGCAGGTACCTTTCAACTAGGACGAAGACAGAAAGGCAACCGTGCTACAATTACAGGGCCTATTTTCCCTCTGAAGTAGAAAAGCAGCTTTTTAGCAAATCCTTGCGCTTCTTGCCTATTCCTAGATTAAGAGATCAGGCACCTAACAAGCTTCTCCCTGAGCTGGTGAAGCTGGCACTGATGCACTGATATTACTGAACTATGAGCCTATGTCCTCAGTTTTGCTATCTTATCTCCATACCTGAAGGAAACTGAATGGTTTCGAGAAGAGAATATGCTGCTTCTGTAAAAGAGCAACTAGCTTCGCTCAGAGAGATTAACAGAGAGGTAATGCCTCACCTGCCACGCAGTGAGACAGGACGTGCACATCAGATGGCCGCATGGTTCAATCTTCACATCCTTGTCATTTTCAGCACATATTTTACACAGCTGAAATGTGGAGCCCATCTCGCAATACAATTCATATTGTTCCTTGGGGAAAGACAGACAGACATGGTTGATACTGCGAAATAACAAGCACGATTAGTCATAGCTACAAGAAGCCCAACACAAGATTTGTAGGAAAAAAGAAATAAATTCCAAACACAAAAACATAGTGCAAGGGAAAACAGAAGTCTGGAAAGATTTCACTATAATTTTATGTATCAGATTCATCTGTCAAGCTCTGGAAAAAGAGGGCTTCAAGTTATCCCAGATTTTCATTTAGGTGTCCCAAGAACCCCCTAGGAAAGCTGGGCTTCCTAGAGGCTCAAGGGCTCAAGACATGCTGGGTGGCACAAAAGAGTGAACATTTGGCAGAACACTCTAAAAAAACCTCTTAAAATCTGGTAGCCCTGCACAAAGCTTTACCAAACCTTTGCAATCTCCTCCACCCATTCCTACCATTCAAAGATTTTTGCAACTCCAGTAAAATACAATACACCAGCCTGAACAAGAAGTCTTTGGGATACCAAGTATGACAGAATTATATAAACAGCTAAGGAGCCTAGAAACTAGGAAGAAAGCAAGCGAGTTTCATGGGATAGAATACTTTGCTCACCTGTGTAACTTTAATGTGGTCCTGAGGTGTGGGCTCACACAAGCCAGTCAAGTCAGGATTCTGATTCCGGCCATCAGGAAATAAATAACTGTAAGCAGTCAGGGGGAAAAAAGATCTCTCTCTATATATGTGTATATACACATATGCATACATACACACACATACAAACACACATATAATGTTTCTTTTGGGGATGCTGGAGAAAAGAAAGAGTGAGAAGCAAGGGGTGGGAATTCAAGGTATTCTGAATTCAGAAGTAGTTTTGGAAGAATTTTACTATCAGACAAGACCCAAACATGTCATTCTTAAAAATAAAAGAGAAGCTTGTCTTCCTTCCTGGCAGTAATTTTTATTTTAAACAGGATGTTATGGTCCGAGACTACTCTTCTTAAATCATCCTATAGTGAAACTGTAATATCCACAGTAAGAAAACTGATGCCACAATATCAGTTGCAGTGGCTCAAATTAAGGACTTGACTGGAAAAGAATCTATGACAAGGGAAACACTGATGCACACTTATTGTCTGCTATTGCAAAGGACAGAACAGCTCTCCAGTGTCAAAGCCAGCTGTCCGAGTACTCTCAAGCATTAAAACAGTTAAGCATATGAATTATTCCACTGATATCAATGGGACTATTCACATGATTGAACTGCTTTGCTGAATCAAGGTCTAAATAAAAAGGAAGAGCTGAGAAATGGCCAAAAGGGGCTCAGTGATGTCAGTCGCGACTGCTTGACCTCTGCAACACGCTGCCTCTCCTGTGAAGTAGATAATGTGTGATGAACCCAGAGGCTACACTTTACCGTTCAACTGACTTTAAGACCTCACCACAGGACTAAAATTTATAAAACAAACTCACAGTGAAAAAGGGCAAAAGGGTAAAAAATTTAATTTTTAGAAAGTTACTTACAAGCCTTCCCTGAAGCCATCAATCAGTGCTTGAAAAAGAGGTTTGTTATGGGGGATTGTCTGAAGAATGTTCCCATCCGCAGTGACATAGCCAATGGCCCACTGACCGAGTCGTGTGCAACTCAATCGGAAAATATAACTAAAAACACACAAAGGAAAAGAAACTTCATTTTGTACTGGAACAGACAGAAAAGATTAAATGTGAAGTAGGCAGTCTTTGTCTGGCTATCTCAAGTCAGCAAATAAAAACTAGTAGGAATAACTTAATGATTTATACCAGCTTTACCCAATTTACCCTCAGGCAGATCAAAGGAGAATCTTGCAATCTGATATGAACTGAGAAAAGCACCCAAGCATTGGCCTCCAGGTGAAATTAAACCCAGAACCCAAAGCAAGGAAAGTTAGCATCATTAAAATAATTTGTTTGAAATCGACTTTAAAAAACCCAACAAACAACAAAACCAACAAACAGACTACACAAGGTTTCAATTTTTAAAACCAGCACAGGACTAACAGCATAGTAACAACCTCCAGAAATGAACACTTGGCCCTTCCTGCATAAAGAGA
>VZSC01019105.1:33760-55545 GCA_013398225.1 Steatornis caripensis | reverse complement strand
CCCCCCCCCCCCCCCCCCGGTGTAACATTTAGTAAGTCAAAGTTGTGTGTTCCTCTTTCCATTAGCAGGTAAGCAACTTTGCATTTACCACAGTTCAGATTCTGAGACACAGCCACTGGTTAATGCTACAGAGAAGGTGATTTAATTGTAAACTCACACTCCAGCTCCCTTCCTCCCTGCAGAGGGTAGGTTCCCATCTTGTCCCTACAATGCCTTTGGCTGATAAACACTAGAAAAATTGCAAGTCAGAGGTTCCAGCTGCAGAGCTTGTTCCCCAAGCCATCTTCTGAAAATCTTCACTTTCACAAAATCACAGCAAAGGTGACAGTTGGAAAAAAAAGCAAACACCATGCTATTATGAATCATTTAATCTATCTACAACTCAAGCAAAAAAGAGATGGTATTTGTTTTTACTAAGTTTATAGAAGTGGAGGCTTGAGCAAAAACTGCTAATTATTTTGTTACGCTAACATGGAAGTAATTGGTAAGATTTAAATTCTGAATAATTTCCCTGAAGGGTCAGCGTGCAGTATTTGTGTATAGTCTTAGCAGGTAAAGGGGCATCTCACAGCAATGCATTAATGCCAAGTGACTACAAAGTTCACAATCCTAAAGCTGTTTAGGTATATGGCACAAGTTAGCACTCAATTTTAACACTTGAAAAATCATGTCCTATTTGTGAAAAAATTCTAAGCATGCTTGAAACTAATGCATGCAATACTTTCTAGACAGAAGAAAAGTAATTTCAGGTATATACTCTCCTCTTGCTGCCCAGCACAGTGTGAAAATTTGTGTATGATCAGGCAAGTGCACTAATGCATTTCTGACCCTTGAACACAAAGCTAAGTGAACAAGCGCGTGGTTTAAACAAAGCAACAGTTAACACTGCAAGCAGACAACGTATATTCCTGTGCCCAGTTGGTTATCACTTCTGACTAAAAGCCTTCTCCCGTAGCTACATTTCAGGAAGGGCTTGCACTCAGCTGAGCACATCATTTCAGAGAGAGAAGTGAGAACTTCCGCAGGCTTAAAGATGGATAAACAAATGATTTTACACACACACACACACAGAGACTCTGTTTCCAAAAAAGTTTCTAATACTTGAACATTTTCAATTCTAATGGTTAGATTTTTTTTTTTTTTTTACAAATATTCAGCTGTATCTTGGATAACTAACAAGAAAAATGCAGGAAGTTAACATAAAGAGCAGCAAATTGCAGAAGATTTTATGTTAGTAACTAGCATTTACATACAGCAACTAGTTACCAATCCTGGGGTAGAAGGACAAACATTTTCTTTCAGGAGTGCACTCCTTTATTTTAACAAGTCAAGTTACACATTTGTAAATTAATACAGACCAAATAAATGCTTGCAATGACAGTGAACATTTTTTATTGGCACATCGAAGTTTACTGATTATGACTGAATTTTTAGTAACATCAGCAACTGTTTTCATCTCCATTGCTTCAACCAAACAGAAGCAAGTATTCTCCCAGAAGAAGGGTAGTATTTTCAAAGAACACTTATGTGACTTAGACCAGAGATTTCCAAACATTTTTGGCCACAGACCTCCAGTAATTTTCCATATTTCTTATAGACTATGATGGCCCTCTTTCAAACTTTTAGCTAAACACAGTAATGAACACGAATACCATTACCATGAATTGCAGCAGAGGTATGCCAACCACAGTTTGGGAATCACTGACTTAGACACCTAAATCCCATTGACAGTCAATGGAATTTAAACAACTTTCATATAAGCACTTTTGAAAACGTTACCCAGGGACCACAGGCCACATCAGTTGGCTCTCCTCACTGCAGCTGAGCTGAAGGCAACACCTGCACCAGCTTCAAACAAACAAAGAACTGCAGCATGTTTTTGTTTGGTAGTTTGGACAGAGCAACAGCCACAGTTTAGCTAGGATTTCACATTCCTGTGAGGCTTTCACACATACACGCAAAGTATTCAGCTTATTATTGTTAGTGAATCACATAAAAAGTGAAAGCTTAGAAAGCCAAGTATTTTTCCACTCTATACAGTAACCAAATATTTCACTAAGAAACACCTGCAGCTCTAGCACGGAGGCATCATTCCTTCCGTACACACAATGCTAACAGAGAACCGTTTATTTAACAACCCAGAAACATCACCAGAGCCTGTTTGCTTAGCTGCAATTACACTCGCTTGTAAAGTTGCACTACCTTGACACTGATAGGTCTCAAGCAATCGTTTTGGGGAACCAGCACAAAGCAAGACTGTTTCTTCAGCTACAGAGTGCTGGCCCACCAAGGCAAGGCAAGGCCAGGCCAGGCCCACTAGTGGCTCTGCAGGCTGAACAGGCATGTTCCTTCGTCCTCCCTCCTCTGTGCCCCCTCCGCTGTGGTTGTGCTACTTCCTTCCTGCTTCATGACTGTTTTTGCTCCGTGCATCTCAGCGGAAGTCAAAAGGTCGAGCGGGTACTTCCATTTGTGCCGTTCTTCACTGTAGCCCCTCCGTGGGTCGGGCCTCAGCCAGGTTTTCTGGTGTTGTTGCCTCCCCCAGACCTAGGGCAGATTTTTCTTCTCCTGTTTCCTGTTTGCCAGACAAAAGCATTTTTCCACCATATAGGCTCAGTCTTGCAAAAGCATTAGTTGCAGAAGATGGTTTTAATCAGAGCACTGCCTCTTTCAGCTATGTAGGCACAATTAGTTAAATTCAAGTTACAAAGTCACACAGCACCTAACGCCCTTCATGACCAAAACACCTTTCTTACCTCAAGGCAATGTTAATACAGTACTACCACTTCTGCCACTGCCAGTTAGAATTTTTCATTTTCTTCCAGTATTCCTCAGCTGCTTCACAGCTAACCAACTGACATCGTAACTTTTGTTCCCCACACATAGCAAGGAGACTGCTCCACTGGATGATTTAGTCACAATATTGTGCTCACATGCCATGATTAGATATGCGCATATTGTCACATCTGTAAAGCTCCTTCTGTTGAAAGCACACTACAAACACCGCTGTACAGAGGAATTAAGAGCTGTAACACAAAACAACCAACTACAAAATGTTTCACTTCTCTGAAGTTGTTGTGCGTACCTCTTACACATGACCAAATTTTCAATGGGATTTTTGTATTTGCAGTCCCACAGACTTCAGTTACACTTGTGAACACTGAGTTTTCACAAACAATGTTCAGACTCTCTAAGAATAGGGTGCATTTAACAAAGATTCTTCATGGGAAGCTAAGACAAACACAGTCACATCTCCTTGGCCCGAAAACAAAACTAAGCTAAACACGACTCAACTGACCTCATTACAGCACAGTTGAGAAAATGCTTTATTTCATAAAATCAGCGCCAAACTGGCTAAAATTACATGGCAACAGTGAAGATTCAAGAGGGTAAAAAATTCAAATCAGAGGACCTAAGTTGCTGCAAAACCATCCTATTCAAAACTCAAGAGAAGGCTCCCTCTACATGTCAACTTGGCTGTTTAAAGGGGCATGACCCAAAAACGCAGCTCACAAGAAACATAATCTCAGTGCACCGGAGAAATGACAAGCGCATTTTTTAAAAAAAAATGTATACCTAATTATTCTAATGGAAAATTAAGGGGAAAAGCATTACAGAGGATGTGGGAGTGTCTGACACCTTAGAACTAAACTAATTGACTGAAAGCTCTTAGAATGATGCAGTTTCTGGTTGCTTCTGTCCTCACAGAATTAATACACTCACCCAGGACAACTCATATGTTCCACTTACTTTCTTCAGAAATTCTACATTTATTTGGTGAAATAATTACAAATTGGTGGCTTGGAAATTAGATGATTGCTCAGTTAAATGGAAGGAAAACACATGCTAAACACTGTACTATCATTCACCACTACTGCTAAAAACGTGTATTTTTTTTTTAAACAACTCACAGTCCAAAATGGCTTCTGCGGTACCGCAGTCTTACGTCACCAGTGGCTTGCCACGTAAGTTTACAACATGCGGAGCTGCAAGCACACCATAGTTATTTCACTAGTTGAGCAATTAATGCTTGCTTTTCTGCAAACCACACCTCAACAACCCTGTTGATGGATAAGACTTCCTTCAGGACTTGGACATTCTTCTGAATATGAGATAATATTAAGTTTTCTGAGGCAAAAAAAAAATTCAGTTTTTTACCTCATGTTACAGGTGAAGCAGCTGAAGGACAGAAAGAAAAACTGATGGAAGCTAGAATTACAGCTAGGGAATTTCTAATTCCTTATCATTTGCTTATTATTGCAGAATACTATCCACTTACTAAGTACTACTGCAAGAAATTACAACTAAGGAAATAAAAGTTTCTGACCCTCTCACTTCTGAGATTACTTAGAATTACATACTTATAACCATATGATGTTTAGGCAACAGGGTCAGCATGCACTACAGGTAAATGGAAGGCTCCAGTAAACAAGAGAAAAAAAACCTAACCCCGAAACCACAGCTCTTGTGTCCTGCAAACAGCCAAACATTATTTTTTCCTCTAACTACTTTACATCTTACAAATTGGTATTTTAAATCTTTAAGAACTAAAACTCCTCCCCCAAACAACAGCTCTTTTAACAAGTCTCCAACAAGTAAAATGAACCTCTCATAAACCACAAAGGTGTCAGGTTATCATATAAGATGCTTTTTAGATGTTACTAACTATGCATCAGGCATGAGCAGTGAGACCCAATTTCAGCAGATAGGTGGCTGCGTCCGGTTGCAGAAAGAACAACTGCATCTTATGTTTTACTATCACGCTTCTTTAGCGAGAAGTTTTCTGCGTGCTCTTCATGTTAACAATAAAACTCTAGCCCATGCATATAAGCAGCAAGTAGAAACAGCTGAAGTGATCCCAAGACGTCTTTTGTAACTCTGAGACAGCTTCAGAGTCCTCTACACACAGCAATCAGTTTTAAAAATAGAAACAGCGGAACTACTTTCAACAAAACTTGCAACACAGGAAGTGAATGAAATTCCATTTAACTATTACTGGCTTAACAGAAGTCACCTTACAAAGTTATGCTGGGCCACTGCCCTGTAACATTTACAGTATTTCCACCGGACAACTAATACAGCAGACTAACAGCAAACCTGACATTTTAGAATCAGCGAATTAATTGCTTGTACTATAGAATTTTACAGCATCAGCTAATGCTACATTGATTTTGTAGACCACTCCAGCACACTTTGGGAAAAAAAAGGAAACAAACAAACAACATGTTTATTACCTCTTGTTAATACAAGGTTCAGTGCCAAACACACTCTTCCCTTTAAAGAACTACAGGCTTTGCTGTTTCATTCTTTGCGGAGCTATAAAACCAGCTGGTTGATTCTGCAACTTCAAGGCTTCACTAACTACAACAGCAAAATGGGAACTGGAATACATAAACCACAGGACTAGACGTTTGCATCCATTCTTGGTCTAATCTCCATTCCATTACATACTCTCAACAGCAGGCTTGAATGAATAACCTGAACACAGGGTAGCACTACTGCCTCCTTTGCAGAGGAGCTGGTCTGCATTGGTGGATGCCGTGGGCACCAGCCAGCCTGGCTAAAGATGCCAGCTCATGCACAGAACACACATCCAACTGCATCTGGAAGCTAGTCTGCCACATTCATAAGACGTTGTACCCGAGCTGGCCCCCATGAAGCCAAATGAGAAACTACTGCAACAACTACATTAAACTCTTATCCTGTTTAATATCTGCAATGAATCTGTGTACAACAGTTGTGACTGCTGTGAGGCTTCCTCTTTATTCCCTCCTTCTCCCCTTTTTTACTCATTAATTATGTCTATGGCCAAAAATGTAACAGTTAACTAGTGAAAGGCATTCCCTGCACACATTATTTCTTTTCATTCTAAATTTTTTTTAACGGTATCACGTGCAGCTTGAAAGAAGCAAGAAATTCTATAGGCCAACTCCTTTATCAGTGCTTTAGATATAACAGCACAGAAATAGTACACACCACACACGTTTCCTTACAGTCTTCTGCATCCTGGCACTTTTCGACTGGCATCTATGTAATTAAATACCTTGAGTTCTGCGAGTAGAACATGCCAATCAGTTTAAAGTGTCATGCAAAATATACTGCAGGCCACAAATGACCAGAAAACTTTGGCATACTCATATCATTATGCAAAGGAATGTGACTGATCTAAAGTGGAAAGGACAACACAGTCCAGTGTGCTGACCAACAGCACCAACCTACTGACCTTTGAAGGATCTGGACTTACTATTCTAGGCAGAAAATACTAGTGTTGTATTTTCAACAAGCTAGATTGCTTTCAATATTAAGAGAGTAAAAATCCACTTATTTTTCTGGATTTCAATATAAAGCACTTTAAAGAGAGTAATTAATTTGATATGATTAACAGTCTTTAAAGAGCTCAACATACACTCAGAGGATTGACAAGAAAAACAATAACCTCTCACCTAGGTAACAGATTAATTCTTTTACCAGATTCAAGGGACTACACAGCAAAACTTACTGCTCAAAACAACACCATTCATTATACTTATATTTGGGCTCTCTGCACTGGAGTCAAAATTTGTATTCCGGGGACTAGTTGGTACACTTAAAGGGAAAAACAAAGCACAAAAGCCCTGTTTCCAGATCAAGTAAGATCCCATATATTTCACACTTGACCCTCCGCCGCTTCAAAACTGTCTTGGGTGTCGTGACGCCACTGGGATATTCCTTGGCAGAAGGATCTGTAAGCTCAAATGCTTCATCCTGCCAAAATACTAAACCCGGGATATCTTGCAACATAAAGTACTCTAGTACAACATACAACTCTGGCATATGCCTGCGTTTCAAGCTTCAGACTCTAAGGTTTGCAGGTTTGCCCAGCCTGTAGCTGTCCTGCTGTGGAATTTGGAAACAGATATCAGTTTTCCCCTCACACCATACTTGCTCACCACTACCAACTTATCCTCTACAGTAATTTTACAGTCTTTTCTACGGGTGGGTAGCAGTCAGCAAGTCACATTACCTGAGCTAGCTCAAGGTAGCACGGAACTGAGTGCCACCTTCCAGAGGTGGAAACAGGGTAAAGCCCACAAGTTCACAAACTAACACCACAAAATACTGCTTCAAACCATTGGGAAGCAGATTGCCTAATCTTGTTTAGTACCTTCTAGCAAGATGAGATTTTTTTCCAACACCATCTTATAGTTTAGAAAAGCTTATATGCACCAAAACATAATCTGTTTTCTGGCTGAAAGGGCCATGATTGCAGACTTTTTCAAATCAAAAGAAATCCAAAGTGTGGCATCTCAGCCCTTAATACACAAGCCGAGCACCCAAGAAACACAATACGGTTGCCAAGTAGCAGCAACACATTTTTGCCAGCATTGATAAATCTATCCGTATTTCAAATGATAATTACTACAAACCAACATGCTCGCACGTCCATCTACAACATCAAGTCCACAGAGTTAGTCTTCCATGTAACTCTAGAATTGTATAGGCTCCAAGAGCAAAGAAAAATCTTACTTCCTTATTATGCAATAATCTGAAAGCTTACATTTGTCCATAAAGTGGTTTTCAAGACAGTGATTCAATTTTTAGAGGGGAAAAAAAACTAAAATAAATGTAAGTTTATGCCAGTTGTGCTAAGTGTTTCACACTATCACCTAAGTTCAACAACTATCACCTGAACTAGCAATTTAAAGCCCAATTAAAGAGACGTAATTCACATTCCTCTCTCCAACAACATTTAAATGATAACGAATTTCTTTTTGGATAAGTAGTTAGTTAGTGTTCATATGCTGGAGCCTGGCAAGGAAACTTTTGTTGTGGGCAGCTTTGGAGCCTATTCTTTTCTTTAAGATGTTCTAATTAAAATGCAGATGTAGACTTCACACTAGTGGGGTTTGTTAGAAAAAAAAAGTCTTAGCTGCATTAGAAGGAAGTGACAGAAGGACTCACATACACCATGGACCATTTGAGTTCCACATTTTATCATATCTCTTTTTCACTGGACAGGACTGTGTGCGAGCACTCTAAAATATGAGATTAGAGCACTAACCTCCCCCTCCCCACAGATAGCTTTTTGATTCATGGCTTAGAACAAGTGTTTTCCAACTTTTTTCCCCCCTTTAAAATCCTTTTTTGCTCCCCCAAGTCATTCTTCATGTATTTCCTTCCCCTTTAGAGATATGCATGGTCATTTCCAGTAAACATTAAATATTGGTAGCTTTTTCCTGTGTAAATTAGTAAATCTTTACTTTGGAGCTAGAGAAGAATATGAAATCCTGCATCCCATAAGGCTATTGTCGGAAAGATGACAGTTAAATACGGACTAGCTTCCCAGCCCTTTTTTGCAACTCCATGTTATATGGAAAGGGTTTATGATATTCCCTATCCCCGTTTTCTGCTCTACAGATACGTTAGTTTCGTTAACCGTGTTTGCTAACAGTTTGTTTTCCAAAGTATGCAAGCTGAAATAGTGAAATAACTTGTGCCATTTCCTAAACATCCAGTCCACATCTTGACTAATTGCTTCTCCTCTGCATTTCCTGCCTTCGACCTAACCCCTACCCTCCTCCTTACGTAACTGCATTCACATGTGGAAATATATGCAGTGGTCTGATTTTATTTAGAAAATAATTTTTCCAAATTTTCCCTCATAATAGACTGTTTTTAACTTAAGCAGTGAATGTGATTCACTGGTGAAAAACTGACTTTTCGGCCTAATTAATTCTTTCCCAAGTAATAGACAATTCCTATCCCTCTCTACTGTCACCAGGACATCTACTGATCAGCAAGCTATTTTTCTGTCCTGCCATGTGAAGTACAATCTATTTACACAACTGCAAAAAAAACCCTGCTACAATAAGTAATTTATGTAGTGGGGAAAGCAGACGAATGACAGCTCCTCTGTGCAAGTAAGAGGTCTGGAGAAGTAAAAGCTTTCTGCAACAGAAAAAAAAATATTCCAACATAACCACTGAGCCTCTAAACTGTAATCAAGAGCTTAGGCAGGTTCAGCATGTTCAGAGTAGTTGTGCCATTAGCATTAATGGCACTATCAATCAATGGAGCCATCACATTGCAGGAGAAAAAAAAAAGTTTAACCAGTTTTTGTATCCACTAGTTAAAAAGTAAACTCAAGAAATTCACAATATTTACAGGGTCAGAGAAGTCACATATTTACCACTGTAGGCAGTGCAGCAAGCTACCCAGTGCTAAACAGGTGTACCTTCCTCCTTTGCACATAGACCTGCTACTTACCCTCTACAGAATTTCTTTTATTGCCCTGTTTCCGCTACACAGGCTACAAACTTCACCTTTGAGTGGTTTTTTTTTTGTTTTGTTTTTAAGACTTCAAGTGACAAGTCTTGAAATACCTTTTGCATTAGAAAGCGCTGTGGACCTATAAAGAATAGGAGCCAACAGCTTTGGAAATGCCTATAGCCTCAAGAATACCTGCTAATTACTGCAGCTCAGCCAACCAATTATGGAATGACTTACCTTTACCTTACTGCAAGCACAGGACAAAATATCCAGAATTATTAACTCCTGGAACACTATATGATTCCAATATCATAGCCTGCAGATATTACCATTTTATTTTACTAGATCCCCAAATATATAATTTGGTTTTAGAAACCAACCTACCCATTAGCAAGGACAACCCAAACAAACTCCTAAGCTGTCAAAACTCAGAGGAGCAATATAGTATCTCCACTAAAAAACCCCCACACTCACTCAGAAGTCACCAAGTTGAATCCCACCTACTTGCTAAAACTCAGTCTTTAAACAGTAACTAGAAGTTACCGCCTGTACTTATTAGTCAGGAAGTGCATACCTAGCTTTAAAAGCACCCTCAACAGCATGAATTTTTAAACAGTTATGGAAGTCAGCTAAAGCAGAACTTAATTAGCATCTTTAAAGCTCTCCTAACAAAATAAGCAAGTTCCCTTCACAAAAATTGCAGTATGAGTTTATGCAAGTGAGTAACAATTTCATCTGAACAACTATACATCAAAACAACACTGTTAGGGACAAAACAGCTGTTACACACCTAAGAAAAGAAAGGAAGCCATTGAGTGTTCATAGCATTGGAGCTCATGCTAACTGTGGCATTAGCCACAACAGGAACATGCTTTCAGCATGCTGACAGTTAACGTATGACACAGAAGAGCTGCATTCACAGTTAACAGCTCTATGACTGCAACTAGTTAAAACTGAAGGAACAAACGGTCACGGTCACCCACATCCGTAAGCACAGCGAATGTTCACACAAGCCTTTTCTAACTGTTCTCAGCACCTCTGCTCCTCTACTGTAGTTTGAAAGTCAGCAAATACATCAAGGTGCGTGCTCTCTTCACAAACACACCTTTAAACGTTTAATATGCAATGTGATCTTATTCTGTACTACTGGATTTTAAACTGCCTGCCTTACAGCAAACACCAAATAGCACACATATTATACACCCACAGAGACTACTCTAAACACATACACAACACAGCGCACCAAATCATTTGGCGCTAAATGACACACTTCTTGCAGCTTTTATGAACTCTCAAAGCAGCACAGGCAGCTACAAGACATGGTGCTCTCCGCAGCTGTGCTCCAATTCTGCCTAATCCACCCTGGATGAACACACTGGAGAATCTCCACAAAGTCTGAGCAGAAATACACAAAGAGCGATTTAGAAATAATAAAAACAGAAGGTTAATGCTCAAGCGATCAAGACAATTCTGATCCTACAATCTAAGACAGACTTCAGTTACTTCTAATTATGGGTCTGTTTGCTAGTAGCAAACACCTGTACAGCTTTCACACTAGTTATGCAAATGTCAAAATCGTGCACTTGCTCTACATTGAGAGACATTTGGGGAGGAAAATAAGAGCATACACAACAGGAAACAAAATGAAGTGTAAATCTGGAAGACAGGAAGAAAGAAGCTTCAAGGACAACAGGAAAAAAAGAGTCAGAAAGAGTCAAGACAAAACCATTATTCAGTACACCACATTAGATTTTTAAAGGCATGTTTTCAAAACACTGCAGACTAACATGAGCCACAGACCTGTATAAGATCAGGAGCAAAACAGATTTTTTTTTTTTATATACATACATATACACACATACTGCCATGAGTACATTTCCAGTGAACACCAGATTCGGGTCACGTTTGTTTGCTTTACAGCCTGCTGACAATCTTCCAGAAAGTGTCTCCCATGCTTTGAATACCTGAATTAATTCTTACAAAAGAAAAAAATTAATATTTTTCTTAAACTCCTAACAAGGTGAGAAAATTTCTTAAGTTTGTTCACCTTAAATTATTATATACATTTTAGATCTAAAGATGCATTTATAGCAAAAATTAATTTAACTAAATTTCAGATGAAACACTGAAAGCGATCAGGTTCCAAAAGCTCACGCGACCACAGAGCCTGACACTGGAAGTGCAGCATTTAACAGAATCCCCAGCTGAACCAAAAGTGCCATTCTTTGTGCAGTTATGTCTTGAACTGGTATACGAATCATAGGCACTGACTACTCCAACCTCTTTCTTTTCTATGAGAAATCAGAGAACTGAGAAAGTTACCACCAGCACCAAGAAAAAGGTTTCTGATATTTCTCCTTTATGACAAAACAGTGACTGCTGCTTCCTGGGCTGAGTGGAAACCAAAGGAATGCGAGACTAGCCAGGATGCCATTCTGCTTTCACGCTTATGTTTACAAGTCTCACCACAGTTGCCTCCACGGTAAGCTGTTTATTGATAAATGGTACCATTAGCAATTCCCCAAAGACTCCCATGACCACTCTGAAAAAGCAAGCCTCTACTGCAATCCTGTTTCTAAAGTTCACATTTATTGATTTGGATTTCCCCCGCCCCCTTTTGTCAATTAGTTTGACTACAAACTGACTAGGATGATTAACTCACTGGAATTATTTTGCTTTGCTTCTCTCTGAAAAAACAAGGGACTACAGGTGAGATGTTTGACTTATGATTGACATAGCTATCTATTATTTACTCATGAGATGATCCATATTTATTATGGACAGATCACAACACACACGCAGTTAACCAGAACAAATATCACAAATCCTAAAAGGGCTTCATATACCCTTTTAGCCTCCTTCTGGACACAACAGTAAGTGTTCTGGAAAATAACACCAGCTCTATTACATGGGAGCAACACACAAAATCATTTTCAAGATTAAATGCTACTTAATATATTTTAAGAGCAACCCATTGCACTGTAAAAATCAGTCACAGTCTTGTATATCCATCAAACAATGATACAAGAAAATGACCAGGTCCAGCAGAAGACACAGAGATTAATTTATTCACAGGAAAAAGTGCCTTTCATATTGTGGCTTATATTGATCTGAGTGAAGGCTAAAAAAAAAAAATACGCAGTTTTCCATTAAGTATTGCCTGATCTGCAAAACATACCCGGCTAATGAACTCTTTTCTCCCCATACTTGTTACATCCATGATCTTCTGTAACACTTTCTGAAAATTCCAGCTAGCAGCATCTCCCAAAATCCACTTCTCACCTGCAACAAGCCAATCGTGCCTATAGTGACCATATTGTCCCAAGGCCGGGGGCAGATAACATTACATCTAACTTTTGAGTTCGCACACTACATTGAACCCAATTCCTGAAGGCTGCATACAGGTAACTAAACTTTTAAAAGCAGCAAGTGTCCCACATGAAGATGCCATATTTACACTCCCCAAACCCTGTCTCAAACTCTAAGAGTAAGTCCTATCATCTTCCAAAGAAACAAAGCTAAACACAAATCCAGAAAGAACCTTCCATTTCTTCATTAATTCTTCAAAAATGTCGGTAAAAAATAAAACATCATTAACAATGCTTTCTGGAGCCACTATCATAGCCTTTTGTTGAAGTTCAGTATTACAGAATATGCTACATAGAGTTCAATATTATACCAGAAACATATGCCAGCACTCCTTGCCCCTCCCTGCCCAGTAGTACAAGCAAGTAGTTGCCAGAGCGTTAACCACATTATCCCCAGAGCAATTATGATCAGCCACCGGGTGGTTTTCACTTTTTTCCACTGTTGGTTTGGTTTTTGGTTTTTTGTTTTGTTTAATTTTTTTCATTCAGCACCTACTCCAAAATCCTGAAATTTGTTTAGAATTACAAATGTATGCTATGTATATCTCTGTCTTTTAGACCTGCTGCCAACAGTTAGACAAATATGCAAGATTAACCTTTTCCAGAGCTTTAGTCTACTCTTAAATAGCCCTGGCTCTCCTTTCCTTATAGCCTGATGAAGGAAAGAAGCACCTTTTCAGGTACAGTACAGTGCTCATCAAATTCATGCTATTTTGCTCAAGAGCACCTTAAATTCAGATACAAATGCAGTTTCTACCTCCACCCACCCTTTTTACTAAGTGCTGTTGACCTTGAAGATGTCCCTTGATCTCAGCTATGCCTTCTAAACAAAATGAAAGAAGAATTCACAAGTGTGAATCTGATCTACCTTAAATATGAAGTTTCCAATGTATAAAAAGTTATGAAGTTTTAGGAAGATGTTTTATTCCCACAAAACAAGGCTATTTCCCTCCCACCCCTAGAAATACTGGACAGTTTCTGTTTCAACAAAAAAAAAGTTCTGTACAGCCTCAAGATCAATTACAACAAGTTTTTGTCTGGACGACTGTTTTGCCATGTAACATGTTTCCTAAAATTGCCAGAAACATCATTCTGAATCTTACCCTCTCTCACAAGGTATTCTCCATGTGAGAATGCAAAGGCCTGCAAAACCTTTTCACAGCAGACTTTACTGTTTATATTAACCTAGCATACCTGAACTACACAACAACTAAGGCTATACAGGCTCTGAACACTTACTCTGCTCTCAGATTTCAATATACCCAAGTACAGTTTACTTAAAATGCTACACTTAGACTTAAATCTCTTCAACATCTGTTTTCACGTAAAGACAATATATCAACCAGCAGACATCTGTTCAAGCTGTTGTTCGCTAAAGCAAAATTATATTTGAAAACATTTCTCCCCATTACCTAGGCTGAGAGTTCTCCTCGTACATCCGCTCTTTCCCTTCCTTGAAAAGGCTGATGGTCTGCTTGGTTTTCTTCATCAAGTTCTCCATGAACACACGGAAATACTCGTTTTCTCCTAGGGTCTCCATCTTCCCCTCATAGCGTGACAGGATGGTTCGTAGATGCTGGTAGGTGTCAGGTAGCAGATCTAGGATATAGGGTGGGCTGTTCTTCAACGCCAGTTTTGGGTTCTGACACAAGCGCACCACCTGCGGTTAATGAAGAAAATACCATTTTGAAAACTTGAAAATAACAAAATAACAAGTAGTGACCAGTTACTTAAAGACAATCCAGTGCTACTTACAAACACAATACTCTGAAATGTTCACTCTCAACAAACTGCATTCGTTGCTCAAGACCAGATAGAGAGCCCAGCCACCATAAAAGAATCAAGTCTATGGACTGAAGTGCATGCAGACTGACGAAACTCCCAACATACGTATGATTGTATTTCACAAGGTTGCGTTTCATCCCAAGTGCATTTTCAAAAATGGAATTCAGTAAAATTCAATATGGAGTTTGTAAATGGCAAGGATGTAACCTACCACATACGCATCTAGTACTTCCTGACACATTTCAGACTCTGAACATGCCCACAGGCAGAACTTTACCTGTCTAGCTGTGCTAATTTTGACTGCAAAAGTGATTTTTTCACACTGACATATATAATCGGGACAAATACGCCCACGCAGGAAGTTCCACTGCTACAGGTATTACTGATGCCAATAAGTGTTCCTAGGCAGAAAAATCTCCTTTTCTTCCTCCTTGAATACATACAAGGACTAAGAGGAACAACAGTTTTCATGGATAATGACGACGATCAAGAAACAACAAACGCAAAGGAACTTTTCTGTGCAAGAATGAGAAATAAGCTGTAGCATAATAGAATCAGTAAGAGAAGTCTGGGTAAAAGCTTAGCTTGCAAGAACTTGTGTCCCCAGTTATGCATCAGCTTTGCTTCTAACTTCTGTTAGGTGACTCTCATAGAAAAACTATATTCTTCACAATAATTTCTGTGGGTTTGTAGTGGGGTTTTTTTAATAACACATCCACAATGATACTAGTAATTAGATTAAAGGGTTATTAGATGACCTCAACCTGTCTTCCACTTGGCATATAGCTAAACATCTCATTTTACTTCCTTCCAAGCCACATGTTTTCTATTTTTTTTAGCAGTGAGATCACATATTCTCAAAGTTAAGAACTTGCATCTATCAACACAAATTTTTGCCATCTACAGTGAATTTACTGGATCATCAATAAAATAACTGCACTTCTAGGCACTTTCTTTTGCATTATGTACTTAAGGCACAAGCAACAAGTAGAATATTCTCGTTCAGAACTCACAAGCAATGCAACTGTACACAAACAAATCAGGATGCAAGTTGAACTTAATATAGGTCTTTAACATACAGAAACATAGCTCTTACATGCCAAAAGCTTATGGTAATGAGTTTATGTGATAGGGGAGAATAAAGGAAGCCACTTCACCATCCACCACAGCCAAAATTTTCCATTGTCTAGACTGAGGGAATGACAAGGAGAGATGATGGCAAAGTGGCAATTTGAAAAATAAGTGGTGCGATTTCAGTTATAAAAAGTGCTGACACTCTACAGTTGCAAGGTCAGCATCAGATTAATTTTACAAGCTAAGACCCAGCAGCTGGTATAGTCATACTGCTGTCTTGCTGGCTAACAGCCTCTAGCGTCTACAATTTACATCAAACTTGAGAGGAAGGCCAGTGCAAAATGGAGATACAGTCTCCTGAAGCTCTTCACTACAATTAATGTTATCTGACTGCTTAATACCAAGCACATAATGAGGTCTAAACTAACGACACTGCCAGGTATAAAGGTATTACAGGTATCAAACAATGTAGCGCTGCAGAATGCAAAGGGCAGCAGGCAGGTAAAGGGCAGTGGAAAAAGTAAAAGAACAATTTAATGCCCTTTTGCAGTATATTGTTTCACACAAAATCTTCTGAAATCTTCAAGAGGAATTGACTAGTTGCCTACAATACGTGCTTAAATACCTACTTCCCTTAAACACTTAAATGCTCACGGTAAAGTAATTTACTCTGAAACAGTGCTTTAGCATTTAATTTTACCACCCAGGATAGACACAAAAAGCAGCCTTGTCGAGTTAAGTGACATCTTCAATTATATCTCACTTACAGTAGTGCCTCTAATATGAGCTGACTGAGAAAGACTCAATTTCAGTGATGAGAAAGACACCCAGTGTATCGAAACTCAAACAGAAAAATCTCACTGCCATTAAAAGAATTACATGCCTAAAAAAGCCGCTGCAAGAATACAAAGGAAAAAACCTACCAAAATTCTCCCTCCATTTTGAAGAGGTTGCCAGGGATTAGGAGGTCTAGACAAAGAGATGGATGGTCAGACAACTGACTTACTCAATGGATTCTGATGCCTCAACCACTGCTTCCTTGGAGCCCATGAACATTGTACAATTAACCATATCAATGAATTGAGTCAACACATTTGTCCCCTGAATAAAACTAGATTCACTATGCAGCATGAATAAGTTCTAAATATGCACCTCAGATGCAGGTGAATTCTGCTATGGATAGCAAAAATCTTTTCTTCAACAGGAATTGTTTATGACACAGTGGGTTTAAAACCTTAATAAAAACAGTCAGCTCTTATGAGGAAGCCACACTAAGCAAGCATACAAGTCAGAGTACGCAATTCTCTCAGTCATCTGCAATAGAAATCAGTTTGGCCATTATCCCTTGAAAATATCCAGCTATAGAAGAAGCAGACCCACTGTGTGTCAATAATGTAACACACTTCAGTATCAGTTAGAAAAATTTCCTCACAGCAGAAGAAAATTCTGCAAACTATGCATTCTCACAGACTTTGTAAAATGTTTCCCAAGAAGTGACTTGCAGAGATACCTCAAATAGTTAACAGAAAGGCCAAAACTGCTGTGATATTATTATCAAATGAGCTTCCTTATTTACCAAGCAGACAAAATTAGCTAAGATAAGCACTTAAACAAAGCTACATTAACTGGGAACTGCTGCCCCTTGAGCAAACTTAGGCGTTTCATAACACAGCAACAACAAAACCAGTTGCATTTTGCTTGTTTCTCTACATGTGCACTTGCAGCATCATGACAACATCAAAAGGAATGTTCCCAGCTCTGGGAACAGCTGCCCCTCAGCAAGCTACTCTGCCTTCCACAGGGACCAGCAACGTGGAAGGAAATTCAGCAAAAAGCAGCAAATACTTCTGATTAGGTGTGATGGCAACAAACACCAAGTAATCTATGTTTTTAAACCACCATCCAAACTCATCCAAGCTCACCTGGCTTATGGTTTGTTCTCTCAGGAACAAGCCTTTTGTGGAGAAATTTTTGGGTTTTTAGAAAAACCAACAAAGCATTTCAAGCTGAGCACAAAGATTCTAAGAGGTTGGCCTGTGAAGAACCCTGAGTAGACTTCACCGATTTTTCCAACCTCAAGTGGAGAAAGTAATCAAAAACCAGTTTCCTCCCTCAGTTTTTCAGAGAGACTCTGTCATCTAGTCATTTGAGGAGAAGAATCTCACATAGATTTTCTAGGCCTGGAACCAAATCTCTCCTCTCAACATTCTGCAGCTTGCCTTGACCAATCTCTGGATTTAAAATATTTCTTATCAGCACTTCTTCATTAGACTTGCACAAATAAAGGAACTGGGTAACTAGCATAGGCAAGCAGTGACACTATGTACACAGCACTGTCACAGGCACAATGTATAGATAACGTAAGAAACACAGCAAGAACCATTAACTTTTTAAAATTCTGCAGTCAGGTTATATAGTTGGATTAGGTACATGCTAGTAGAAGCAAGGAAGAAGCACTCAGGAAAAACGAGATACCTAAGCAAATGCACTCATTTAACAATACAGAGTATTTGTTAGAAAGGGCAGAGAATGCTGGTTAACAGAGGACACAAACATACACAAATTGTGGGCCCTCAAGGCAGACTCACCAGCTGCCACACTAGCAGGCTCTTTCCTCCAACGCACCCTGAATCCCCCTCTCGCAGCTTCCTGCCTACCCATCCCATCCTCCTGGTTCATTACCTTCCCCCTTTTGGCTCACCCCCGGCCCTACGCAGGAAAAACCTGCCACCAGCCTGTGTGCTGTAGCTACTGATACGGCACCCCATTTCTTGTTCTGGCATAAAGTCCCCGGCACAGAAACCACCTACCTGTTTGCCCTCAGACAGCAGGGGACAGTGCCACAGAGTTCCAGGCCTCACAAGCCCCCAGGCGCTACTGTGAGAGATCACAGTTTTTCCCTGCCACCTCAGACTCCTTCAGTGCGGTTCTCAAAAGTCATAGTTCTTTCCTTCATTTAAGAGCGTAATAGCTAACAACTTTACTGAAATCATCATATCTCATTTCATCTTAAGCCATCAGCAAAAGAAAACCTACTCAAACTTCTCTTATCTCCTGCTAAATTTGTATTTGGCCTCTATTCTACTTACAATGAAGGTGACCTACAGTGGCATTTCTCGATACCAGTTTTAGGAACTGAATGGCATCAGTGTGCTGTTTAGAAAAGCTTTCTCTCAAGCTTTAGAAAAGCTCATCTTCCTCCTCCATGTCTTACTACATGACCATTCTTCTGCTGCATCCCTTATACCTCATCCTGAGCGGTTCATGACTACGCCACCTATTCTTCAAATACCATCCACAGCAATGATCTCAAGTGGTCTGCATTATCTGCTGATCAGATCACATTTGCAAGCACTGATTCATAATCTCATCCTTTTACGTAAAAAATACAAATTGTTTTCACCAGCTAATACATCATATATTTTCTTATACTAAGCACTGCTTTATTCTTAAAGCCAATGGTAAGACGAGCAAGCATAAGAACAAATTAACAGCAGTTCCTCTCACTTGAACCAGTTTATACACTTTACTAGGTTCAAGACACTGCAAGGAAATTGCTATGCTGCTTACTGTGCTATTCGTCACTGCAAACTTGCAGGCTCACAACACGTCTGACAACATGTTCAGCTTCCAAAGACACATTTAACCTCTATGCCGTAGATCAACGCATAAACATCACCTGATTCAGCTGAAGGTGAACATCCTGCTGCACAGTGATGAAAATGGCTATTTTATGTCCATACTGTATGTGACCACATGCAACTGTAGGAGGAACGGTTAATACTGACAAAAATTAGAACTTCAAGCAAAAGAATCTGAAAGAAAGGAATACGTCAGGCAGCTTATGGAGAACATTATGGGGAAAATATTTGGACAAGAATCAACTTGCGTAGGAAATTCATCAGTCGCATCCGAAAACAGAGATGCAGGAATGCTTTGACAACACCAGCTAATTATGCAGACTAACAGATCAGGTCGTGAAAGTACTGTATGCACACAGATACAGCACACGTTTCTGCATGGCAAACATCATCTCTTAAACTTGCACACAAGTATTTTTTTTATTTGCCCCTGTAATTTCATTTGCTTGGCCCAGAAAACGAACAAATTTTCAACACCTTCCATTCATTTAACCCTTCTCACCACTAGTTTCATGAGCACTGTGTTTGTCTTGCAATTTGCTGCACTACTGAAAAGATTTTTAATTCAGATGCATTCTTATAAGTGTGCCTAAGTACAACTAAAGTCTAGCTGAAATCTGAAATCTTTCCTCCTGTAAAAATCAGACTGAACAACTAGCTCTTTAAGACTTTAAAAATTAAGCCTTTGCCTAAGAGCTTTCAGATACCGCCTACGAGCAAAACTGTGAAGTCGGTGCACGTTTAGGAGAGGTTACTTTAACTTGTGCCAAACAGAACAGTAGCTTTGGCTTTTCTGTCGGTGGTATCATGGTGGAGAGGGTATACAGCCAAAGACTGGCTATGCAGATCTGAAGCCGTGAAAGTGTCGTCCCCCCCCAAAAAAAACCATCCCAGAGCAATTCACAATGCCAAGGTAGTCAAAGCCTTTTTTTCAGGCCAACCTTCTCCTTTGAACAGATGAGGTTATGAGGTCAAACGCAGGTTCACATTCACATCTACGTCACATGCACCAGAATGAAGGCGTGCGTTCTCACAAGTTGTGTCTGCAAGTTAAACTTATGTCTAAGAGGATCATGTTTCCCTGCTCAAACTACCTTTCCCACATTAGCACTTATGCTTGCCCTCAATGTTTGTAAGACAGCCACCGGCACTTCTCAAAAGACTTTTTTCCTTTATCCCAGTCTCTCTCTGTAGAAGGTGATCAAAGCTCATCACAAGCACAGCAAGGCACTACTATAAACCATGTCTTTTGTTGAGCCAGCCAACACAAAGTGATTTCTTGGCATGAACATAATTTAGTATGTCTTTAAAAAAAGTAATCTACTCTGTCTGCTTTAGTGTTTATTGCAGGAGATTCAGACACTGCATGCAGGAACAACGCAGGGAAAAGAGAAAGAAAAGTTGAAATGCATAAGCCTGCGGGGGTACGGCCATCATCCCTGCTTGCTCTGCTCCCAGAGGAGAAGAAGGGGGCAAGGTGACACTCCCCAAGCACTGCAGGTGACTTTGGTGATGCTCTTCTGCACTTCTTTTAGGGCCCTGAACCTAGCATTATAAAATGCACTGCACATTTTAGACTCTAGCATGTCAAGCCTAGCCTCGATTCTCAGGGCTGAACAGTAATAACATCAGAAGATCAATCAAAACCCGAGGAAAAATGTTAGAAGATTTTTATTTGACACCTACTTCTGGATGCCAACTTACTTATCTGATGCCTCCCTTACTGGGTCATTCTATAAGTAACACCAGCATTCCCTAACAACTGACTAGGCTTTCTTAAAACAATGGATTTACCAACACACCTAGCCAGGCTAATAAATCAACTGCCATAGCTCATCACACCCTCAGGCCGAAAAGTCTGGTGTCCTGCTCCTGGCACTAGACGTTTGCTGGCATTTTAAAAGGTGGAGCAGAGGAGAGTCTTCATGACCCCAGAGTGCAGCGTGCCACATAAAGGCATGGGACTGGAAGATGGCCTTTCAGTTCCTGCACCACAGGTTTTTGTTGTTTAACATTAGATTTCATACTGCTTATCTTTGTGAAACTACATGCGTTTATGGCAGAGGGTTTTATTTAGACTTTCATGGTTTTTGTCAGGCTCCCAGCTTTAAGGAAAAGGCTTTGTGCTGAGCTCAGTAACATGTCCCTATTCATTCAGGAAAGAATAACCTGAACCGCCACAAAGTGGATGCTCAGCCTCACCATGCAGTACCCACTCACCAGGCTCTATCACAGGCCGAGGCTCACCTGCAGACAAGCAAATGCTGGATTCCTCCCTCGTGCAGTTATACACAGGTAGGACCTACTGCTGGCATCACGGGGATGCACCTGCAGCTCCCCACCAGGTCCTACCCATACCCAGCCTCTCCCCACAGCAGCACCACCAGCACCCACCTCAGCATCTCCAAGAATATGATGGTACAAATCCCAGATCCTCTTGAGCAGGTCTGCATCCTTCACCCCAAATCTTCCACTCTTCCTCCAACCTGCTCCCCGCACAGCCCTGTACATAGCTCATCCCTTGCAGAGCTGCTGCTCTCCCTCCACACCTTCCAGTCTCTGCATCCCACTCGTACCCTGCCTCTGGCCTCTCCTCCACCGCACACCCCTCCACCAGCTCCCACATCCTGCCCCCCAAAGAGTGGCACCCTATCCTGAGCCCAGCTGCACC